>JBBDHI010000006.1:17072382-17091480 GCA_037177115.1 Craterocephalus stercusmuscarum | reverse complement strand
CGTTACAGAGTGAGTGGCTGCTGTGCACACACACACACACACACACACACACGCACACACACACACACACACACACATATATATATACATAAACACCACCATGTTGTGGGCTTGTCTTTTTTTATTGTTCTGTAATCTTCAGGATGCTTCTTGTTTCACTAAAGCCACTGTTTATATTTATACAGACAGTATGTACAGTTTATCCACAAGAACATGGAAGTTTTATCGAACAATATACAGAAGACTTGATGTTTTGTATATGCCGTCAAAAGTTTGAACATGCTAACCTTGAATTTAATGGAAAAGTATGTCTCCACTTTTGACGTACAGTAAAGGATTTTTTTTACTAAAGCTCGGAGGCCATCTAGTGGATAGAAGCATAAATAACACATGTTGACAAAACGTTACAGTCTGCAAAGAGCTTTTGTTTCTTAAAGTTTGAAAAGTATCTGGTAATGAATTGTAAATACAATATGACTAGAGACTAAAAAATATTAAGTACAATGTGAAGCTGATCACTTGATAATAGTTTATCAAATAAAGTGTTAAATAAAATGTGAAAACCAAAACAAACAGTGTGTAATGTATGTACATGTCCACATGGAGGTAGAAAGTGACAATGCAGGCCTGTAGGGTGAAATGATGGACATGAGCTGTTGCACGGTTTTAAGAGAGAAACGATTTTCTGAGGGTCTCTTTTTGGCTCCAGAGATGAAGGAGTCTGATGGACAATGGGTTCTGCACTGTCTCTGTGTCATGGAGAGAGTGGGATGGATTTTCCATGATGAAGTTAAAAGGCAGTTAATTATATGTTTTTCCTCACAGCAGCATCTCTGGTACTGATGCTGATCCTATAGATGACTTGAAAATCCCCAGCTCCATGCAGCATACATAAATATATGCTTCCTCGGACGGTGTGTACAAGAAGGGGATGAGCAGACTTTTCTTTCTTTTTTGGTCCTCCAGTGATCTTTTGTTTAATAACACACCCAGTTACACTCAAGTCCACCACCCTCACTCAAGATGTTTATTCGATTTAGATAATCCTCCATCCAGACCTTAGTTTTGCTGGCTGTGTTGCATGGCAAATTGTCCTGCTGTAATCCTTTGAGTTGGGGAGCACAGCCTTAGCATAAGGACATACATATTTTTTTAAGGATGATCTTGTATGTGGCTGTATTAATGCATCCTCCATAAAGACACATCTGTAAGATTCCAGCCTTGCGGAGGCACCCAATGCTCATCACCCATCGTCTATGAGTCCCTGTAAGACACTGTGGCCTCTCCAGGTCTCCATCTAACTACTGTATAGAACGACCAGGTGCAAAGCTGAAAGTTGGACTCAGAGAGGCTGACCTTAATCCAGTCCTCTACTGTCTACTTCCTGTGGTATTTGTCAAGCCTCAGTCTGAGGTCTTTGCTTCACACTGATTAAGGCAAGTTTTTCATGAGTCCAGCCCTGCCTGAGAATCTTTTTTAAATGCACTTCACCCCAGTCTCAGTTTGCCATTGTCTCAGCAAGAGGTTCTTGAGTGAGGAGTTTTCGTTTCAGTTCAAAGTTGTTGTTTTTTCCCTCTGCCAGATTATTGCTTTGTTGTCCTCATTAGAGAATCTGATTTAAGAATAAGTAGCAGTGGTGTCTTTTTTTCATAGCTGTATATATGAAGGCATCCAGAAAAAAAAGTTTATTATTTATGTTCTGGCAATTCTTTTCATCTAAAGCTTTTATCCTAAAATTTCAGCACAAGAACGATTTCATTCAAGTGTAAAAAGATTTTATATTTTAAGGCTATGGCTGTGAAGCTTGCATATGAGAAATGTGATGAGTGAGTAAATATTAATCAATTTTCCGTTTTCGCATTAGTCAAGTATTGTCCCACTGAAACCTTTTTTTTTTAATATACTAATTAATCCCTAACAGGAAATTCGAACATCTGCATCTTAACCCATCTCTGGACAACAATCAGAACCAATGAACATGTCTAGAGAGCAGTGGGCAGCTACTTTTTGCAGCACCTGGGGAGCAATGGAGGTTAAGGACCTTGCTCAAGGGTCCAGGGTGGATAGCCGAGCTGCTGCCGCATCCTGGGATTGAAACCGGGTCGCCCACTAGGCCATCCACTTCCATTCTGATATTCAAAAACTGGCACAGTGGGTCCTATTTTTTACAGCTATCTCTAAAGTATACACATTAGTGTAGCATTACAAATTGGGATATACAATGTGAAGGAACAATGTAAGAGTAAATTACATGAGTAAAAGTATAAATAAAGCAAATGATACAGTTCATTGAGTGATTCCATTCTGGATTAAAGTTATTAGATCTTTGACCATGAACAGGCAAACAATTTATGTGTATAAAAATGTCCATCTTGCAGACAAATTGAGATTTATTAATGCTTTGTCAGGATAAGTGTTCCTTTTCCCTTACTCTTGATAAAGATTTAAGTTATAGCATACAATATTTATTGCCACTGTAGACCATACAGTCTTAAACTATGTATAAATTGTATAGAATTATGTTATTGTTGCTCATGATGAAAGGAAAGACTTACAAAGACTGGGAATCAGGACTGGTAGTGCACTGAAGAAAACACCTGAACACATAAAGAGGTGTGAAGGGGAGGATCTCATTAAAGGAACTTATTCTCAATTGTTATTCACAAGAGTGAATCAATAATGCTTCAGATTTGTATTGAAGTAAATATAAAAGAACTAATTTACCATCTAAGGGATGGATGCAGTTGAATACCAGAAGGGAAAAAAGCTGAAGATTAAATGATGAATTGTACAACAGAATGAGCGAGAGTTGGACCATTGAGATTTATTAAATATTTTTTGTACAACAAAACTCACCAAGTATATTTTTGCTCTTCATCTTGGCCAAAAGTTGATGAGTACAAATAGATTTGAAACAACAAGCAACTTAAGTATAAAGTAAACACAACATGTGATTAACAAAGAAAAAAAGTTCACTCTGCAAAACAAATTAGTATTTCTTAGGGTATCTGACCACAAGCCTGTATATAAAGTATTTGATACAATTTCATTATATTGTTAGTCCATTGTTTGCTTCAAGGTTAAAATGAAAGAAGGTAAATGATTATAGGCCTAGAGTATATATGTTTTTCAAATTTAAAATGTTTGTAAATGTAACTAAATCCAATGATCTACAGGCCTAGTTTCATAGGTGCATTGATCTATTTCTAAGTGCTTATAGCAGGCTGCATGTAACAAACAACAGCATATTTAACACAAACTTAGAGTAAATTAGGAATTTAAAGAGATAAAAACAAAACTATGAACACTTTCAAAATGGTGGTGTTCAGGCCGTTTGGTCTGATTTATTGCATGTTTCCACATCAAAACTTGCCATACTGACCGAATGCAGATCTTTCAGAGATTACGTTTTCTATTTCGCCAAAATAGCGGCAAGTAGACAGTTGGAAATAAACATATTTCTGCACTGAAGTAATTGATTACAAGTGAGACCATAAAAAAAAGAAAACAGGGGTGAAAAAAAGGGCAAGTTTTTCTGAACTGTTGTATTCCTTGTAATGTCAAAGAAAAATAGGAATTCCTAAAATAAAGATGATGATTGACATAATTTTCTAACAGCTTCATGAACCAGCAGATAAATTCTCTGAATGAAACTTTAGGTACCAGCGGTTTGTGTCACAGTCCAGATTCACTTCACAAAATTTGCATACTAGAACCATAGAAAGAATCATTCATTAATCAAGTTTAAACTTGAAAGGAGCTGTGTAAGTGCAAATTGAACTTAGAAAGGCACAGAGTATAAGTGAGTAGACAATTGTATATTTACAAAGTCAAATTTAACTAATATTTAAATGAAAAAAGCCATATGGCAACACTTCTGCAAAGTTTGCAAGATGTCAATGTATTTAAAATAGGGCTTTGGTGTATCACAATACTTCATTATCGGGTCAAACCCATGTAACATTCTTTTCAGAACACATCAAACTAATGTAGAACGTGACGCATTAAATCTATCAATCCTCTACAACAAGAATTGAACATATCCGTCCCTGCTGCCCAAGTTTGGTAGTTCTTCCTCAGAGCCAGCAGGGGTCTCCATCTACCCACCGGACTGTTAGAAAGAGGAGGCAGGGACTGATGGGACGCAGCTGGGCTGGATGATCTTCAAGTGGCAGGAGTGGCAGAGAAGATGGCCATTCAGGGGGTAGCAGCGGTGACCCTCCTCATCATTCAGTTCCATCTTACAGTCCTGAACAACACAAAGCAGGAACAACGATGAGAACATCCACCGTCTCAACAGGAGAGCTGGACGACAGATCAACTCCAACTTGGAAAAAAAATGCCTTCACAAAAGACGAGTATGATTTGAATTGAAGACAATCGTCTTGGACCAACGGGGGAATTTGATAAGGCGGTCACACCTCTCTACTGTTTGAAAAATAACAAGCTGCTTCGCACAGTTCACTGGTTTTATTCTGATGAAATTAAAGAACAGCAGCTGTCAATCAGACTTTGGCCAAGGAAAAAAAAAAAAGAAAAGAAAAATGAGACAGAGAAGATGAGCAGTTGCATACCTGATTTACTCAGCGCTGCATAATTACCAAGCCTGCAATTAAGATCAGGGATCTACTCATAATCACTTCTCTTAATGAGCTGCTCAGAGGGTCCATGGCTCAGAGACACATTTTCCCACTGCAAGTCTTCATTTTCAGATTCGAAAGGAACCGAGCTGATGGCGTTTCCACCCACCTCACAGTGATAACATTCCACATGATAGTCTTTGTCCATGGATACAACCCGAATGGTTTCATCAGACCCCTGGAAGGAAAATCAGGTAGACAAATTCAGCTGAAGCCAATCTTGCCACAAAACACTCGGCTGCCTTATTCTATTCAACTTCTCAGTCAGAGAAAAGGCTTGGAAAGATCAATAAGAGCGAGAGGACTTTGATGTAAGCCAATAGTTGGATTGTCTGTCTTAAACAATACTCCTCTGCATCACAAGCAGGGAGCTCAAGTACTTCACAATCATCTGAACAGGTTGCTACATTATCAGAGCAGTTTCGCTTCTTTTGATTTTACTTGTTAAATTATTCTACCATTTTTGTCAAATGATCTTTTGGCTGGCATGTCCCGTCTGTGCGAAATTGTTTTTCTCTGCTATCAACCATATTAAATATCAACTTCAATATATTGTGCATCACATGGTTTTAAGTTGGTGGCTATTTGGCCAGCTAAATTTTAGTTTGATCAAGTTTAGATCATAACTGAGTCTTTTTAGTTCAAGATGCAGATGCATATAGGAAATGTAGGAAACATGTTTGAACTCAAATAAAAAAGTAAGACCAGCTACATCAGTACTGATAGTCTATGTTCTGAATATCTTTGCAACAGGGCTAGTCATTCTTTTACATATATTACAAAGATTTATCAATCGTTTGTACATCTAGGTTTACATTATTTAGATCTTACATGTATTATTGCAGAAATTGTGAAACTTTACTTATATATGGTTGATTATATATTTTCAAACGTTGCCAGTACCGTGTTTACTGAGAAATATGGTAATGGACGTTAAATGAAAGAAATAAAGTTTGCATGAATACTTCTGTGGTGTAGGTGAAGAGGCTGACTTTAAAAACACGCTAAGCTACCTGTGCAACATACTTAGCATACTGTAGGACATATAAGTCATGGTGGTATTCGCACATCTTTTCAGAATGCAATGCTTACAAATGTTTCCTCTACAAAAAACACAACCCTCTACTTTTAAAATGGAAATATTTTCTCAGAAATGTCTGAATAGATCCAAGACGTTCACTAATATCTCATTACTGTAATATACTAGAAATAAAAAACTGCATAAGATGGTGTCTTACCTCTGAGGGGAGGATAGGCTGATTACAGGCGGCACATTTAGGGGCCAGGACCCTGAGAGGATTAAGATAGAAAGGGAAAAACTTTGCTTGAACAGCTTATTAAAAGTTAACAATGCCAACTGAGGCGAGTTCAGCTCTTCAGTTCCAATTCATTGTATCCAAAAAACAAAAACTACAGCTCATAAATGTTTCAACTTTCTCACAAACTGAACCTCCACTTTTTCTTTCCTCTTACACATTCATAGATTCTGACTAAGCCAAGCAGATGCCAGCTTTGTGCATGTGTTGGCCCCACTCACATGATTTAATGAAACCATGAAGGCGAAAAAAAAAAAAAAAAAAAGGTAAATTCAGTTTCTGATTTCTGAACATGTGGCTGGCACCTGGATGTCTGCGGATATAAAGGGCCTCTCAGGCCGGATGGTCAGGGCAACAAGTCAAAACACACACTGTATACACAATAAGGTTTGTCTGATTTAATCAGCGAAGAGAACATGTGGGGGCTGCCAGACAGTGAACAAGCACGTGCTCAGTGGTGCCGTACATGCTGTCCCAGCAGCCACAACTCCAGAGCTGCTGCTGAGGCTCTACAGGTGCTGCTGTTGGCAACACCTGTTATTGCAGATTTTTTTTGTGCTTAACAAGCACAAGACCAAACTTCTCCTCACACTCATACAAAACATTTATATTTATCAGCTCGATGAAGGCCTGCACTTGTTCTTGCGGAGTTCACTGTTGTCAAATTTGGACAGGAGCAGCGATGGCCGTGTGCCGCTCTTCACGCCTCTGACTCAGAAGTGATCTTTTCGCCCTCCCCCTCCTTCTCCAGTCATGCCAGACTAAACTTCTCATGTGTCTGCCACACGTGGCAGAGAGAACCTCCGTCTCAATCTGATCCAGCAGCGACGGTGCAAACTTAACAAAGTTAGCTGTCCGTGCTGTGACACAAAAAGCCCACAGCTTCCCCACTGTCATGCTAAAGTTACTCAGTTTGTGCTCATGATTTCTTCAAACACCTGTCGAAAGACATCGTGCTCACCTGTGATAGTCTTTGACGCAGTAGATCTTATTTTCAGTGTCCACTGTAAAGGGTACTCCATCAAGGCTCTCGTTACAGATCACACAGCGGAAGCAGCCAGGGTGGTACGACTTCCCCAGAGCTTGTAGAATCTACAGACAAAAGAATCAAGACGTTAATACTCATTATTTACTGCCATTTCTTATTCCCTCGGTCGATTTTTCACTGAATTCCTTTTGCATAACCACATGACTGTTTATTGATCCCTTTGGGTTCTATCTGTCATTGCAGCCCAGATGACAAATAAAACTGCATGTTAACACAGGGAGAACTGCACCGTGAGGACAAGCAGGTGTAATAAAACTGAAGACATCTCATTCCCATTGTCTGCAGGAAGGAAAACGTGCATTCATGTAAAGAGGAATCTTTCATTTCCTGACTTGTAGATATTGTTTTGTTTCTATTTTTTTTCCCCTGTTATCCTAAAAGGGTGCTTGCAGACGGAAGTGTGATAAACAGAGATGCAGAGTCATCCTTCCCCTATCTGTTGTTATCAAAGACGCATACCATGTCCATGATTAGATGTCCACATGCGTTGCACTTGTCAGCAGACTGCTGGAAACCAGAGTACTGAAACAGAAAAAAAAGGCAACAGTGTCATTGGAATTTGGTTCTGGGTGGCTGACGTATTTCTGACCAATCTAAAGCAGTCCGTCTAGTTCAGCATGTTAAGTTTAAAAAGCTACTCATAAACATCTCTTTAAAGCTCTCCTAATAGACAATATCTTTACTGTTTGTAGGGAAAACATTAAAGGAGCTATACCCGATCTCACGTCCGACTAGTTTAGTTGCCATTGGCCGAGAGCGTCACGCCAAAGCTAAAACACTAGCCGCTCTCGCTAACTAAATTAGCCGGACATGATATCGGGTATACAGTAGCTCCTTTAAGAAATTACAATTTCGGATCATTTGGTTTGAAGATCAGGGCACAACCCCACTAAATACACAAATATTTGATTTAATACTTTTTGCTGTTATGTATAAGCTGGTTTAATAGTCAAGGGTTTGTACACTGATGAAGAAAAGACAAACCCAATTTAGTTCAAAGTGACTTTGATTCTTTTTGCACAGCCAAAAGCTTTTGGTAGAGGGGCAATTAAATGAGTTTTTGAACTGCGAGGGCTCCCAGGGTAAACACACACAGAGCTACCATAAATGTGTCAACAAGAACAAGCTGGGAAAATGAAAACACAACATGAGCGCTGGCTGTTAAATACATTACAAATATTTTGTGTTGACTATTCTAACACTGTATTTACTTGAAGAATCACGTTTTTGCAGAGTGCATGTGGTTGTACTCCCCAAGAGGACATAGCCCAACTGCACTCCAACCTATAAAGCAAAGCAAAGCAAAGCAGCTTCTCCAGTTACTGACCTCCTTCCAGTCCCACCCACATGAGGAAACTGACATGAAGGGGCAGCATTAGATACTGAAACTGGGTCACAGGGTCATAGTTGAAGGCTGGCTGCGTACACTGTGGGTTGGTGTGAGTAATACCCAACAATTTTAGGGATTTTTATGTGAAATATTTTCTGGTATCTGTAGACTTTCTTAAATCCCAGTAAAGATTATAAAAGCGCTCCTGAACTGAGGTATTCTGAATATTGCTTATATATTGATCACTCACCAGGAAGTCCTCCTCACAGAAAACCTTCCCTCCGACATAGTAGAAAGCCTTCCCTCTTAGCCTTCGACCTGAGGAAAGAGAAGTCCATTTAAATCATTTTGTTTTCCACCTGAGACTTTAAAAAGTCCTCAACTGCCGGCTGGTGGGAGCCTCTTTTTTATTGTCACTAAGAGATAAAAATAAGTAGATTAAAGCCGGATAGAAAAGGTACGTCATTGATGAATTGTTCAAATGACATGGTGGAAAATTCTGCATGAGCCATGACTTCAAATCTCAAAAAATAGTTACAGCTCTAATGTATGAGGAGCGTTGTGATTAATTAGAGCTATTCAAAAGGTAATGGGCCCTTCTGCAATATTCATCATATCCTGCTGAACCCCAAGCAGATAAATCAGATAAAGGATCAGTGGTGTGCTGGTATCGTGATATAATACTACTGGGAAACCGGGCAGGGCAAAAGACAAGGAGCACATCTGGATCAAACACGTGCGTGGAAAATGTTGATTACATCCAATTACCAGACAGGTGCAACAGATTAAGCACCCTGCTCTATTTGATTTCCTGGTTAACCACAGGCCAAGGCTTACAATGACCTCCTGTTCTTCTTCTTTGTTCCTTTCCAGTGTCTCTCCACATGGTTGGTATACTTCCTGTCTGTGTATGGTCTGGTGTTTTATAGCAAGAAACACACACACAAACCTACGCTCTGAAGCTTATGTTCACTTCACATAGTTATTCTTGCTCAAGTCCCACAGGAAGAGGGAACATTCCTCACATTTTCAGAGTGGGGAGGTTAGGGGAGGGGACAGAGGAGCAGAGGAGGGGTTAACTTCAGTGAACGGCGGCTGTCTTTGCTGCTCTGTTTACCTGGTCATTTGTCTACTAACTCAAAACCTTAAGAATCAGCACAATCAAATGTTTTTTTTTTAATTACAAGAAAGAAAAAGTGCTCCAACAAAGAGTGTGACCCTTCTTTTTCTCATCTAAACTCTTTGCTGCCAACTTGACAATGCTTTGTTAATTGATGGTCATTATTTCTTTTCTGTGTAAAAGGGTCAAAGTCCGGACTATGCAAAGAAGATAAAAAAAGAAATCTTGTGACACCTTTTTTTTTTAAATCAGTGACACAATAAACGGATTCAATTGTCTAAATTGGTTACAGCACTTTTACATTACATTACCTTAATAACATTATTTTTAAAAAAGCATGCACTAACCAAAGTCTGGCCAAGGGTCACACATCACTATCTAAAGAGGAAACCAATCATTCTAATCATAGCCAAGGTGTAGACCCGGCCAATTATTGACCAACATTCCTACGAATGTTCCCCAAAGGAAGGAGGGAAGGACGAAAGTGAATAATGGGCCATTCCTCTTCTTCACATTCTTGTCCTTTTCTCTGTGAGTCAGAGAGGGAGGACTCTAAGCTTTGTGGAAAGATAAGAGCTTAATTAAAGTCAGGAGTCCGGACTGATGACTTGAAAAGCGGCAGAAAGAATGACAACTGTTGGGGCTTTCATAAAAATGTAAAACACCTGAGGGACAGAACAAAACACAAAGACATTTTCTAATTAAACCATTCTAGAAATTCTCTTATGTAATCCCATTCAAAAAAAATTAAGCAATTTATGGTGACCCTGCCATGACTTCATAATCATGCTTCACCCTTGCCTTGCTCTTCTCCGTTGGTACATTACCTAAGTGAGACATCTCTTCCAAAGAAAACTTTTACTATAGCAAAGTCAAATTTGGAGATCGTTTACAATTGGGCCTGTTACAAATGATAAATAAATCATAACATCATAATTACAAGAGATAAATGTGCTCATGGTTGAATAACTATCACAATCATTCATGAACCAGAAAACAGCTGACAAAAATGTCATATTTCTGCGTGGTTTTCATCACTCCATAGAGCTGACTGAGCTTACATCGTTGCACCCCTTCTTTTGTTGACACGGCATATATGCCATTTGCGATTTTTGTTTAGTAAGCATAAAAGACAAACTATGGTGTATATAATGTCTATATTAATTATAAAATTACTACAAGACTTACAGTACAGCAGCAGGCTAAAAATGAACAGACATAACTGAAGCCTGTTCATTATGAGACTTCATCTACTCTTAAATAGCGTCCTATTCTGGTAAAAACAACGAGGCAAAAAATGGCATAGAAAAATGTATGTGTGTGTGTGTGTGTGTGTGTGTGTGTGTGCATTTCCAAAGATTACTTGACGCATTTCAAAGACAGGGACTGGTTTACACACCTGATGAGGCCTAACCTGTTATGGGAATAAAGTTGTACCTTTAGCCGGCCTCCTGCGGGGAAGAGCAGGACCGCAGACAGCCGGAGCTCTCTGAGCCACCAGGAATGTGATCCAATCCCTGTGTCACCTCAATGATACTGGCTGACAAAGGGCATGTTCGGATGTTTGTAACCATAAAGGCCTGTTATGTAACTTAACAGCAGCAGTTGAATAAAGATAAAAAACACTTGAGGAATCCAAGAAGGGAGACTTCAAATGAAACCAGAGCATATTTGACAGCACTGTGCTGTTTACTGCATGAATAATACATATGTTCCTGCATACCGGCTGTGTGTGGTGGGACGTGTGTTCCCACTGAATGGCCTCCCTGTCCACACTGTAGTCCACTTATTTACACTGAGCTGCTACAGTATCACAGCACCTACTGTCCTCCTGGAGCTCGCTCCACAGAGGGCTCATGCAATCGCTGCATTCCTCCCAAGATGAGATGCTTTTCCCTGGGGCCACTCACAGCAAACATAACACTAATGCCCTCACATGGTGCAAGCAATGAGAGGTATGTGGTGTGTAAACCCCCCCTCCATATCAGACAGGAGTCTCAATCTGAGCCTCTCTCTCTTTTATCTCCTCGCTGTGGAACATACATAGGACAGTGAGAGATGTTTATCACACTTCTCAGAGCGTAACCAGCGAGGTCAAAGGTGCTGCAGAGTAATGAGCTTTACTAGGGGGGTCATCGCCACAGCGACACAAATACTCCACATACCCTCCATGTGATAATTGGCGCAGAGATTTTTAATTGGTTGCAGTGACGAGCCAGAGAGCCTCATTGTTGTCTGGGCATGAAGCTGCGGGTCAGCGACGCAAGTAAGGTCATGAGCTTCATAAAATGACCCAACCTGAACAATATAAAGGATAACTTCAACAATTTTTGCTTTACTGACAATCACTGGCTTAAAAAATGTGTGTACTTTGTAGTACTTTAGCAAATATTCATCTTAAAAAAACGCATTCAGTTGGCAAATGAATCCAGCTGGCAGGTAAAAGGCGGGTTGCACGTTTCTGTGTGGGCTGGAGAAGGAATGGGCACACCCAGAAACCAAACACCAGCAATATACGACAGTAATCTCTCAATAATTATGCGTTTTTGCCAGGGAAGGAAATGTCTGAAGATGGGGCCACTTTCATTCACCATCTCGGGGTCTGCAGCAGCCTGTTATTAGGAGGATTAAATAAGCTTTGCATGTGGTGAAATGTGCCCAAAAGGAAGTCTTATAGACGAAGCACAGTGTGTGTAAAAGTGTATATACTTACTGCAGGCACTGCAGGTGAAGCAGGTGTCATGGTACAGGCTCCCCATAGCCTGGCAAGCCTGGTTCGCTCCATGAACAGCTTTATTGCACTTCACACAGGCACCTGGCACACAATACAGTCAGATAAAGACACACAAATAAGTAATCACAACAAACCACTGTGCAAGAAGCGATTATACTTTATAAACATATCAGATTCATCCCATACTGACACTATAGGCTCCATCATTATTTATACAAGCAGAGCAAAAAAATTACTTCACAACTCAGGAAGCTAGTTGAGTAAGCTGCATTACTGAAAAGGGAAGTTTATCCCTGTCTGCTTATTTGACTTGGCTCCGACACCCGCAGTTCTGTTATTAAAAGAGGTCGATAACAATCAAAGTGTGCCAACTCTCACAACACACACAGTTTGTGTGGCTTGATATCAAGACACTGGAGTCTGCTTAATGATAATCCACCCCGTCATCCAAGTCCAACTTGATTTGATCAAAAGAGCAGAGAAAATAAGCACGTTAATAAGAACAAACCCAACAGTTTCCCTCTCTGCTGCGTGTTGGGTTAAAAAAAAAAACTAATTCAGGCCTTTCACGTCAGCGAATCACATGAGACAATGCCGGGTCAATAACAATCTCTCCTTTGACTTTGCACAGCTCCCGAGCAACACAAGGTTTCTGTGTGATCGAAGTGTTGCTATTTTTTCCTCAAACTGCTGAAGATGTAATATTTTCCAGAGTTCTTGTAAAAATGCCCGTCATGCACTTCCGCGTTGTGCATTTCTGTCATCCGGACCATCACTACTGTAGAAAGGTAGTCAGCTAGAAGCTAAATCGAAATGATAAAGTGCGCTATGGCTACTCAAATATATAAATATATGCAACAAACTCTGGCAACCCTGATGGAGGTTGAAATTGAGCCCCAAGTTCCAAACTAAGGGTGAGAATGCGTTTGCATGGACACAAGGTTATTTGTGTGTGCTTGTGTTTTTATAGAAAAACTCCCCGGAGACTACTGTATGCACTGGAGCTCAGCAGAAGTGAGTCGCCCAAACCCGCTTCTCCTAACCCACTGACAAAGAAACTTCTGTTTCCACTGTATCCAGCACACATCACACAGCTGCTCCTCCGAAAACACATTGTTACACCAAATAAGCTTCTTTAACTGATTCTCCTTTCAGGCTTTGGTAATACAATATACAGCGGAGCTATAAATAGCGCCACTAAGTCTCCCCTTATGCCACCATAGCTATCACATCATCAGGGCCCCAATGGCTGGACCGAAGATTTAGAGATAATAGAAGGTTATTATTAGAAAGCAAAAGAATGTTGCTCTTATGTAAGCCACTTTGTTTACACAAAAAACAAAAGAAAATAGTCATAGCCTCAAACTGCTGTAGTTAACGAGTAATGGCCCTTGAAGTCCCATTAAATCTGTTTTGTTTTTTTTTTACAAATGTGAATCAGAAGCTAGAAGATTCATGAGAGACAGGACTCTCAAGATTTATGCAGTCATTTCTTCACTGTTTCACTACAAATATGGCTTTCCAGGCCTTTGGCTTAAGTCCCATATACTGAAACAGTGCAGGAATTATTTAGGGGACTGATGGCTTCAAATGGGGGGAGGGGAAGGGAAGCAAAACATACAGCAAAAACCTCTCCCTCCCTATCCCACCCTCACCTTTGCCAGCTGTCAAAACGAACAGTGGATGGCAGCTCAGCGGCCAAAATTCCACTGACAGATAAACAGTCTTTCACCTAACAATCACTGAAGCTGTCTTTCCATCTAAAGAGCAAATTGTGAGTAAATGACCCTTTAAGATGCTGAACTACAGGTAAACCATAACTGATGAGGCTTTGTTAGCTACTGGCATCGTTTCCAAACCTTTTGCCAATGCGTAATTGTTTTAATGCCTTTCCTTTACATTCGGCAAATTACATTTACTTGCTTGACTGCTAACTACTTTTTAAAGAATCTCAAATGAGGGAAAATGGCTTTAAGGTGCTAATGACTCAGCCTGGGAGGCATTGCATACACGCAGGCCAATTCCAGCTTTCTGCTTCTGCATTTACAGAGCTGGTAGTATTATTATATTTCCACTTAGCCCCAAGTATTCACATAACAGGGGTAAAGGAGCAGCGATGGACTACATATTTCACTTAATTTCATTTTTGACCATGGCAGCAAAACTAAGTATCCACTGTTTATTCTAAAAATAAACCGTTCCGTAGGCTGTTTCATTTGTGGAGAGATTTTGTAACTTTCATGCAGGCACACAGACAGACTTCTCACCCAGAGGTGAGAAGCCTGTTAAATACTGTCAACTTCCGCTGGCGTTATATTCACAGACAATGACACACACATGTGCGCGGCAGGATATCACATACACACACACGAGAATCGGCTTCCAAGAAGCTGCCAGAGTAGAAGCGAAAACCAAGAATCCCTGGGAAGAGTTAAAACGATGCTTTCTCCTCAACAGCCAGATGGGATAAATTAATTCTCCATCTTAACGCTAAACACGCCAGTAAAATGTGTGTTTGTGTGTGTCTGTGAAAGCTGGAGGAATGGGGCAGGGGGAACTCTGGGATCTCCAACCACTTCGCTCTTGGATGAACTTGTCTATAAATCTCACGTCCTTTTAGGCTCATGTGGCCAAGGACAAAGACGCTTCCACAGACGTGCCCCTTGGTCTCTCCAACTTGTCTGCTCATCTATTCATCCGCACAACAGGCCCCCCTAAACTCGTCTGGGACCCCCTGTCCCCTAACCGCGGTTAAATGTTGAAGTTTCATTTTTCAAATTCCTGCAGACATTCCTCCGTGTTCCCCCAGTGCAACCATTTGGCTATGAACCATTTCTTTTTCCCACAGAACCTACAAGTGCAGTTGCCTGTGCCTATTATGCAGCGATGGGAACTCTGCACAAAAGCACGTCCCGATTACTCAGGTAAGAGTCCCAGTTTTATTGGCGTTAAAAGCACACTGTATGCACTTTTACTGAGTACAGCAAATTCACATTGAACCATAGCTAAGTAATCAGAAACACAGACCAGATCCACATGTCAATTCTAAATGTCTTTTAGACGACAGTGATGTTTAAGAAACAAGCTTCCAATTTTTTTTTTTTTTTTTTTTTTTTTTTGTGGAAAGCATGACTCAGAATGAGACACGGTCTGGTGGGAAACTCCCACTGTGTGGGCTATATAGGAATAAGTGTGGGAAAATTTTAAACAAAAATAATGTGCATACACACGCATATACTGTGTTACTCTGAAACCAAAATCTTAACTGGCCATGCCCTCCTACACATGCATAATATTCATGTTGCAGGGCTATTTATGAGCCTCGTCGTGACAGTGATGTATGCCACAGCATCTTCTCTTACACACCAATACAAGCACACAGGGGGAGCGGAGGAAGGCTGTGAATTGCAATCGTGACATTCCAGCAGGAAATTCCTCCTGCAAAGAGGTGAGGGTGAGCGCTGTGTGTTTGTGTAATGCGCAGCTTTGTGGCTTCAAAGACATCACCCATCTCACACTCAATCCTTCCCATTATCTTTCCTTCCTAGCTTTGAAGACATGGCGAACACTTAAGCCTCAACTTTCCCTGAAAAAGGTAAAACCTCTCTGCAATTTGTCAACTGAGCTCAGAGACAAGTATGATTTTCCGAGAACTTTCAACTGCAAAAGTCCCACAATCCACACAGAGAAGCCAAAGTGCTGCAAGCACTGATATGATAACCAGATACTTGAATATTCTGCTGCCGGCGGACATTTTTTCCAACCCTGCCCACATCTGCAGGCACACAGACATAGATGCTTGCCCACTATAGAACTTTAAATGCCAGCTCTACCAGTCACAGGTGTTATTTTCATTATGATTTGTCCACATGTGCAAGTACTCAACACATTCAAAAGCATGCATGGCATGCGCAAGTAAAAAGAGAAATGTGCAAGCACAGGTCTTTGGCAATGACAGTAGATAAAGTTTAAATAAGTGGGGACAATAAAAGTCAAACTAAATGTCACACAGATATGAATGAAGAGAGCAAGCTCGCTCTGGTGAGTAATTAATGCTGCATCAAATAAATTACATCTCTGGGAGGAGACAAGTAGACTGTTTTTCTTTCAAGCATCTGTCTGTTTTTTCTTTTTTTTTACTGCCACAGGGTTTGTGAAAAAAAGAAAAAGGCCAAAGACATTTTTAAAAAGTTATTCTGTCTGCATCCTACAGACAACAACAAATCACCAAGATCATCTGCCTCAATAAGTTCAACTATATTATCAGTCAAAACCACAAATGCGAGCAGACCTGGAGTTAAAACCACAGAAAATAGATAAAATGTTGGTGTGAGAGTAAACCAAGCCAAAAAAAAATGACAGTGGGTGACAGTGTGTGACACAAAACGACGCACAAGGGGGTTTATGTTCTGAACTGTGGGATGGCATCTCTGTCCTTCAGAACTAACTGAGAGAAACCCCTTTGTTGATCTTGCTAATCTGAAGTCTTACCAAAGTAGTCAGCGTTCGGCTGGGCATCCATCTCTTTTTCCAGCCGCTTAGTGAGGGCCTCTAATTTCACTTCAGCTGCTGAAGGTGCCGGTTCAGAGGGCTGCATGAGCAGAGGCTGAGAGGGTAGCTGGACGGGCCTGGCCGAGCATGGGCCTGCAGCTTCAGCACTCATCACCTGTCCACTTGGAAGTATTTGGCTCCGGCCTGGAATCTGGCCGGTGCTTTTGGAGACACTGCCGAGGTTCGGGGAAACAGATGCCCCCTTGGCTTCGGGTTGAGGTTTTTCAGACAATGTAGGTAGCACAGAAGAAGCTGCCACTGTGCCATTATGGCTGGTGGAAGGATTTGAAGCTGAAGAGGGCACATAATGGGCTGCAGGCTGGGTGGAGGACTGTTGCACATGGAAGTTAGCTCCTCCAGTGAAAGCACTCAAAGGCAAAGCAGGGATCAGGTCTGGTTTTCCAGAACCAGAGGGTTCTCCAGTCCAATCTCTCGCTTTCCCAGAGGGGCTGGATGGGCTTAAACTGACAGCCTGATTCTGCTGTGATGGATGACTGCTGAAGGCGGAAGGTGGTTGCAGGTTCTGGGGTTGTTGCAGAGATGTATTGCTCCCTGTGTCTGACAAAGATGGGGAGAGCTGGTTTTCTCTGGGCTGGGCCCACGCAGCTGGCGGGCTGACGGGGTGGCGAGCATGTGGAGATGCAGTCTGAGCAGAGTTTCCAGGACTTGGAGGAGAAGGGCTGCTGTGTTGGTATGAGCGTGGCTCTAAGCGCTCCTTATTATCGTAATTACTTCCGTAGCCAAATGCCCTGCTGGCTGGAAGTTCCGACTGGATACCAGTGTGGTGTTTGGGGCCGTCAAACTGATTCCCAGGCCCGGTGCTCGGCACGGGGCCAGAGAGTATCGGCGGCTTCGCTGACGCCTCACCCGGCAGTCTGAAGCTGTTGATGGGCGGTCTGTCTTTGGTGTAATAAGTGCTGTTATGACCCCCATTCATTTTAATGGCCTGGTTGTTTTTGGCCATCTCCTCTTGTTGTTTCTGCATATGTATTTTTGTCATTTTAGAAGCAAAAACTCTTCTCGTCTCCTCAAAGTCCGGATTATTTCCCGCATCCCTCCTCATTCGAAATAAGCCATCTCTGGATGCTTCATACATATTTAAGTCCTCGATAAACTTGCTCGCCTCTAGTCCAAGATCCTCGTATTTATCCATTTTGAAAAACAATAAAAGTATACTCAGATAAAGTAAAGTTACAAGTAGTTATATTTGAACGCGACAGCTTAGCTCAATCACAAATGTCTGTAAAAGAGTAACACTTCCAGAGTGAATAAGCAACTCTGCAGAGGACAAAAGTCCACACACTGAACTTTTCCACTATTTCCAACCTTTCCGTTCCACTTAGTCCTCCTCGGTGAAGAATAAAAAGTTTTTTTCCCGGTGAAACTGTCCGTCCGTCCAACTTAGCTCAGCTTCAGTCCAAAAGAAGCCGCCGTCTGTCTGATTATAAATGTGAGCAGATCTCAGATCAGATACCCTGGACGACCCCACCACAACCTGCCTCCTCCTCCTGCTGCTGCTGCTGCTTTACAGCCCCAGCGGGAAGCCTTCATCCAAAACTTTTTTTTCCCGAAAAACCTCTAATGAGAAAAGAAAGTACTTCATAGAAGAATAAATAAAAAATACGCCGTTAATGTGGCGACGGTTGTCCGGTGGAAGTTGTCAGGAGTTGTTGAACAAACCGTGGGAGAAACGCTGGAGCGCGGAGCCATACGTGGCCACCGGTCGACAGTTGGGACTGAAAACATGGAACAGTTTGTTTTAAAGGCGCAGAGCTCAAATAAAGGACGACGGCCACAGCTGAAAATATCACCTCTGTCATTTATAACACCTCATGTATGCTGATGTCATTGAGATATCGCCCGTCTTGTTAAAAAGTACCGGAACATGTGGGCAGAATTCCACCCGCTTCTTTTTTGTTCACATGCGTTTGCTTCCTGTCATCTTTAAAAATATCCACAGTTGACTCAGTCTGCGGGGAAAAAAGAAAAAAGAGAGACATTCAGCAATTTCCTTTTTGCGCCATGAAAATCTCATTAAACAGGAGTGGCTCCACCTCCAGGAACTTTTACTGAAATACCAGAGCATGGGATTAGCTGTATTTAATTATAATCTCCTTTTAATTACAGGGCAGTTTACACTGAAACTTACTTAAATCAGCAGCGCCGAGATCCCAAAACGGTAAATGGTCAGCCACTCCCACAGAACGGCACATACCGCTGCTGGAGTGGTATATACCACTCCAGCAGCGGTATGTGCCTTTCTGTGAACGGCCTGTCGCCGTTTTAAAACGGTCAAAACCGCTTCCCACCGGAAGGACTGAAGTTGATTTAATATCTGCTGGTATTATTAATCTAAAAT
>JBBDHI010000006.1:17017527-17032379 GCA_037177115.1 Craterocephalus stercusmuscarum | reverse complement strand
CTTCAGAAAATCAAAGAAAGGAGCTAACTGGCTGGAGTTACTGCCAATATGCTAATAACATCTGTATACAGTAAGATCTGTATAATTAACTTTGTAAAGTGCTGCTGTTTATTGAATAGAAATGCAGACAACTAAGTGCCTAAAACACAGCTCAGATTGTTTGCCTCTCTTTGGCTCCACCACATAAAAGTCCATCGTAGTATCAGCTGTTTGTTGTGGTAAGATCAGGCAACACACACACCCAACTCTGCTGCTCATCAGATGGATGCTTTTTCTTTTCAAATGAGGCAGCATTTAAAGGGAAATAAACCAGCTTTCCAATTATATGAAAGGAATTTCTAAGAGGCATTGTCCATCAAACACATATTTCCTTACTTTTTCCATTTGTAAATGGAGACTTAAGCATAGGTTAGCAAGTTACAAAAGACAAACAGCACCTGGTGAAATGTAGGACAATGTCAAAGCTGGATACAAACTTAACATGAAAGAAAATATAGTTACTTACTTTTTGGCTGCTGTTTATAAAAAACAAAAAAGCTCGAACTGTAATGTTGGCTTTGCTTAGTTTACCCGAAACAGCCAGCCTGGCTCGAGGGTACAAGAACCTCTTAAGCTGACCACATAGAAATTGACAGTGGACATCTTGAGAGTGATATTGATTGATTTTTTTTTTTTTTCAGATAATGGTAATAATAGCTTTCTCATAACTTACACATTTTCTCAACACTTACACACTTACTCCATGTTCAGAGTCTTTTAGTAAAAATCTGATGAGCTAATAGCTCTTTAAGTTGGGTGAATCTGCTTGCTGAGTCTTGGCTCCTCCAGATCGCCACTCTTTTCAAAAGTATTACCATCTAAGAAAATGACACGTGGGGAAATGATAGGTATCATATAAAAGGAGCAGATGGAGGCTCTGTGTCTTCAGGGAGTGTGAACAAAGACTGTCTATGGCTGAAAATCAGACATAAACCATGGATTCACTTCTGTGAAAGTCCTATCCCCTATAATAGCCAGCTTAGTCTCAGTGCTCCACTTATTCCTTCAGTTTTACTCTTCTTATTATTACTTTAAAAAAAACAGTAAAGGATTTTAATAAGTTATTTTTGGTCTGATTGCAGACGCTCATTTTTGGAACTCAGCATTCCCTCTCGCAGGTACAAGCAGACCTCCTCTTGTTTTTCAAACAAATCACTATTGAAAGCAACCAATCATCCTCCTTTTTCTCCTAGCATCCGCCTCCTCCTTCCCACCGTGACAAACAACCCACGGTAATCGCTCCCTCTCTCCCCGTTTCCGAGGACGATTGCATTTCCCCGGCAGAGGACCACATGACAAACGACCACGTGGAGCTGCTGGAACAGCAATGTGTTAGAGAGCAGAGGAGGGCTGACTTGTCACTACCTGTCCAAGGTGACCTTTCATGAACCTGAGTGTGATTCACAATCCGCATCTGCCTCGATAAGAAGCAGGCCGAGCTACAGCGAAGCAATCTCACACCACCTCAGCTCCCAGAGACCCAGCATGAGAAGGCTGATAGGTCTCCGCACGGCACCGATCGTGGGTTTGGGAGCCTGCCTAATAAGTGTGATGTTATTTTTTAGGGCCTAGATCACATTGTGGGCTTCATGTGTCCTTTACTTATCTGTGCTCTTGGAGGACCCGGTACATGGTGGCAGAGGAGATGAAGAGCTCTGCTGCTAACAGATCTGCAAACCTCTCTTAGCTTTCTTCTTTCCGTCTTCTGAGATGAAGCATGTAGTCTCTGCTGCTGACAACCTGTTATACAAAACGGCACATTGGTTATGTCATCCCTCAGGCTCTCCGTCTACTTTGCCTTATTTCAGGCAAGTAATTAGTATGTAGCTCCTCCGATCTGCAGAACCAGATCACTCTGACTCAAACCATTTGCAAGACGAGACGAGGTGGCAGCTCGATGAAATATGAAATGAAGTCTGATTCATGAGACTAGTTGAGGTTGTGACAAATGATGGAAGTGGAGAAGTTCAGGGCCTTTTTTTATTTGACAAACATTCAAATTGTTACAGATTCATTGAGATTAACTTTATTTGATAATTTATCGTTAGCAGAGAGTAAGCGATAATTAAGCCATTAAGGCTCCAGTAACGGTTGCATTCAGTGTGAGACTGATAGATACCTCGAGCACTTTGCGGTTCGTTCTTATGAATTTAATTCCTCAGCAGTCGATTCGTATGTTTGTCTCCATGACTGATGCAAATGCATCAGTGATGATCCATTAATGTTATATTACACTCCAAAGTGAACATAATTCATAATGAGTTTTTTCATTTTCCAGTTTCCAACACTGAGGCAAGTTTTACTGATTAATATTCTATATTTACTGTCATGAGTTCTATGCTTCATAAATAAATGGCCTATAAATGCAAAAAGAGCAAATAGTCTTAACTAAACAATGCATTACATATTAAACGGTGTCATTATACATTTAAAAGAAAAAGAAGACCGAATTATCAAAACTTTAAATATTCCGAATGATTCAGTAAAATATAGAAAAGCTTTAACAGAAATAATTTTAGAATTGATTTATTTTCAGTTTGATATTTTCATCTCTCAAATGGTTGTTAGCAAATCTTTTCTTTCTTTTTCAGCTCCTTAATGTTTGTGGTTTTTCATTCATGGACAATTCTTTTATTTTTATTTTCTTATGTCTATTTTTTCTTTTTGCTTATTTCAGCCAGTCTGGTGTAAATTTGCTTCTGTGTTTGGGGTCATTGAACTGTTTCAGCCCAGCAGGTGGCTTCACGTTTCACTCATGAATACGTTTTGTATGCAGCGAAGTTCATGGCTGATTTAATAACAGCAAACCGGAAATATCTCCCAACCTCCTCCATGCTGTTGTTTTCATCTGATTCGCTGTAATTTCTGGTTTTCAGCAAATTCTCTGCTGTCCATCATGATCAAACATTTCTGAAGTTTTCTCATCAATCCAAAAGAAGCTGTTCAATCTAAGTGAAAGATTTAATTTTTTGTGCAGGTTTTTTGATGCTCTTATTCTCTCAGAAGCTTTATTATTTTACATAATATTATACATATAAAACTTCATGAAGCAGGGAAGGGAAGAACTGCCAGTGACAGCACTTCCCACATGACAACCAATAGAAAAGAAATGGGACATGAGTATTTTCCTGCAGAGGTCAAACTGAAATCAGGATGTTTTGGGTTCATGTATAATACGTACGTAATACAGACGTATATTTAGAGGAAGAAGAAAAAGATCATGAGATGTTTTATACTTGAGGGTGCAAAGGTTTGTGGTTTATTCAGAAAATTGGTTTTATTATGTAAAGCACTTAGGGCTGCTTTTGTATGAAAAGTGTTTGATAAATAAAGTTTGATCTGGTTTGATTTGACCGACAGAAACTAAAGGTCGCATTTTCAAATATCTTAGGGAATTTAGATAATCAGTCTACTTTTAATGGACATATTTTGTTTGGGAATAAACCTGAAAGTTCATGTTTACCTCCATGTTTTCCCCCGGAGCAGGTCAAACTGACTGATATCAAAATCTCAGACTCAGCACTGCCCTGTGGAATTTCCACAGTCCATGGACACAATATTTTTTAATCAATATTAGTGGGTTCTCTGATGGCAGAGGTGTTATTACTGTCATAGTTATTATCACCAACAAAACAAACAGGATTTCTTCATTAGCAGGCGCGCTGCTCCGGGGGAATCTACCGTTTTGTTGCTGTAGTGATAAGTCCTGGCAGGGTTTAAGGGGGATGACATGTCCTGAGACAGTCGGGGGATTCACTGAGCTCAGTTGTAAAACAAGAGCTTTAACGCTGCTGCTTTAAGGATGCATGAACCCAATCCTCAACTCCTAATTAAGTCAGCTGTGTGTTCGAGCTGGTGGGTCAGACTGCCGGTGTCTGAGCCAGCACCGAGCTGATGAAGGCCAGCCAGGAGCTGCTGCAGATCCTTCTTTTCGTTCCCTGAATAAAGATTCACATTTTCACAAGATGAATCTTTCATACATTTTCCTTTAGCAAGCGAGACATTTATCTTAGGCCATTTGCATTTTTGTCACCAAAGCAATTTACATTTTTATAGCATAATTAATGAACAAGAAAGTCATTTACATTTTCTTGCTGTGATTCACTACAACATTGTCAAGAGCATATCTGGTGCAGTGGGACCTGCATTTGGGGACACGTGGGAGTGTTTCTGAGCACCATAGAGACATCTGAGTGAAGAGAAAGACAGCCAAACAACTAGGGGATTGTTTTAAAGCAAAGAAGGCTGAGCTGAATATGCTGTCATAATTAAACGGAGACAAGAGGACAAGGGCTTTCAGGTGCAAATTAAGGCCAAAGCATCTTTACCTTCAGCTGGAGCTCACATCAAATACAAAGAGGCAGGCCTCTGGAGCAAATTACACCATTTAAACAGCATAGGAAAAAAAGGATTTGCCCAAGCAGCAGTCATATGTCTCAGCCTGCAAAGATGAAACAGCATAATTCATCACAATTTAGCTTCTGGTCAATGACCCAATTCTGTCAATACCTTATTATCGTTTCTAATGCATAATATATAAGTTGTTTGGCAGTTTATACAGCTGAAAAGCAACACAATTTTTCTCAGCATCAGCATAATAACCTTTAAATTAGAATCTGAAGTCAGAGAAAGTTAACTGAGGGATAATTTGTCTTTTCTAGAGCATGTTGAATATCTACAGCAGAACGGACAAAAGAGCATTAAAGTGAAAAGACCAATAGATATAATGTCATATTTGTGTTGCCTTGTTGTCCTTTGCTGAAGAAGAGTGAGAAAACAGTTGATATGATTTTTAAAGCCTGAAATGTTACAGCTGGGGTGCTGAAATAAATTATATCGTATGAATTGGTTTCAGGAATTGGTCTGCATGCAGTGAGAAACTGCAGTTTCTATGCCACTATGCAAAACAAACCACTCAGATTATACAGATATATTTTGTAAATATTAAAACAGGTTTGAATCGATGGATAACTGTACCCACGTCTCTGATAGGACAAGCCAGATAAACAGGGACGTATTACCGAGGATCCTTTATCCAACGCAAATGCTCTCTCTCCATTTAACAATTATTGCTAAGTTTATGTTAAACTGATATTAATGTATGAAATGAGTTGTTTGTGAATAGTTATGCTATGGAAGCACAATAAGAATTAAAATGAGAATAATGCAGCCATCAATGGACAAAAGAGAATGAGATCTATCACATCTTTATATAACTGGCTTGCCATGCTCAAACAGTATTTAACTGGATGCATATTTTCTTAAAAGCCATAAACTCCTTATATCAATTCCTGGTGTCATCTACATTTCTTATTCAGTTTTTTTCTTAAATAATGCCCTGCTTCCAAGAGATGTGTTTCTCAATAATGAGTTTCACACCCGAAACATCTTAAAAGTTTGTTGAAACATTTTTATTCTTCCATCTATCAGATTATTAAATAAATGCATTGGACAGGAAAAATGGGTTGATGAGGGTAATATAACAACATGAGATTTGTTTACAGCAGAGGCACCGGTGTGTTTTGCAATCCAACCTGGTGAGGAAGAGTGGGCCAAAGCATTCCCAATGTCCAATAAAGTTTTTGCATGGAATAGGTTTAACAAAAGGCAGTTTCAAATACTAAATAGGACACAATGCACACCTCAATGTCTAAATAAAGCTCTATCAGTTCCCCTATGTGTAAAAGATGTCAAATGTAAGCGGAAATTTAATTATAATTAAACATGGCAATGCCCAACGATTTACCGATTTTTGGAAAAGTTTGTAAAAAGCTATGTACAATTTTGCATTTGAAAATTAAACTTAAGTCTACACTTTTCTTGTTTTGATTTCCACCTGAACGTATTAATATGAACCTTTCACACAACACACTTCGCTAATGAAACAGTTGTTAGTAGCTTTTGGTTCCAGTAGATTACGGACAAACCTCCGACAGTAACACAGTGGTATAAAGAGCTATACAAGGCCATGGAAAACTCAAAATATTCTTTTGAAGTCTGGCAAACTGTTGAAGCTCATTTACCAGTGTGTGTGTGTTGTGTGTGTATGTGTATATACTGTACACACCTATATATAAAGGTCTTATTTTGATCTTATTCTGTGTGTGTTTGGGTTTTGACAATTAAAAAGAGAAAAATAAAGGAAAAAAGTAAAATGAGAATTATTTGAACAACCTTTAAAGGGTAAATGGAGGAGAAAACTCTCCCGGCCTCATCATGGTGTGTAATTTGGACCTGGAGTTTAGTGTGAGTTGGCCCAATTTCAACTCAAAAGCCTTTGTTGGCAAAAAACTGACCAGGTGTTTATCCCACAGTCCTAATATTTAAACTGTGTTAAAGCTTCAGCAGAGACTAAGTGCAGCTGTTTCCGCAGCTGTTACTGTATTCACATTCACTGTGACAAAGGGCTTGGTTGGAAAAAAACTGCGTTGACAGGACGACAGAGGGATGGGGGACTATCTTCAACCTCAGACAACGTGGCCACATAATACACTTTATGTTAAAACAAAACAGTGCTGCAGCACCACATGTTCACTGATTTGTCTGGTTTTTGCCAGGTGCACACATGGTCGGGGGAGACAAGCACCAACAAAGGAGACTCATACAGCGGAGAGGTGAACACAAGTGACTATTATCAGATAAGCATATGAAATATTTAAAAAAATTCAATACATTACATTTCTTTGTAACTTGGATGCTGATGACCTTCAACTGTTCGACAGTTGAGAGTCTGCACAAATTCATGGTCTAGTTGCACTGGACCTGGAATAAGTTGCAGAGGATGTAAACACAGCACAGGAGATCATCGGCGACCTATCGGCGCTCCTTGCCTGGCATCTACACCTCTCATAGACTCGGCAGGGCCACGAACATCATCTCTCTTGTGTTATTAAATGCATCTGTTTTTTAATAATTTCTTTATGTTTGTGCACTTCATGGAGCTGCTTTCTAAATTTTCCTTATACTTTGTGCAATGACAATAAATGCTTCTTATCTTGTTCTATTCTTATCAGAAAACACACAAAGGGAACAAAAAACCCACAAAGAAGTAAATAATATAAGTTATATTTTCCTCCAGAATGTACCATTCTATGTTTTGAACTTCTAACTTCTAGAGCCATGTAGTAATTTGGCAGATCAGTGTAAACATCTCAACCCGTCAGTTTACCTACATTATGTCATTATACTGTGATTAACTATAATTCGTTTCTTAAAGTTTAAGTCACGTTAAGTTTATTTATATTTTACATTTAATGTGACAAGCACAGACTCAATGCATTTCAAAGTGCACAGACTTGGTGCTTTTATGTCTAATATAATAGGATGGATGATAACTAGTTTTTGCATGGGGACACTTTGTATGAAATGTGACTATATAATTTTATATCATTTGTGTAACCATCACACAGGTTCTCAATGCATTGCAGACTATTTCTGATGAGATGGAACCACATTCAGCTCTTATCCTGTCAAAAAGACAATTATAGAGATTTTGCATATCTTTTCCTACAAAAGCAGACAGATACTGTCATTTAAAGTTTGCACAGATGTCTTAAACACAAAGTAGGTTTGTTGCACTTGCCCATACTACCTCAAAAATTTTTGAACATGGCACTCAAACCCATGCTGCTCCAGAGCGGCTGATTGCACAGTGGACAAAGCTGAACTGAATCTATTCTGACTGAACAAAGGTTCAGACGTTACAGTAATCTGTCCTGCGCAGCACACAGATTAACTTCTTATCTTTTCGCTTAATCACGCAAATGGAATGACAGTCATAGTCAGTCTGACCTTGTTGCAGCATTTCCATCATGCTTCTCAGTCTGGTGGATTTTACCAAACCTCCACAGATGTGCTTTACATATTTATACATATAATTTGTAAATATATTATCTCATTTTTAGCCACATGCTTTCCCCTTATTGGCTAGCTTTTGGCAGCCTTAAGCCCTATAGTATTAACAGCAATTCCAATAATACTATAATTACATTACATTTTATTTACATCCACATTTTAATGAAAATTTTTAAAAACTCTATTTATACATCCATCAACGTACCCTTTTTATGCATTCCTTCTAAATACAGTATGTATAAATGATAAATTCATGATTATAGACTATTAGAATTAGGGTGGAACCACCTTAACCTTAACCTTACATGTTACATGTGACACAAATGGATTATAATTATACTCAAAATCATGAGGAAACTGCCCTGCAGTAGACAGATGTCCAGCGTGTAGCCTGCCTCCTGCCTGCAAATGGATGGATGGATGGATGGATGGATGGATGGATGGATGGATGGATGGATGGATGGATGGATGGATGGCATATGAAACCTCTGGTACTAAAAGTAACATGTGAAAGATAAAAATGGCACAAAAAAAAAATCATCCAAAACAACCCAAGAAGTAAGCTAACCCAATACACTTGACAGGTTTTTAAATAACAAACTTACCAATGGTGTCTGTGATGTGGAAGGAAACGCTCTTGCCACTTGTAGGAGCAGTATTGGCTAGATTGTATGTAAATTGGCTAGTATGTATGTATATATGAATGTGTGACAATCAGACTGCTTGACTGATTGTCAGTGAAGCGCCTTGAGATGACTTTGTTATGATTTGACGCTATACAAATAAAGTTGAATTGAATTGAAGTATTTCACAGATGACATTAGGAGTTGTAATTAAAGATATAAACAAAACAATGTATAATGCCCTTCTGGTGAAGCATTGTGAGAAAGCAAGAAATTTAAAGTTAAAGGGACAGCATCCAAACAATTCTGAAAACAGGTTGGGCAAAGTTTTCAGAAAATGTCAGGGGTAGCAATGCAACTAAAAACTGTTATACAAAAGTAAACTGTGACATTAAAACGCCAGAAAAAGGCACTTTGCTCAAGAGATGATGTGGCAGCGTTGCATTTACATTGCAATGGGGAGGGGGGTGTGGGGGCCAAACAAACTCTCAAGCATCAAATAAAACATCTTAAATGGTCATTGTTGAAAAAGAAAAACAGGACATTAATCTTCAGCTAACCCATCTTCTCATCGCTGAAATTGTGAAATCCGATATGACACAAGAAGAGGACTGAAAAACAAATTATAGTGTCTCAAAAATTCTCACAATACTGTTGACAGGAAGTAGTAATAATGACTTCAGCAGGGCTTAAAGTGGTACTTAACATACAAGTTGAAATGTCCGTGATGCACATTCAGTCCAACGTGAAATCAATAGGCTATTTAGCAGTTAAATACACGGAAACCCCAAATTATTAACTTACATTGTTATTGTCAGTCATAATTAGATCATTGGGTCAACAACACGTTGTAGAATTTAGGGATATCTAGATTTTATCCGGGCTTTATGTTCCTCTAAATTACACAAGCTACGGTGCGAAATGGCACGCAGGCAGCCAGATGTGCTCCGCAGCCTTTCACGTCACTTTAATTAAATGGAAAACTGGTGGGAAGAAGTCGATTTCATATCAGAAAAAAATGGGCACAGTAAGAAAAGTAATTTGTCCAGAGAGTTTCATGTGTGTGTGTCCGGATTATTGACAGAGCGGCGCGCGCACTGAGGGCTCTCCCCTTCACCACTCCCCAGTGTTTTGGTGCTCGGCGCTCACACCTGAAGTGACGGAGCAGTGAGAGCACAGCCTGCTGCTCCTGTTCGGCGATTAAAGCCCAGTAGGAGAACGAGCTAAGAAAAACCATAAATGGGAGGAGTTTTAACAGTGTGTGGACGTTTCTACTGGAATTTATTCTCCTCCAGTGGGGGCTGAGTTGTTTTTTTTTTTATTTTTATTTTTTTTAATCAGAGGCATTTCCAAACATTGCACCTTGTCCGCGAATCGTCACAGCACCATGCGAGCAGGAGAGACGCGCCCTGTGCCATGCTGAACAACCACCCCACTCTCATGCTGGCTCTGAGCGCGGTCGCCGCACTTCTCTTGCCATGCCACAGCTGGAGCGACGAGGATCTCCTCCTGCCGCCCATCAACTCATCCAACAGGTTTCTGGCCAACCTGGAGGTTGACGTGCGTTTTTCCAAGAGGTCTGTGGAGGAGAGCGAAGCCTCGCCTGACGCGTCCCCCCAGTGCAACGTGAGCGTCCACAGACTCCTGCCCACGTCGCTGGTGACTCGCTGGGACAGCAGCTTCGGATTCCAGTGCGATGTGCTCATCTACACCACCAACAACCACGGCAGGGCTTTCTTCTCCGCGTCTTTCAATCGGGCCATCTCTCCTGTTGTCATCGAGCACCTTGGGGTCACCGGGGGTCAGCAGGAGCTGAGACTGTGCGTGGGATGCGGGATGTCACGGTACAGGAGGTTTAGTCAGGGCAGGTTGAGGGGCCAGCAGACCGGGGACCAGGTCACTTTCTGCTGCCTGGATTTCAGCCTCGACGAGCTGAAGGGGGATAAAAGTTGGAGCCTGAACAGGAAGCCCATCGAGTCGACACTTGTGGCTTGTTTCATGACTTTGGTCATCATCGTGTGGAGTGTTGCTGCTCTCATATGGCCGGTGCCGATCATTGCAGGATTTCTGCCCAATGGGATGGAGCAGAGGAGACCGAGATAACTGAAAAAATCTTCATTATAATTATAGCCTGTGCTGCCTATACTCTAATTGTAGCCATTCAGCTGTAAAACACGAATGAATCGATGACTGTTTTTGAGGACGTTTTGGTTGAGTTTTAAACCTTTACCTCCTAATAGGGCAACCAAGGTAAAGTATGAAGGATTATTATACTAGCCTATATCTATACTGGGACCAATAACAATGTGTTTTGTATACCCTTGTAGGCCTTCCCTTAGATTAAGTCAGTGTAAACTGTGCAAACTTTTCTCTTTAAACAGTGTTTGTATAGTTTTTAATCTTTTTAGACAGTTTTTTGCCTTATCCCAATGTGCAGAGCTTTTGCACGACAACTTTAAGATGTGCAGTCACCCAACTTATAACCATGCTCTGTTACACATCAGCGTGATTATTTTTTTCCAATAAATTCTGACAAACACATGTAAAGATGGTTTAAAGTCTTATAATGTTAGATTTCTAACATCAGGTCTGTCATATGTGTGTTTGTATAAATGTTTCAACTGTTTCAATGAAAATAAAAATCAGTTATAGTCTTTAAACTATCATGCTTTCTGTCACCTGTCCTCTGTCCTAAACTGTACTTTTCCCTGAATTACTCTCATGGACAACAGCGGCCCCTTTAGCCCGCACATTTTTTTTGTGAATAAATATTATATTTGTCTAATTCATTTTTATATTAAATGCTGGAAACCAAATAAAATGAGGATGTTTTTCTGCAACAAAGATATTTAAACATACAACTGAAAGTGTACTCTATATTAAACCTTCTCCCAGAGTATCGATATATTGACATCCTCATAATTGATGAGAATTTCAGTTTTGCATCTGGTCGATTTGTCATTTATGCCATTTTATGTCTTTATTTCTTTCTCAAACTTTGTACAGAGTATATGTATACTGAACACATCTCTTTCCCTTCACCATACATGTAGTAAAGTTACCAACCTTAGCTGTTTTGGCCCACTTTCTCCCCAAAACTGAAGAACATTCAAGCGTGTACAACGTGTCATCATGTCCCGCTGCTACCAGCAAGTGGCACAGCAGTACTGGAGAGACTTTATCAGCCTGATCTGTCTGCGAGCAGTTTGTCCCGCAGAGCTGACTGACATTGTGGACAATATTTGTGACGCTGTTAAACTGGTGGAAAATGTTGACCCACATTCGAGCTTTCAGAAGCCTGCATTCTCACTCAAAAATGAAGAGAAAAAGATGTTTTAATAGATGAAATATTTTGCGCACATTGTCATTGAATATAATTTTATTATTTAAGGGAAAACATGTCTCTGTTATTAAAGGTGAAACACATGTCAGTGATGTATAGAGATGGTAATCAATTATAACTCTACTGTACATAGCAGATCTGTCTGTATGTCCAAGCTGGAGTGCAGCAGCTAAAAGAGTTTGAATATGTTTCCCTGCTACAAAAATGTCACTTATCTCTTATTTTTATGTTTCCAAAAGAAAAATGAGACAAATTCTCGACAACTTTACACTTCAGTTGAATTTGTGTAATTTCCTTTTTAAGTTGTGTCTGCTGCACTTCCACATGGATATTTCACATTCATGCACTGACCGAACTTTCTCTGGGTAAAGATGCCGAGGCATGAAGCAACATTTAGCAAACATGTATGTTGTTCTACATCAGCACTGCCATGCTGTCTATCAGAATGCAGCATCTAGCATAATTTCACCGGCTGCATAGGTGAGGAATAACCCACTAAAATGAAAAAGAAGAGGGTAACGCTAAAACAACACACTTTCAATTTTGATGAATGCATTATTCCAGTTGAAAATCTTTATTCATTACATTGTAAAATGTATTTATAACAAATTACCTTATCATGGAAGTCTGGATTCATCATAACTTGTAATCAAAGTAAAAAGATCAGATCACAGGCTGAACCAGCCTCTGTGGAAATTCTCAGTGAGGTCCAGTTGTGTGTGTGTGGCCTGTACCTGTGTCCACTCCCGAAAATGTTTTTGCATGCTCCTTATGAGACAAAGGATGTCCTCCTGTGGGATCTCCTCCAGACATGGGTCAGGGCATCAGTCAACCCCTGGATAGTGTGTGCTGGAACACGACACGATGTCCTACCGGTCCTCAGTTGGAGTCAGGCCTGGTGAACCTGCTGCAGGATGTAGTAGGAAGTTCTCCTTGATTTCCTCAGACTCTCTCGCATCTGTCACATGTGCTCGGTGTAAACCTGCTCCCATCCGTGAAGAGCATGGGGCACCAACGGCAGATGTGACAATCCAGGTGTTCACGAGCAAATGGCAGTCAGGCTCCACGGTGTTGGGCTGTGAGCATAGACCCGACTTGTGGACATCAGGCCCTCATGCCACCGTCTGACAGCAGCCAATGATCAGCTGGAGGTCATCTTGTAGGGCTCAGTCAGTGCTTCTCCTGTCTCTTCTTGCACAAATTAACTTTTATGTACTGTAGTCCTCTTACAGTCCCCCTTACATCTCCTGGTTTCTCTTCCATTCTCTTTGCACTGTGCTGGGAGACAGCAAACTTTTTTTTCCAGAGCACACTGAGATGCCATCGTGGATGAGCTGCACCCGAGTAGTAGCTGTGGGTTGCAGACATCGCCTCATGGTCCCTGCAGTGGTGAGAGCACTGACGAAATGCAACATGAGCAAAATCAGATATGAAGGATGAAGGCAGGGAAATGGTCTGTAGTCACCCATCTTGCTTATTGCCTCTCGGTTCCACGTTTTGTCTTCTGTTTGCACAAATGAAGGTAAAGCAGATTCGCAGCTTCACCTTTTAAACTGGAAAGATGGATATTGAAGAAGACTTAGGTTTACCAATAGATAAAATGCATAAAACCACAAGACAATGTTAAGTTAAACACAGAGAAAGCTGAAGAAACAATTTAATGAAAGGAAGTTTTTTTCATTATCAATTAAAGCATGTGTCCGGTAGTGATACAATGTGGGCTCATGGTAAGTAATGAATTGTTGGGAGGAAAAAACATTGACTATGTAAAGTTATTTTGAATGATTATGCTTTACTTTTTCACCACTTAAGCTTTAATGACTTCACCTTTTCCAAAATGTCATCGTCCTGATTTTAAAAAGTTTATGGACTTGCACGCGCAACCCCGCCAGGGTCCTTACGTGTCACCACACATCAGTCAGTTGTGTGATGACGTAACAAGACGCAACTGTAGCTACAACCTGGGAAAAGGTAGTCATCGCCCCGCCCACGTTACCTGCTCCCAGCAGACGCACATAGGAAGTAGACAAGTCAAGTAGCGACAAGTACGAGCAAAAGTTCTTCTAAAGTTGCGTAAAGCTCTCATCGCTGGAAAAGAAGAAATGAAACATTGTTTAAACTCATTTTAATTCTCTCAGGATTGAATTTTTCAAACTACAGTATGTGTTTTAAAAAACCAGGGAGCGTATCTCGGCAGCTTTTATTTCTGACCGCCATTGCCTCCATAGCAGGTAAGATTCAGCAAATTAATTGTGAAATATTGGTGGGGGAGGATTGAAACATAATCCCAGGCGGAGCCATGGAGGTCGAATCACATATTGCAGTTTTGGTTCTTTATATTCAAGCTTATCCTGTCGAATGTAGCCTAAATTGTTTTATTGTTGGAACATCAGTCAACATGGGTGAGTAAAAGGAGATGTAGGATCAGTAGGAACTACAGATTTTTTGTAATTATTTATCTATCCATTTTTGTTTTGTGTGTGAATGAACTGGGGCCTGAACTACGAAGCTGGATTAACATACCCGGGATTTCTCTCTGTTACTTGGGTTGAATTAACCTGATATCGACGATGTTGATTAACGGTACCACGAAGCTGGTTATCCACTCGGTAACTCAACCCAGGGTTTTCCCATCTCGATCAGTGCGCGCTCACACAAAAGGGGTGGAGTCAGCAGTGTCTGACCAATCACGTTGTTACTGCTTTAGGTCCAGTCAGCAGGAACATCAGACTTTATTAATGTAGCCTACAACTTTGTCAGATTATGTTTCATGATAAATTCATCGGATAATAAATGTAGCCTACTGTGGTGACACTCATTTAGAGCTCACACACAAACCACACGGTTGTGAAAGATTTTCCTCTGACATCCACAGTACAGCACCCTGATCACTATTACAGTCCAAACGTTTCGGGAAGCTACCTCCCTTTCCTTTATAGCTATTTCTTCTGTCTGACTGTTACCAACATAAATAAAGTTAAGGGCGGATTTTG
>JBBDHI010000006.1:16948503-16963123 GCA_037177115.1 Craterocephalus stercusmuscarum | reverse complement strand
CGTATTATTTTGAATAAAATGTTTATTTTATATTTATTAATTTACATATTTACTTCATTTTATATATTTGCTTAATCACACAAGTATTACAACTAACAGATCACAATGGATCTAAAACAACGACAAACCGTTTAATTACAGGTATCTGGAGCAAAAAAAAATTCAGTATTTCACATTTTGATTTGAGTAAATTAGACCAAATTCATCCCGCGGGCCCGATTAGACCCTTTGGCGGGCCGGTTTTGGCCCCCAGGCCACATGTTTGACATCCCTGGTCTGAACAAAGTTAAGGGAACCTCTTTTCCACTTCTTCCATGTAAAGATTGGCGTTGATGTGGTACACCGTTATAATCCATTATTACATTAAAAAGCGAGGTATTGTTATTATTTAACATCAGAAATGTCCCGGTGTCTGCGTGTTTTACAGTCACTAAGTTAATGCAGACCCACACACAAATGAAGGATCCTCTTTCCAGACATGGACTCGGTCTGGTAAAATATTCTGCAGCTGGATTGGAGGCACATTAGGAGGCATATGGCTCAGAGAAGCCCCCCCTCATTATTCTCTGCTGACCCACATAGAGAACACTGGCGTCACAGTTTGTGCTGCTCCTGCGTATACGCTCCCACGGCACAGGAATCTTTGTAACAGATGGGGAGTCGTGTAATTCATCACTGACAACAGCGCTCCCCTCCGTGCCACCGCTGGAGGTCACCTCTCTGTTGGGGCTCCCTGCTGGTCGGGTGGATAGGACAGTAGGACGCAGGCAGCAGGAGTAGTGAGGGATGAGAGGAGACTAAAACGTGGGATAGCTCAGCACACCTCGTGTCCTTGCCTGTCTAAAATACAACCCCCCCCGTCATGCACCTTCATTTACCCCCAGGTGTTTTTGATTCCTCTAACACACTTTCTCTGTCTCTCAGCTGGGCTGCGTTCCTGAAGACCTGGCTGCCCTTCGTTATGCTCTCCGGAGTCCTCGCCACGTTCGTCCTAACCTTCCATCTACACTAGTACAACGAGACGTTCAGGGATATGCGTCTGGTTATGCATTGTCATTGACATGAACGGTGTGTGTATTAAGAGGATATTTGACTGTCTAAAAAAAACCTAAAGGATTCCATTATGTGGTGTGATATGTTGTGATCGAGTGTATATATATGAAGGCAATTAAGGGCAAAACTTCCCGATTTGTTGTTTATTTAGATACAATTCATGTCTTTATCCATTTTATTTCTAAATTTTCTCTTTACAATATATAATTTTTCACCCAGTTTTTGTTTTCTTTGGAACTAGTTTCACTAAGGATGTCGATCTGTGTACAACACCGTTCTGGAGCATTACGTTTGAACTGCAGAGATGTCTTTTTCACCAACGGTAGTGATGAATGTCATTCTAAATCCGCTAATCTGAGTTAAGTGATGAATCGCCCCACAACGAATCGCAAAATCTTAATGCTGAAAGTGCTCATCAATTATTTGGCCGAGAGATATGAGCCGCTACCAAAGATAGAATGATGGAAGACCCACGTGTGAAAAATGGTGGCTTTGTTCTCCCTTTGGTGTGTAAAGAAAGATGTGGATAGTGTTATTGTTATGTTTATTTATTATTTTTATGCAGAAACTGAATGCGCTCCAATTGTGCAACCTCACGCTGGAATGTTATTTTAACTCAGCTGAAATATAGATTGGATTTAAAGCTTTGTAAGTAAGCATTATTTATTGAATATCTTTATCATTTTAAAGTTGTTTTGTTTTTGTTAGTAAACTTCTAGATGTCTGCATTGTTTCCGTTATTGGCTGTGGACACACTAATTGTCCTCTGTACCTTTAAGGGAACCACGTACCCTTTTCTTCCAGCAGACTCTGTGTGATATGAACTACCATCAATTTGCAGGAACCCTCATTGCCACTGTGGAGCCGATGAGGAGGGGCCGATGCTGTGTTTCACCACCTCTGCAGCATTAGATTAGTCTCGTAGAACAAAGGGTCACGTTTCCTCTGCTGTAATTCTCTTTTTTTCCATTTTCTCCTTAAATTTCTGAATTGGCTTTAGTTTAGAGATGTGTATTTTTGCAGTCTGTGTTTTTTTGGGACTTCTTCTTTGTGCACCCCACCAATGCTCGGAGTGCCCTTTCGGCTGTGAGTGTTTTGCTGTCACCCGTACAGTGAAATGTATTTCTAAGGCTCTAGTCAAAGTGCCACGAGATATTCCAGGATATGCCAGGACCATCATCATCACCGGGAACAATATAAACCAGATTGGACCTGATTCGTTTACAGAGCTGGAGAATGTTACTAACATCATTTTAAGCAATAACAGGTGAGAATGTCAGTGTTTCTCTTTTTCAGCCATGTGTTGGATAAAATGACTAACTTTGTTCATGTGTACATAGTAAATAAAGAAATGAAGAATGATTATACGTGAATGTGGTTATTTCTATTCAAGCATGAGAATGAAATTGTCTCAGAGTGGGTCTCACAGTGTTAGTCATCTTCCCAGGATCACAGAGTTGGCATCTCACACCTTTGCCTCCCTCATCAATCTGCGCTTCCTGGACCTCAGTGGAAACCAGCTGGCGATAATCCACCCGGAGGCTCTCAGCATACCCGGCAGCCCACTTCAGGAGCTGAACCTGAGCTGTTCGCTGTACAACTTCACCGCCCTGACCGATCTCACCACGGCTCTGCGCTGGGGGGGCCTCTGGGGGCTTCTCCGCCTCAACCTTTCCGGAAACCGCCTTGCCCTGCTGCCCCCTGGGATGTTCTCCCACGTTCCCAACCTGCAGCAGCTCCTTCTCACCAACAACTCTTTGGTGTCTGTCTACAGTGGGACGTTTTCTGGCATGGATCACCTGCAGATGCTGCACCTGACACACAACACTTTTAGGACATTCGGAGGTGATGCTCTACAAGAGTTTGACAGACTTGGAAACGTTAAAATCCTTCTCGGTAATAACCCGTACGCCTGCTCTTGTGAGATCCGTGATTTTGTCACTTGGCTCAATAAATCAAGAGCTCAGGTAGATGTGGATGCTGTTAGATGCAGCTCACCGGCTGGTTTAACCAACTCCCAGCTGCGAGGTCTCAGTGTCCAGGCCATTGGTTGTGTTGGTCCAGTCCTTGCTGAGGTGACTGACCTAACCCTGCAGACTTCTTATGTCTTCTTGGGGTTGGTGCTGGGCTTTGTGGGCATGGTCTTTCTGTTTGTGCTTTACCTGAATCGCAACGGTATGAAGAAGTGGATCACAGATACAAGAGATGCATGTCATGATGTTCTGGAGGGGTATCACTACCGCTACGAGATCGACTCGGACCCTCGGCTGGGGCACATCTCAGCAGAAGGCAGCAGGATGCAAAGGCACATAGGGCTAGCTTTGTCACAGCAGCTCCCGAATGACACCTGTATCATTCAGGACCCGAATGAAACAAAAGCCAAACAGGAGATTACCTCCCCCTCTGAAAGTTTATGATCAATTAGTTATTCGAGTTATTCAACAAAATATGAGGTAGATCCAAATAGTTTGTCAGGGAATTTACAGTTAAAAGACTATTTAGAGGTTCATGTTTTTACATAGTGCAGCTCACCTTATAAGTGCCTTTGTATCAAGGCACTAAAACCTTTAACTGTACATTAGTTTTGTGTTTTTAAATCCCACTGTTTTATAAACAGTCAATAGGCAGCCTTGCAGTATTAGTGTGTCCTTTTGAGGGTTAGTATTATGCCAACAAATATCAAGATGCACAGTTAGAAACGACTTAGGTGGCAGCTAAGAGGCACGAAAAAGCATGTTGTGAGAAATGTATTAATAGTGACTTAAAAAGTTTTTAATATAGGTCTTTATAGTATTAAATATGCTTTTGTAAAATATAAAGCAAACATACATTATGCTTCTTTGCTTAATAGTTTATTCTGCATAACATCATCAGTGTTATACATTTTAAGGAACTTAAATGAGGTTGTTGTATTATATAAAATTTGCATTATAAATAAATAAATTGTTTATTTGAATTTGTGGTACTGTTTCTTCTTTTCTTTACTTTGCTCGTGTATTTCTTTATATATGCCACTATGGGGAACAACATGCTACACAGGCTGGTAATTTTCCTCCAAGTGAGGCTCTCCTAAGTCTAATAATAACAATAAACACACACACAAACACACGCAGTGTATGTGTGAGTGTGTGTGATTAAGTGTTCCCATGCAGTAAAAATAGGGCAGAATGAAATATTTTGTTGGGAAAGCCATTTGCTGGCTCTGCAGCTGTGCAGACCTGTCAGGCTTAACTTGGATGTATCGCCGGATTTCGAAGTATTTGTCCCCATGTAAAGTTCGCCGTGACTGTTTCTCAGTAACAACCTGTCCACGGCAATGGCAAAGGTTTCATGTAATCAGGTTTCTTGGTTCATCGTGCTTCTTCCTCTGCTCGTTTATATCCGCCTTGCGTGACGTCACGACTCACCTGTGGGTGGGTGTTCGGATCTGGGATTAGCTGTAGCCGCAGGTAATAGCCAAACATTGAGAGACTCCACAACACAGCAGTGTTCATTTGACCAAAAGAGGCCACACGGATGAGCTGCGTGGCGTCGCTCGGTCGAGGCGCCCGACCCGGGTCTTCAGGTTTTCCGTGTGGTGGGTGTAGAAACACCCGCAGAGCTCCTGACTGTCGAAATTCGCCTTTTTCTCTGAGTTTGAGGCGCCAGCAGTTTTCTCTGTGAGACTTCCGCGGTTTGCTCGCACAGCGAGTTGTCTCAGCGAAAACACAACCACGACGGATTCTTCTTATGCGGTAAGGGGACGTTTAGCAAGTGAAATTAAAAACTTTTTGAATGAGGTTTGGTCTTAACCGCACATGTACTGTAAGTCAAAGGGAAAGCCTGACAAATAAGCTTAAATTAACACCCAAGTCAACAGTCACAGCGCTCTGCTGTATTTACATTCCCAGAAATTTAGGCTGGGTTTCTTTCTCTGAATTTGACGTGCCACATTGTCACATCTATGTTACTGCAGTATGTGTGAGCAGGAATGAAGTTTTCATCAACTTGTTCTTGTACACCAGGTCCCAGGCACTCTGAGCCATGCCTGGCCACAGCACGGGGGCTCCCCACATGTCCCGCCACCCCAAACACCATACCTCCACTTCCAGGGCGGACAAGTACAGACAAAATCGAACTATATCAAGGGAGAGCACGGCCAGCCAAGACTCCTACAAGGATCCCCGCGGGGAGCATCTACGTGATCACCACACTGACCACTCCCGGTATTCAGAAAACAAGCATGGCCGCAGCAGAAGTCACCCTCGGAATGGCACGGCCCGCGGCTCAGAGACCATAGGGTTCATCCCGGGGTCGGCGAACAGCACGCCTTCCAGCAGACCCACCTGTGGCTCCTGCGCCTCTGTGGGCTGGAACGGCTGCAAGGCTTTTATCTGCTGTGTGCTGACCTGCGGGTTCTATGGAAGCCGGGAGCCATGCCTCGCCGCTAACGAAAGCTCTACAGACCACCCCCCCAAAGCAGGTGGTGAACCTCACCCACCCAACGGCATGGCTCTGGCCAACCCAACATGTGACATCCCCGTGGAGCCCACCAAGACTTCCAAGCTGCCCGCGAGCGAAAGCTTCCGCTACCCAGATGTGTACTTCGGGGGTCAGAAGGTCAGGTATACCCCCAGAGTTCCCCGTGCACCAGTGAAGGGGGAAAGCCAACGACCGGTTAGCAACACCAGCTTGTTATCCAACGACTACGACTTTGATGACCCGTGCGACAGCACAGACATAGACTCTCTGATCACCAAGAAGCTGCTGGAGCTCTACGCCCTGCATCAGATCGACCAGCTGGCCAAGTGCACCTCTGACTCATCGTTCTCTCGCAAGACTAATGAAATCAGCGAGCTCATCTACAGCATTGCTCAGGACTACAACCTGGAGGAGCAGGAAGCCGAGTGCAAACTGGTCCACGGAGTCATCCGCATCAGCACGCGAAAAGGCAAGAGGAACAAAAGCCACCAGTCATCAGGGCATCGTCCCAAAGGCAGGAGCGACGGGACTCTCCCTGACAGCGGCAATGAGACCATGACAGACCCCTACATGAGCAGTGAATGTAAGAATAGCAGCCCTCTTGATCATTAACAAACATTACTCTATTTATATGATACAATCAGATGGACATTTTATTTAGCAACCATCTGCCTGCAGCAAGCCAATTATCCCACTCATCTGACCTGTCTTCCCGTAATGACTCACGGTGTCTGCTGGAATGCAGCTGCTTGTCTTTGGCTCACAGTGTCATATTTTGCAGTCAATGGCCTAACAATCAGTTAATCTGAGGCAAGCCGATACAAGTGCACACTGTAAACCAAAACACAGCCCAACATCAGAGAAAACACGAGTCTATTTATAGTTGTTAAACATGTTGTCTTTTTTAATTTCATTTTTTAAAAGAAATTCTTTTTGGTCCCTGCCTGCAGTTCCAGAGGTAAAAGTGTCCGAGCAGACGCCATCGGACAAACTGGCCAGAAAAATGAGACATTACAGCGGAAAAAGTGAGTAGATGTGGGAATTTTCCATTGCGGGAGCACCAATCCCTTTTGTTCCATCTCCTGGGCTAAAAGCACACAGAATGAAGTTATCCTGATATTAAATTTAGCGTTGGAAGCTACCTTCTTTATGTGTCACAGGCGCTGAGGTGTAATTATCGCTCCAGCTCGTGGGGCTCAGACTCGGCGACCCATTGTGCCCGCTGCAGCTGTAGGCATTTTCTCACCTCCTCTCTGCTTTCCAGTAACATACCATTCTTCAAACTGTAAAAAGCCCTGCATTCCTGCCCTTTTCTCTCCATATTACAATCCCTGGCTTATTAGAGGCCTCTGCCACCTTATACCTGCCTCCCCATCTGCCTCATTCTTCCCTTCCAGCTCAGCAGTCATGCTACACCAAAAGCACCAGATCGAGTCACATTGAACATGTGCTTCATAACGTCCCCATATTTATTATGTCATCTTAGCAGTGACTTGGTTTGGGTGCAGCAGCCTGTTTTTTTTTTCACTTCTCTGCTGTTCTGGGAAGAAGCTGTTAAAAGGATGAGGTGTCCTGTTGCATTTCTTTTGAATGAGGGTGTACCACATTGTGCTCATGTAAAAATTTGTCAGTGCTCTGGTTTAACGGCAACGGTTTTGTGCCCTATCTATAATGGATGAAATCTAACATCTTCTATTTGTTTGTTTTTCTGTCTTCACTGGATTAAATTATGTTTTCTGTTCTTTTCCAGATTATTCGTCCAGTTCTGCCACGGCCTACTCACCCTACCACCATGACACAGAAACGGACTCCTCAGGCGCTCCTCTGCTCATTTAAGGGAAAGCACTGGTTTTTTTTTTCAACCCTGACAAAGCATGTAGCGACACGGACGACATTATCTCCCTGTTGTCATTTATGCTGTTACTAGTTGGAGGAGATTTCCCTTTGGATGGTTACACTTCAGCTTTTTTTTTTATTTAGAGGATCCTTATGTTTCTAAGAAATGACCAACAGAGGAGACTCTCTTCTTGTCCAAGCATGAATGTTAGTTTTTTATTGATTCTTTTTGCAGTGTTAAACTTTTTTTAGAAAATGAAAAGTGTCTACAGTGAGTCAGAAGGCAGCAGGTCTGAGTGTCGAGGCTGATGCTAAATCATATCCGTCTACATTCTTGTCTTTGTTTTTGTTTATGCAAGTTATTGTGCATGTTCCATAATATGCATGAGACCATTTCTTTAGACTTCTAAGATACTTTTTTTTTACCTGAAAACTGTTGTTTTAAGCCATATTTTGATGTAAATATTCTCGAGTCAATGTTACTTCGTGCCATTTCGCCTCATTTTTTTATATAATACATTGAGTCCTATTTTTGACAAAATAAAAATCTTATTGCCTCTTTATGTGTACATTTGTGCTGTAATGAAATCTTAAAGCCATTTATTTACATAGATACATACACAGAAGCTTCTCAGGTTATTTTGTTTGCAGAATATTTCTTCTTGAATTCATCATGTTTTCTTTCAGCCCACTTTTCCTCTTGATCTCTGCTATTGTCAGGCTCACCTCTGTGAGGTCAGTGTTGAAGCAAGCAGGCTTTTTGTGCCCTCAGCAAAATAAGGAACTTGTTTGGCTGGTTCTCACTTAAAGGAAATAAAATCCAGGGGTTTGTCTTTGTCATTTTATTGCAAAGGGAAAACGCAGTGTGGAAAAACAAGCCCGATTTAAGGATTCTGCCCTGATTTCTTCGTTTCCAACAAGCTGAGCTGCATTATTCAATTATGTGCATTTTAAAGGTACTCAGGTTTAAAGTCATTAAAGTGGCAAGTGTATTAGCATTGCATCCACTAGAGATACGTTATTGTCCATTTAAAATTCAGCTAAATTATAGGAATCTGTTTTAAAAGTCCTGCTGTGATTGTGAAATAGGACATAGGTGCTTGCATCCAGATAATGCATGCCTGCAGATGATCGGATTTCCATTGAAAGGAGATAAAAAGGTTTTTTGCTCAATTCTGGTAAAAGATGGCTGTACAGCAGCCAAAAAACACTGACAAAAGACTTGCAAATTTCTACATCTGTGACAGTTTTTGGAGATTGTCTTTGTCTGTTTGCTGGTTTCCAGTGTAACTCTGTTGCCCCTGCACACTGCCCCCACCAGCACATTCCTGTTTTACCAGTATGATTTGTCATGTAAAGTTTCACAACTAGCATACCACAGAGTTGGATGAATCAGGAGGAGCTTTTCTCCATAAATGATAGCAGGTTGTTCAGGTTTTAGGGCTATAGTGCACTAAATGTAGCATATTTGTAATGAAGTGTAAGACTTTTTTTTTACTTACAGTTTTCCTGGTAAATATCTGACTTCCACTGTTTTCCATAAGAGGGAGACAAAGCAGCTCTATAGAAAACGACTCGCGCTCCCATATTTGTGCTCATATTGAAACATGAGAGGGTGTAACTATTCCAGCCATATTCAGTTTCTGTCTGTTCTTATATGAAGAGAAAGTATCTTAAAGAGCTTTATGTTTAGGACTGCATTGCGGGATGGCAGAACTTTAGGTACTTTTTTTCAAGACATTCAAGCTCAAACAGTAGAATTTACAAGAATTTTAGAAGAAAAAAAAACTAAATTGCACAATATTAAAGCGTCACATGTCAGAAATGATGAATTTTCCAGACGAGCTGAAGGTGTTTTCAAAAGACTGAGACCGAGGCTAAACTATGTAAAAAATATATATTTATTTGTTATTTTCCATAGTCCACACTTATTTACAAGAAAAAAATAACAGAAAAGCTCCTCAACAAAAGATCAAGTGTACTGACAGTAAAGCAGAGTTAAATGTGGAAAGTTACATCTTTCCATTTCAGTGGAGGGAATCTGCTAAAGTGACCTCAGCTTCAGTAATGTCGATAAATCACAGTTTTTGCCACCTAACGGTCAGGAATCTCTTCATTTCATCACAGGATGCTGCACAGGAATCATGAAAGGCACTGCAACTCAAAGAAGTCCACTTTCCCAAGACAGTTCCTCACACTTCTATCGAGAGAAGAGCATGTCCACCAGTAGCTCCAGCAGGTTTGCCTGGCCTATCACAGGCCGGAAGAAGAGTTCGGTGATGAGGCTGGGCGTGATGCTCTGCAGCATGGAGGCTGTGAGGAGGATCTGAGCAAAGCGCTCCTTGTGTCCCAGGTGGAGGAGCTGAACCACCTCGCTCAGCGCGTGCTGAGCCTCCTGTTGCAAACCCTCAACAAACACGGATGCCTTTAAATCTGGTACATCTGTTGGAGGGAAAAATGTAAAACTGTGGTTTGATGTAAATCGATTTTGTACGTGACAAATTTTAAATAAAGTTAATTCCCTTAAAATCAGAATGTAGTCAGCACATACCTGGATTAAATATTGTGGTCCCTTTCAGGTATGCATACTCCTTGGGGCTCAAGTCCAAACTCCAAAACCTTTTCAGGCAAGATTTGAGCTTACTGACACCCGCCATGGTCGGCTGCTCCCGGTCCATCTCAGGGCTCTCCTGACGGTTCAGGAGGATCTTTTTCAACATGCTGTCAGCTCGGACATCCATCACCTCAAAGTCCACACGCTCCTGAGCCAGGCCCAAAATGAAGAGTGGAGCCCAGCTGCTTTTCAGAAGCGCAAACTGGTCGCTTGGTGGCAGCTGGTTAAAAGCCGGTAAGTTCTTCATGAAGTGGATAGTTTTCACCAAAACCGTTGAAGCTTCTTTGCAGACCTCCGACGGCCTGTTCAAGCACACTATCCGCCGCACCTCACAGTTGCATCTATGAGGGACCGACCAGTAGTTGAAGTTGTCCTGGTTTGCCGGGCTCCTATCCATTTGGCTCAGGATGTGGTAGAGGATAGGATTCAAAAGCCTGTCGCTGTTGGATGAACAATGGCACCTGTTATCCATCTTGCTTTCCCCCAATAAGTCTGTCTCAACTTAAGAGTGCGTGTCCTCTCATATAGGACCGTTTCTGTAAAAGGCAGAGTGTTCCTGCTTCATCCAGTCTCCCTCTATTTATAAGGCTAACCCCTCCTGCTGGGTAGACCTTGAAATGTCAATACACCCTATGTGAAAAACAACTGTGTGCACTGCCAGGTGACTTCTGAAATAACCCTGGGAAACCGATAAGCTTTTCTCAATGAAAAGTAGCTGCTGGAGTAACACGTGGATATCAAGAGGGATGGGCCTTATCTTGCAGCCTGTGTCATTAACCCAGGCAGTACCAAGCTACCAAGGACTGCAAAGGTAATCAGCCCCACGCCGTGTCCCTGCACCTGCCAGCTCACACCTGTAGAGCTGGAAAGAGGCCAGAGCACAGCAAGGGCATTGACCTATAAGCGAAGTCCTTATGATGTTTAGTTTTTATTGAAATAAATATGACCATTCTGGGTGCAATAGTGGAATTTTGCAAGAGCAATTTTCAATAAAAGCTGTAGTAGAACATCCACAGGGTGTGTTAATCCTAAACTGAATGTTACTGTAAACGGATTGCAGTGCGAATGCAAACAAACTCCTTCAGGGATAATAGTTATGTCTCTGAGATACTTTGCTAAAATCAGAAGTGTCAGCAACACATTATGTAGAGAAATATATGTTAAAATGGCTACAGATGTCTATAACATGAACAACACATTAAGTTAAGCTTTCTTTTATTTGATTACAGTAAATATCATGCCGAATACTCAGCGTGTGTGTGCAGCACACACCGCTGCAGTGTGAGAACATGTAAAACAAATGCGCATCCTGAATAATTACCAGTATTTTACCTACAGATTTTTTTTTGGAAACCTCTTGTGCAAACACATTTCTAGAAACATTTTTAACATGATTTTGAATTCATTTGGTTCCCTAATTAAATAAATATTGGACAAGCCTTGAGAGCAGTAGTAATGGTGATTTCTGCATACTGGAAAAAGAAGTGCCTCGTGTAGATTTAATTTCATTACTTGATATTCCAGAAAAGTTTTTGAAGTGTGCGATAGAGGTGTTAGGTGAGGATGGCAAAAGAAATACCAAAATTCCTTAAACTTATTTTTTCTATGACCGTTTTTTTACAAAGAATTGATGTGTAAGTTGAGATTGAAACACCAGTAAAGCTTTGTAAAAGGAGCATTTTACTCACATAACAGATTACATGCACAACTAGATCCCCCTTCTTTCAAAAACCAAAGTTGCTGAAAATAAAGAATAATCACAGTACATCAGCTTATCTTATCCTTTTTTATTTATTTGTGTCTTCGTTTCTGGGTTTAAGTTTCCATTTAGCGCCCATTAATCTGTTTATCATAGTCATATGTAATGCAGCTTGATGCCATGGCTGCCTTCTTCTGATAATTACTCATTTATGTTCACCAAGACAGGCCATGGAAACATGGCCAAGGCATGCTTTTATTTTATAAGTTCTGCAAAACTCTGCTGTTTTACTAGCAACAAGATTCCAAGCATCTTGAAATGGTCCATAAACCCATTTTGCTGCCACATCAAGAACAGAGCTTAACATATAAAAACTATCATTAAAGTCTCTTGAAGAAAAAGTTTACACATTTCTTTACAAGTTGCTGACGTTTTTATTTAGTAAATATGTTTAAATGAGCATGTATGTATGACTATGTATGAATCATGAACTAATCCTCTATTAGTCCGCCCACCATAGATGTTTTTCCATCAGTCCTTGAAATAAGTTAATAAATTATCTGCCAGGTGACAGCGCTGAACATAGGCTTTCTTGGCCAGAAAGGACGTGTAACAACCCACACTGGGTCCAGTCTGAAACAAACGGAGGAGATGTGGTCATCACTGCACACCAGACCTAAGTGGAGACCACATCATCTTTAACACTCAACTTACTCTTGGAACCTTAAAATACCATGAAAGCTGACAAAAGAACCCAAAAAATGTTTGGAAAATTATACCAGCATCAGCTTCTAACATTGGTGTTTCTAAAAGATGACAGAACTGTAGCTGCAACTATTCTCCCCATTTCTAAATCAGATTTTTGTAATAGCTTAATTATGGAAATGAGAATACCTGAGCATCTACCACAGGCTGGATGCCATACACAGCCTGTAGTTGGTTGTAAACATGGTTTCACTTCAGCAGGAACATTTTTTATGAGAATGGAAAGCATTAAATGTGATGTTTACAGCATCTTCTGTCAGGTGACCGGATTCATTCTTCAGTGGAAGTTATGTTCCAAGTATTTTTATTCTCAATTGGCAAACAAAATCCCAAAATTCCCACTTATAGTGTTTGTAACAGTGAGTACAATGATCTGTCTTCTTAATCTTCTCAGTGCCTGGCACTGGGGTTTGAGACTGATAAGGAAATGACTTTATTACTTTAACAAATAAACTAAATGACAGAATGGCGAGATGTATGGTTGGAAATAAAGCAACACGAACCTTAAACAGCAAACATGTTTAGCAACCTGAAGTCACAGGAGACACAATGTGTAACATATTTTACTCTTTATATTCGGCTGGATGCTTGCCAAAAAACTTCAAATTAACAGAGTGGAAGATGTGAACCATAGAAGAGTCAAGGTCAGTCACGAAGTAGATGACTGCAATAAAGACATTACATGCCAGACACCAAGTGGCAGCACCAGTCACTGAATGTTTGTTTTACTTCATCACTCTGTTTACTCGATCCTTGATGAAATACTCTGGAAAATCTTTTATTGTCCTATTTTTGTCCTCAGGTTAATCTCATTATGAAATGCTGCAATTATGCATGCATGATGTGGTGACTTTAGAGGAAAAAACAAACAGGACCCAGGTTTCAAAATGTGATAAAGCACTTTATCAAGAATGTGAGTCTTTCAGCAGAGTGACCTACAATGTACCCAGCAGCCACCGAGCTTCATGAAGCATGATGACAGTTGTAAATGCCTTCGATAAGGCCTGAGTTTATAGAGGTTAGGAGCAGGCAGAGACGGGCACGGAGGACAGACGCTTATCTCTGCCAGGACAGTAAAACTTACATGTCCTCCATTCTAGAAGTGGAACAACGGCAGGTTTCTGAGATCAGGAAATCCACCAGATTTAACATGATGTAATGGTGCAAACCTGAAAAATGGCCAAGTCTTCTCATCATTTTCAGAGCTTCCAGTGGTTTGAGATACATGCAAATGTAATATTACCTAATTATTAATTTGTGAATAATGTTAATTTGTTGATCTGAAACTGTGTTTGCTGTCCCTCCAAAGCTTTCCCCAGACTCTGACTATTGACTTTACATCCTCTCGTTAGAGTTTTTGCACCGGGTCAGTGAACAAATAGTGCTACCTCATGTGTGTGCGTGATAGACATCATGTCTGGAGCATGACTCTTCTCTTAGTTGTGCTGCTAATACATTGACCATTTACCTGGCTCATTTTCTACACGGTCCTCAGTGTGAAGATGAATTAATGAGCCAGGAAATTAATGCTTTAGAAATTAATACACATTTATATGTAGTGTTGTTTCAGTTTGACCATGACATCTATGCAGAATTGGGTTGGATTTCTCTGAAATGTAGATCCATTTAACACACAAGCACAAACATATGCTTGGAATCAGCACTTTAAACTCAAGAAGAGAAAAATCTAAATTTGGGGTTTCTATTTCTGTACATTTAAATGAAAAAAAGCCGTGGGTCCAGCACACCCATGAACACTGGCTGAGTATCAAAAAAAAAAAGACGACCACACAAGGGCTAAGTCCAATTTGGTCCCAAAGATTTTTTATTTTTTATTTTTATATAAATCTTACAAACACATTTCTCACTTTTATTAAGTAAGACTTGTCAAAAACCAGGTCGACTAAGAAAATAGTATGTGTAATACAATGTGTAAAATGATGTCAGGGTCCAGACGCTGGAGTTCAGTTTTACTGCCCTTTACTAACAAAACACAAAGATAAAAGGTGAGGTGAAGGCCACTGCCAGCATTAGCCTCTGGGTTAATGAACTCTTTCTGAACATATTTCTCATCTAACTGTAGTGCAAAACACTCACTAATATGAAAACTGATAATTTTTTAAAACTTGTTTTTCTTTTTGTGTTATTCAGTTCAGTTCAACAACCTTTGATAGTTTAATCTGCATAATTCA
>JBBDHI010000006.1:16916424-16941844 GCA_037177115.1 Craterocephalus stercusmuscarum | reverse complement strand
TCTATAGGTCTGCTATAGCCAAACACATTAGGAATAGTTTATTTATATAATCTATTTGTATTTATTTGATATTGTTATTCTGTATCTGCGGATGAGTCAAGGTGTCAGGATAGGGTTTTCAAAATATGATGAGTCACCACTAAATCTATTTAAAACCATTGAGTGCAGTTTGATTGGACAATGCCATTAAGATTGTGGCAATCCGTGTTTTCTATCAAAAGAATTACTTATTATTTTCTTTTTTTATGAAACCACCTGTGCAGTAGTGAGCAAGTAAATTTATTCTTCAGGAATGTTTAAACTACTCTAGAGTTCAGTGGACCACGATAACTGCAGTCTATTAACCACTTTAATGGTGCACTTCATGTTGAAATATTTTTCATGTTTTGATTGAAGGCAAACTTGGCGACAGAAAGGAACTGTTTGTTTTATTGTTTTCAGTTTACTTTCATATTAGATTTGCAGCTTGTCTGGTCGTCTTCTGTGGAATGATCTGAATAATACTAAGTGTGCTCCAAGTATTCCCTCATTGCATTTTTGTAAAATAGTGCAATGATAAAGAGGATTGCATGCCTACTCAAAATGCAAATCAAGGAGAGGTCACAAAAATATCAAACATAAATCTATTTCGTTATTTGAACAGGTTCATCATAAACTGCTCTGAGCATTTGGAAAGGAAGATTTGAGCGATTTTCTGCAGGTAGATAAGACTGTTAAAACCAAGTCGGCTCTCTGCGTGCTGTATTTGATCCCTGACATCACTTAAAGATGCAGAATGACATGATCCTGTATGAGTTCAGAGGCAAGAATCTCGACCATGTGCCAGAACTGGTAATTTATGCAAAATATAGATTGGCCCTTGTTTCAGCATGAGGGAAGTTTTCTGCTCTTGGTTAAGCAGCCACTTGCTACCTTGGATCCTCAAGACAGCAAATCTAAAAAAAAAAAACACACCCTTTTCACTAAGCGGGAGGAAAAAAAACAAAAAAAAAACATTTGCATTAAGTGAAAGTTTGAATTTTGTGGCTTTAATACATCTGGCGCCCATCTCACCAAGCAAAACTGTGCTTAAAAAAAACAGGAGGAAGCTGTGTTACCACAGGGTTTCAGACTCTGAAAAAAGGCCTCTCAGTGCAGTCAGATCTGCACAGTAGCGCGTAAATGTGTCTGACAAAGGCCGACTCATATTAACTTTAGATGCTTTTATGGGCAAGGCAAGTTTATTTGTATAGCACATTTCATGAACAAGACAATTTAAAGTGCTTCACGTAAAACTTTTAAAAAAAGGAAGAACATTTAGATTAAAAACTGTATTAAAAACACATTCAAGTTTAAAGATTTAAGCTTTAATAAACAGTGCAGATTTGGACTTTAGAGTAAAAACTATAAAATGCAGCAGAGGGATGTGCGTCTTTAATCTGACCGGTATCAGCTTTCTGGGAGTTTGTTCCAGACATGTGGAGCATAGAAGCTGAAAGCAGATCTCTATGTCTGGTATAACACAGAAACCAAAAATACAAATGTCTCCAAACAGCCTGTTATCAAAGGTTTCAGTGAAAGTTTTTTTTTCTTAGCAAATATTTTGCCACTAGTTAGTTCCTTTGAATTTCTGCAGGGAAAATCCCCCAGATCACATGGTTTTCTTTTCTCTCTGCAGGACAAAGAGAGCATGATTCAGGTCTTACGAGCAGTGGACAAGGCCAATGGCTACTGCTTCGGAGATCTGGAGGAGAGGAATCTGCAGGCCATGATGTCAGCTGCTGTGGGGGCTGACTTCCAGTTCAACTCGTATCCTTTCCTAATAACGGTGGTGACTCACTGTGACTCATCTGCTTTAAGAACAAACTTAAGGGCACTTTAAGTCTTAATGACTGCCTGATTTTTGTAATGATGTGGAATCAGTTGTCAAATGTTGAAAGTAACCTGAAGCATGAAAAAGATAATTAGAGCTTCACTGGTTTTGTTGTGTTTTCCTTAATATTTAACCCTGCAGTACACTCGGCGTGCAAGAGAGGTATGTGGAACCCAGTGGAAAGAGTGTGGAGGAGGAAATGATGGAGCTGTAAAATGAAAATGATAATTAAAAGGACAAGAGTCGACACTTCTTTAGCATCAGGGTACCAGTGGAGTCTTGGCAGCGTCTAATTCACTTGGCTTGAATTCCTTCAACAGCACGGAAAAGACTGATACTAAAATTTGTGTTGTACATTAGGGGCTTTCACCTCAACTCCTAAAAACCACAATGATAGACTGAGGGAGGAAGAAGCTGAGATTTTCCTCTTTCTTAAAATCTGATCTGTTCAGTCTTATTTTTGTTCTGGTAGAAAATATTTCATGTTAATCCACGTTTTTTCTTTGTATTAAAAGCAGAATTAATCATTTCTGTTATTCTCTGTCTTTTTTAAAGGCCCATTTTCACCCATAAGTACAAGTATGTAATGTTGCATCCACCTCAAAATAATGAAGCCACTTCAGCCAATGTGGATCGTTTTCTTGCTTTTTATTTCTCATTATTGTGACTCTCATAGTCTGTTCTTTATAGAATAATTTGGTGAATTGTGGTGAAATGTAAGCAAGAAAGATATACCATACAGTAAGAAAGCAGCATTATTCATTTTTCTATACAATTAAATATGACTGAATTTGGTCCTATGGGAAGTCTCTTTAATATTTGCAGTACTTTTTGGTGAGTATGTGGAGGGAGGAAGGGTTTCGGCACTCAGGGCAAAGTGTGTAATCTGATTAATCAAAATAACTAGCATATAAAGTACAAATAACTGCATAACGACCACTCGAGATCAGATGATTTAAAGCCATCAGCATATAAACAAAACTGCAGCAGTAACCGCAGTCAAGATTGAGGGCTGTGTTTGGGTAATGTTTGACCAGCAGATGGCACATGTGCTTGTAAATCCCTTTCCCAGATCCATAAAAGTCTGCTCCAATTTTTTCCAGCAGCCAAAGCAGAAAAATTAAGTCAGGCGGGGAGAGGAAGCCACATTAAATCTGTGTTTCTGCACAACTGGCCCTGTGTCTGGTCTTTGGGATGGAAGATCCTCTGTCTTTCTAAATGCTGTAAAAACTCTACTAAGACGGTTTCCACTGTGTCTGGTGTACTTTCTCCACAGTGTAGGCCAATTTAAAATCTCACATTCACATTTTAATGTGACATTTTATCATTAAAACTAACATGACTTCAGACCCACATTTAAGACCAGGCTTCATGTGTGTGTGTACTCGTCCCGCTGCGTTGAAGTTATGCTAAAATAAAGCGTGATCCACTTTGCGAGCTCGCACTGATGTGGGAAATCACATTAACCCTGTGTGGTGTGATGTGGCTACAAATTATATGTGGACAGCTTCCTGCCTGCTAAGCCGTGTGTGCATTAGGGGGGTGTGTCAGGCAGAATGTTAAATTGTGTTTCGATGTTTGTACATGTGATCAAGTATGCCTCCTCATTGGTACTTCCTGCCTTTTTCCTTTAAGCCCCCTAGAGGTAGATGTGTGTGTTTGTGTGTGTGAAAGGAGAGTGAGAGAGACAGTTTGCTTGTGTGTGTGTGTGTGCGGGCACGCTTGTGTGTCAAGAGTGAGAACAGAAACCGAAAGGCAGTCTTGTCCTATTTACATGGCAAAATCTGAATTTTAATCAACATCCTATCGAACAATTAGACATTTTACCATTTCAGCTTTTAATTATTTCTCTCAAAAAACTCTCCCGGCTCAGCACACACACTTTTTATTACCATCCCACCCCTGCTCAATGCAGTGCACACACCCTGTGTGCCAAAAAAAAAAAAAAGAAAAACAGGTTTGCTTCATTTCTCTGCAGAATACGGAATTTAAATGCTTCTTTTTTATTATTGTTGCGAGACTTTGAAAGTGTTAACTCATATTTTTTCTTGTAGATAAGGTCTGGCTTTTTTTTCCTGTTTGGTGTAGTTCAGTGTTAGGCTGAGAGAGAGCATGAGCCTGTGCGCCCATCCCCCCACACTCAGCAGAGAGTGTTTCTGCTGGAGTGAGATACAGACAGAGAGGAGAGGGGGTGGTAGAGGAGAGCGGAGCAGGCAGGCAGGCAGGGGAGGGAATAAGAGGGAATGTGCATTGGTAGTCTTGTTTGCTGCAAGGCTTCCTCCTTCTGCTGTGGAAAAACCTGTGTGTTGCCTCTCCTGCTTAAATGCGTCTTAAAGACACTGAAAAGGAAATAAACAACAACAAAAAAACATGGCAGAGACATACTTATAAGTGTAATATGTTTAAACAGGAATAGAAATAATCATTCAGCCTTTTACTTAAAAAAATAAATCCAAGAATAAACAGTGTGGAGCCAGAGTAAATCTTTTTTTTAATAGTATCTTGTATTCATGAAGTGAATCATGGAGAGATTACTGAGGAGCTATAGCTCTTACATCACTATTTATAAATTAAATGGCCATGAATTACTACAATTACAGATTGTAATCCAACATCTGAAACAAAAGTACCATGAGGAGATTTAAAATAAAAAACATTAGACATAAAACCTGATTGAATAGAATGTAATTGAAAATGACAGAAAAAAATATATGACACTGAAACAAACACAAAGAAGTCTAACAGCAAAATTGTGCCAGAATGTGGCACAAAATGGCCTCAAAGAGAGAAAAAACTCCCTAAATGGGACACTATAGTGTTAAAGAGTTATAGAAAGGATATGGAAACATGTAAAATGACACAGCAAAATAATTAAATGTCGGCAAATTCTCAATAATCCAGGTCATGGTAAGTGCTTAATTAGAGAGCAACTGGGCTGAAGAACTGAAGGTGAAACATAAGACCCAAGAGATGTCTAGCTGCCTTATGTATGAAGCCATGAGAACAATCTTATTGTTACACAAAATCTGTTTACAGAGACAGTAAATAGAAACAAGCAAGAAAAAAAACCTGCTTGAATTACTGTTTTTTTTTTTTTTTTTACTTTATCACTCCTCATGTTTTTGAGCATGAAATGACTTACTGTATGTACATGTATGCTCAGGGCATGTTTTGCCTGTTCAATATGTACCTTACAGTGTTTAATCCTGCTTTTTACATATACAAGCTGTGGCGTTAATATCTAAGCAGACATGTGCACACTTGTATAATTACATATTTCATAAATTAATTAGTTCCCTCTGTCCGTGTCGTGAAGCGCTCAGGTGGTGCAGTTTATTTGGTGTTCATTTGAACAAACATTATGACTTATCATGTATAGAAAATATTCCACTTATGGGGTAAAATAAATGTAGAAAATAAAATAAAAGGCAAGAAACCCCAGTCCGCTGGGGGGGAAAGATCCAGTCCGCGTTTTGCGGGCATCTGTGCGGCTCAGTAAAATGGCTGTATGTAGCGGAGCCTCGTGTTGGTTGGGTTAGCTCCCTGCCTCTACCCGGGCTCAGTAACACAACTCCCACAACAATTTCTGTCTCTTCTTTACGCATTGTATGGAGCCTCCATCATCTCTCTAACCCATTTACGGAGCCGGAACCGGGGGGATGGCTGCCGGATTCGGTCCGGAATAAGGGGTGGGAATGAATCGACACAAGGATTAATGGTTCTAAACAATTATTTATATTCAATGCTAGCTTTTGATTGTGACTGACTCGCCGAGAGAGGGAGAGAGAGGTGGGGGGGTATATCATGGCCGCTCAGGTCGCCAGCGCCGCCACTCTTAATACTAGCCCGCCTTCCGAACTCAAAAAGCCGGATCGAGACCCAAAGGAAGAGTCGGTTCCGGGAGAGAAGCAGTCAGACAAGAAGCAGCCGGGTTTGGACAGCGGGTCGCCGGGCCGGGGAGATCTGCAGGACGGGGCCGACGGTGGAAATGCAGGGGGAGGAGGGGAACCTGAGATGAAGAACGGGAATGGGAACCCGCCCAGGGCTAACAATAATACCCAGAATGACTCTGTCGGACCGGAGGGAAATAACCACCCAGGTTTGGTGCATCACCACGGCCCAGCTTTTCCTCCACCTTCGTACGGATACAGTCCGCACTACGGTCGGGCCCCTTTTCATCAACATGGCGGACAACAAAGCCCTGGCATGGCAGCTGCTGCGGGTCCGGTTGTGCAGTCGGGCAACATGATGGACCCGTATCAACCTAATTCACACGATCATGGCTTTTCCAACCACCAGTTTAACAATTACAACCCATTCCCGAACAGGACTCCATACCCCGGCCAAGCGTACGCCGTGAACTCCCCTCGCAGTGCTCAGGCGCCGACAGCTGGGGGGCAGCCAGCTAAGCAGCAGCCACCACCGGGAGGACCATCGGCAATGGCTGGATCTTACAGTAACCAGAGATATAATATTGGAAACCCTCAACCAACATCTACACCGACACTCAACAAGCTCCTCACGTCCCCCAGCTCAACGCGGGGGTATTCAAACTACCCGTCTAGCGACTACAGCAGCCAAGAAGGAGCTAGTAAGGGACCAGCAGACATGGGCAGCAGTGGCCAGTACGGAGGGAGCAACCCGGGTTGGCAACAAAGAAGCCTGCACCCGTCGCCCATGAGCCCGGGAAGTGCTGGGCAACCGCTAGCTAGAAACCAGGTAAATTAAATGTTTACTGGAGCAAGAGCTTTAGCACGTCTGCTTCCCTCCCCCGAGCTAGTTCACAACGTAGCAGGCCAGCCATTGTCTGATACTAGTTCGCAAAGACTCTAAAATGGCTGCCTCTCGTGTGTATTTTTTTCCTCTTTACACCACACCATTAAATAACTGTGGCTCTAAATATATGTCCAAAGCCTCGTAGAAAGAAGGACGATGGCGATCGAGTGAGGTATAAGTTGATGAAATGATGTTCAGGAAGCCAAGAAGGCCTGACTTTGATAAGCGGGCGAAAACGCTCAGAGGAGCAACGGCTCGTTTTTTTCTCACGATAACTCTGCAACTCTCTTTATAGTCGAATTTACATGATTTGTTATAAATGTAACTACACTATACTACTACAAAACGTGTACTCGTACATTTATATGTCGTAGTCACTTATACCCGCATCTTTAAACTGTTTTTCATGCCCGATAAGCTGCAATTTTGTGGCCATGACGAAAGGAATGTGAATCCGCCGAATGAGCCCTTCACGGTCAGTTAAATGGCCCGTGTATGTCTTGCTTAAATTGCTTATTTGCCCCGTGAACTGTCAAGAAACGACGCGTGGTCTTAGATTTTGGTCATATATTGATTATAAGCGTTTCTCTGTGCTGAAAGGCTGCTGGACTTTCCGTACACGTTGTCTGTAAACAGCCAACGGTGCCTTGCGAGTGCGTGTGTGCAGCCTGCAGATTGCAGTTTGCAGTGGGATTTGAATTGTGGAGGTAAAATCCTACTGTCAAAGCCAGGAGATAGTTGGTCTTGGGTTGACATGCTAGCTGAAATCTGATTGGCTACTCATCCGCTGCTCATGGCCATTTATAATTACATGTGATGCAAGGCAACAGTTGCTGATAAGAGCACACTGCATTAGCTCATCACAGGGTCCTCAGAGGTATACCTGCCCCTCTCCGCTGCTCAGCTCCACTTTTTACTTTGAATTTATACGTTGTGTTGTGCATAGATATGATGTGTTTTTGTACATTTCCTAGTTGTTTTGCAGGTGCTGCATTAGTTAGATATTGCAATAGATCTCCACTATTTGTGTGTGTCATAATGGCTGTGGTCTGCATCTTTCCATTATACTGGATTGTTCGTATATAATTCAAACAGAACCCCATAGGCATTATTATTGTTATAATAATAATATTATTATTATTATTATTATTATTATTAAGTATTTGCAGCACAGCAGCTTACAACCACATCTCCTCTTTGTGTTCTTTGTTTATACTTTTTTTTAGAAAAAATATTTGATTATTGCAATCTAAATTACATATAGCAACTCTACACACTAGCAAAGTAGTTTTTAAGTCTGCCCATGAGGATGCGTGTATCTGCTGTGTCTGGCATGCCTCACAAGTTTGACTGTGTGCCTGCAAAGAATTCCCCCCAATGCCCCCCAAGCCAATCAGAAAGCAGTCCACCATTTCTCACCCACCAAGGGAGTTTCCTCTCTGTCTTATGCAGATTAGCCATGTGCTGCTCTTATTTATTTCACTTCATTATCTTGAATCTGCAGTATATTGTGTACAACATAGTTTGTACTACTTTTAAAAGGGCTGTTAAAGAGCTGACGGTCCAGTTCAGCAAGGTGCACAAATGAGAGATAATATGAAATGACTCAAGGGTCCACTTTTAGTTATGTTTATTTCTCATCTAACCTTTTAATAGTGAAACAGTTTTGTTGGAGTTGAAACCAGAGGATCAGAGTTGTGTAATATAGTGCGCTTTTGTACGCTCTCGCTCTTTGGCTGTTGTTAAAGTATTTTCCTCATTTCTGGTGTCATTCATCCAAAGCCAAACTGACTTCTCTGGGGGAAAAAAGCTGCTTGGACTGGGCTCAAAACAGGAGCACAGCTGGGATATGTTTAAGATTGGGCAGACTGCCCTCTTTTTGAAAGCAGATATATATAGCTCTGTTGACTTCCGAAACTATGGCAAAGTGAGGTGAAAAAAATATCAGGGTAATGACCGTGGGAAATAAAGAAACGGTGTAAAAAGAAACAGTTTCTTTATTCACTAAATGTAGTTTTTCTACTGAATTTCTGTGATTGCAACCAAATATTTTAGGGGCCTTAAAGAACATGTTAGTGGTACAAATGTCTGTGTGAGGACTGCTTGTAAGTAGTTGCATTTGTAGTTCATGTTTTGTTCTTAACTAAACTTATTGTTTTGTGTTCCTGCCATGTTCAGCCACCTGGTGCCATGGATCCAATGGGAAAAATGAGAGGTCAGCCATATGGAGCAAGTAGTCAGTATAGTCAGCAGTCACAGCAGGGGCCTGCCACAGGTCCTCAGCCTGGGCCGGGGTATCCTGGTCAGGGTTATGGCCCACCAGGTCCCCAGCGATATCCAGTGGGAATGCCGGGACGTACCCCTGGAGGGATGGGTGGGATGCCGTATGGTCCGCAGGTATTTGATCTTTCTTACTCTAACACACATCTTTCATCTGTGTTTTCTGCTGTTTTTCTTAAGATGTTGTGCTTATTGTGTTTAGATGGGATCTTATGGACAGCAGGGACCAGGAGGCTATGGCTCTCAGGGCCAGGCACCGTATTACAACCAGCCAGGCCAAGGGCCTCACCCAAGTCAACAGCAAACCCCTTATTCGCAGCCCACACCTGGACAACCTGGCGGGCAGTCACCTTATCCAGGGCAAGCCCACCCTCCGCCATCCTCTGCACCACACACCCAAGGAGGACCACCTTATCAACAGCCTCACATACCCCCACAGTCCCAGGGGCCACTGCAAGGCCCATCGCAAGGCCCTCCACAGTCTCAGCCACCTTATTCTCAAGCGCCAGCCCCGCAGTCTAGCCAGTCTCCATACGCCCAACAGCAGGGGCCTCCGAATCAGACCCCACAGCAGCCAGGTTCCCAGGCTACCCCTGGATCACAAGGCCAATCCAGCTACCCAGGATCCACACAGGGCCCCCAGCAACCCCCCACGCAGCAACAGCAGGCACAGTCTCATCCACAGCAGCCACCAGGACACAGCCAACATCCACAGGGGCAGCCTGCAGCTTATCCGCAGAACGCTCAGCAGCAGCAGCAAGCACAGCAGTCACCTTATCAGCGCTTTCCTCCTCCACAGCAGCAGGTACATTCATCAGTCTTGGATCATGGTCTTTTTAATATTCGTCTTTATGAGTACTTTTTCATAGTTAAACTTGCATTTGACTCTTTGTCAGGATGTTTCCCAGGACTCATTTCAGTCCAGTGCCCCTCCATCCACTCAGCCTAAATCTGGTCCAGAAGACGGTCAAGGCCGTCCCTCCAGCCTTCCGGTCAGTAAAGTTTTTTCAACCACTGCTGGGACACAAAAAGTATTTTTCACAAGCGTTTTTGCTTTTCACCATAACGTAATATAGTCTATGTCTGTGTATTACAGTTTTATTACCCAAAATGTGTTGCTTGTATGCCTACTTACCAACATGTTGATGAGGCGAGTTGCAGTAAAAGATTTGGAATGAAATGTTTTAGCAGCCTTATTTTACTCTGCTTGTGTTGTGGTTGCTGTCCTCTCTGCTCCTGCCATTTCTTGTCTTTGTTTCCTGCCACTGCACTTCTCTGATGGTGGAGGTTAAAACCTCTGTGTAAAAAAGAGGTGTTTGATTCGGTTGGATTTGGGAAGATTGAGGCACAAAACAGCCAGCGAGGGGCCATTTGGAAATTTGGTCACAAGCAGGATAAAGTTATATGTAGTCTCATTCAGTGTAAGCTGGGATCTTTGATACTAATCTCTTCATCATTAAAACGCAATAACCCAAATTAATTGTTATTCTAAATATTCTTACGCATTACATCTTTAATCGGTCCTGTTTATTACTGCGTTTCAGTATTTGTAACCTGCTGTCAATTAGCTGCAGATGGATATCATTTATTTCCTTTTGAGCTCTTTCTGATTCCAGAGAACATAAACTTTCCCTGACATTGCATCATAGTGCAGAGTGACCTTTTGTCAGCCTCCCAATCCGGAGATATAATGAATTAGAATAAAGTAATCAAAACAGGCTAATTGGCGAGGCACCTTTCAGACTGAATGTCTTTATGCCCCGCTGTTTGTAGACATCAGGCCAGATCTGAAGCCACCTGAACTAAAATGCATATTCCAAATAAAAATACTCATTTTAAAAAGCCTTAAATGTGATAAATCAGAGAATCTGTGTAGTAAAAGCACATGGCAAGGCTGCTGCTCAGTGCTGACTCTGCTATTTGCCTTCTACAAACCTTTGAGCCAAAGGTTGTCATGGTTACTAACGCACACAAAATTTTCTATGAAAAAGATAAATAAGGACAAAGACCTCGAGGGGTGTGTGTGTGCATGTGTAGTATTTGAATCTGTGCCATTCATGTCTAAACAGGAGTTGCAGTACATGATTATTACAGCCAATATATAAACTCTGCACTGAAAGCAAACACTTGAAAATAAATCAGAAGTCATAACACAATAGCGGGCACATCTTTTCATTTTTTTATGTTCTCCATGATGACTAAACCCTTTTTGTCTCTGTTGTTTTTTTTAGGATTTATCGGGGTCCATCGATGACCTGCCCACAGGTACAGAGGGTGCCTTGAGTCCCGGCGTGAGCACGTCAGGCGTGTCGAGCAGCCAAGGCGAGCAGAGTAACCCTGCCCAGTCGCCCTTCTCTCCACATACATCTCCTCACCTACCAGGCATTCGAGGGCCCTCACCTTCCCCGGCGGGCTCCCCTGCCAGTGCCAGCACACCCCGAACAGGACCGCTGTCACCTGCCAACATGCCAGGTAAGTCCTGCGACTTATAACAGACTTTTTTCTGCTGATTTGTTAAAGTTTATGTCACTCAAGCTAATTACCAAACTCTGAAAGTTCATTAATTTCTGGTTAGCTTTAAAAACATGCTGACTTTAGTTTCTTAAATGTAAAAGCGGTGATATGATACGCAGTAAAGAGACAAAGTATAGCCCTTCTCTCGGTGGAAATTAACACCCACTAACATCTGATTACATTAAAAGTTGACACTCTGATTGATATTTTCACTGAGTGCAACCTTTCAAGTGGCAGGAAATATCCCAAAGAGCAGTTATTGAAGTGAAAATGTTCTTCTTTGAGCGGGTGCAGCCTACTAGTTTTTGGATAAAAAAGGTAAATGAGGGAACATTAAGTTTGCAAATGTGTGACGAAAATGCTGTTTTCAAATTCGACGGCTGAAAATGTGTCTGAATTCATGGAGTTTATAAAACAGCAGAGCTGGGTGGAAACATTTCTGCTAGGCAGCTTTCAAGTGTAATTTGTATTAATGAGGTCTGCATTACGTTTACTGAGAATAGACTTTTGTCTGATGGGACACATTCGGTGTGAGTTTAGGGAAGTCCTCGTTGAGGCATAATAATCACTGACTATATTTTCTATTGGTAACATGCACAAAATGATATTAGTTTTACACAGACTCATTTTAACACCAGATTACTTTTATATATTTCTTTTATATATCATTGTTTTCCTCACATTGGATATCTGTGGAAGCTAGGCGTTTTACATGCCCAAACATAAAACTAACCAAGCATCATCATATGTTTTAGGGACCCAGATGCCTCCGAGGCCATCGAGCGTGCATTCAGATGGCAGCCTCCATCCTGCAATGAGTCAGTCTCCTATGGCCCAGGACAGAGGTACGTAACTGTTTGTAGTGTGCAGAAATGAACAGTGTTTCCCTCAGCATCAGATGCTAAGCGTTGTCTTATGCCCATTTGGTTTTAGGGTTCTTGCAGAGAAACCCTCAGATGCCCGCATATGGCTCTCCTCAGTCAGCCTCTGCCCTGTCGCCTCGTCAGTCCTCTGGAGGACAGATGCATCCAGGGATGGCCCCATATCAGCAAAACAACTCTATGGGGGGCTACGGGCAGCAGGGAGGACAATACGGGCCTCAAGGTTTGTACTTTGAAGCTGTCTAGGTCTGACTTTGACTTCAATAAAATCCTTCATTCGGATTTAAATTACTTATAGAATGATTGGTTAAAAGCTTATTTAGTGTTTCATTAAATGTTTTACACAGATTACAGTCAACTATTAAATCTGTAAATGTGCATATTCTCTTGGACAAACCTATGGAATATATTTCACTGCCTCATAGGAATACCATGCTATCGCTGGTCCCTCCCTCTGACTCTGTTGCATCTATTTATAGCTGTGAAGCAGAGAGTCAGCTGACGTAGCAGAGCCTCCTGTCAGTAGAGCTGAAACTGTGACAAAGGCTTGTTGCACTGGGTGCATAACTCTGTGCTAGCAAACGTTTAAGGGGGGGGGGGTCTCTTTCACAGGTTTTTATCTAAAGTGTTGCATCAATGACAAACCAGTTTTGATCACAAGCCTAGATAAAACTTTGTTGCTGTGATTTATATTTTTACTTCTTTATTTGTCATAGGCTGCAGCCACAGGATCACTTTAAGTCAGTTTGCTCTTGTCATGCTGTCTTCTTTAGGCTACCCCCGGCAACCTGGCTATGGCAACATGCCCAACGCCAACTACCCTGGACCGGGCATGGGCTCCATGAACCCCATGGCAGGACAGGGTGGGGGGCCACCATACGCTGGCATGCCTCCAGGAAGGATGCCTCCTAATCAAATGGGAGCTCGTCCTTACGGGCCCAATATGGGTCCCAATATGGGTCCTAGCATGGGCCCGAACATGCCTCCTAATATGGGCAACATGCCACCCCAGGTAGGCTCAGGAATGTGTCCCCCTCCAGGGATGAATAGAAAGCCCCAGGATCCCTCAGCCATGCAACATGCAGCCACAAACTCCATGCACAACAGGTCGGTTCACAGTCCATCTTGAATGGCTTCTCAGCTGGTGCTTCGTCCCGACGCTTTATGTGATGTTCTCAAACATGTCCTCTCTCCTCCAGGATGCCTGGTTACCCCAACATGTCCCAAGGCATGATGGGCTCTGGTCCGCCGTACGGCCCACCAATGAACAGCATGTCGGGAATGATGAACACTCCAGGTGGATCACCTTATCCCATGGGGCAAAACATGGTCAATAACACCAGTGGTAAGTTGTACACAAGTGTCTGGATTTGTTGTTTTTGTATTTATGCAGCAGTATGTTGACTAATGTCATGCTATTTCTCTGCTGTAGGTATGGCTCCGAGCCCAGAAATTAACAACAAGATGAATAATAAGGTAGATGGGAGCGGGACGCCTAAAACAGATTCCAAATCGAAGGTAACGTGTTTGTAAAAGTGTTTTTCTGGAAGTCTTGGGGTTGGGTTGTCACCGTTTTAAAACTGTTAATCTGTCCTGAACAGAAATCCAACTCTTCCACGACAACCAGTGAAAGCATAACTCGCTTGTACGAGCTTGGACCAGAGCCGGACAGGAAGTTGTGGGTGGACCGTTATTTGGCTTTCATAGAAGAGAAAGCAATGGGGATGAGCAACCTGCCCGCTGTGGGACGCAAACCTCTGGATCTCTTCCGGCTATATATGTCCGTTAAAGAGATCGGAGGAATGACGCAGGTTAATATGCCTTTTATAAGCCACAATGAATTCTGAGACACATGTGTTGGCTGGCTATTGTCTCTCTTTTTTTTTCTAATTCTGTCTGACTTAATGTGTGTTTAAAGGTGAATAAGAGTAAGAAATGGCGTGATCTGGCCACCTCCTTAAATGTGGGTACATCCAGCAGCGCTGCCAGCTCTCTGAAAAAGCAGTACATCCAGTGTCTGTATGCCTTTGAGTGCAAAATTGAGCGTGGTGAAGACCCTCCTCCAGAGATCTTTACAGACAACAAGAAGAACCAAGCTGCTAAAGTTCAGCCGCCTTCTCCAGGTCAGAGCTCCTCTCATGTTTCAGATAAGCATGCGCTTCCCAGAACCACATCATCTCAATTAGAAATAAAAAAAACAAACGGTGCGTTTTGTTGCGGTGACATTAAAGTCTTGTACTGTGTTTGTCTGCTCCTCTCTTATTTCATACTGAAGCGTCCCTCTGCTCCACAGCTGGGTCAGGTTCTCTGCAGGGCCCTCAGACCCCCCAATCCACCAGCAGCTCCATGGCTGAAGGAGGAGACCTGAAACCCCCCACACCGGCCTCTACGCCTCATACGCAGATGCCCCCCATGCCTCCTGGGTCCAGGTGATTGTTGTGTAGAATTTTAACTTTGCTTATAAATAATTTAATGATTAGTGTAACTAATGTCCTTTTAATTTTGCCCCCCTCCCAGGAGCAGTGTTAACCTGCAAGACCCCTTCTCTGATGGAAACGACCCCGCTTTCCCCAGGAAGAACATGACCCCCAACTCCACTTATCAGTCCGGCATGAACACACCAGACATGCAGGGCAGGATGGGGCCCTACGAACCCAACAAGGACCCCTTCAGTAACATGCGGAAAGGTAGGAGCATTGGCTGGAATAACGAACACAGAATGAAGAGTTTGAAAGTGGTCCCGTTTGTCTACATTTCTTTAAATTTTGACCATTTGCAGTCGGGGAGCAGTTCCTGCCTGCTAACCAGGGCCCAAACAGCGTAGTAGGTGACCAACAGCAGCCGCCACAACAACAGCCTCCATTTAACAGAGGACCACCTGGGGCCATGGGCACGATGCCAATGGGGCCCCGGCAGCAGTATCCTTATGGACCAGGCTACGACAGGAGGTAAGGATTATTTAATGCCACATGGACACTTAAACAATCTTGATTCTAACCTTTTTTTCACGATGAATCAATCTTCGATCTAATTTTTAATTGCCAGTTCATAATTTGTTTACATTTGATTGACTTTTAAATGAAACCCTAAAATTGTCTGTCATCTTACACACTTGAATTGGTCCTGGTATAGTTTTATTATTTATAAGAATCAAATAGATTCTGAGGATTAAAAAATATCTACAGACAGTGTGATATTGGAAAATATGTCAATTAGATTAATGATTCTGTGAGGGATTTACTTTATTGTGTGGCATTTATAAAAATAGCTAAGGCCTTTTTCATATTTACTAAAACTAAAAAAAAAAAATACATTCTGACTTGTTTGATGACATAGTGACATTTTATTATGTGCAATCCAGCGGCTGAGAAAACAAACTGTACAACATTTTCATCTGGGGCCATGCGAGGCATGTCAGCTGACACAGGCTAGCAAGTGGGTGGATACCAACTGGTCATTTATTAACGCGAATAAACAACAAAAAAACATTTTTAAACATTATCGGAGGAAGAGAAAAAAGAGAGCCAGAGATAAAAACAAAGAAGTCAAAGTAAGAGTTTTCTATTGTCCGGAGAGGCCCTAACCCTTGCAGTACAGGTCGGATGCAAGATGGAAGCTGAAATTAGCCGTTAGGGGATATTTCGTTGAGAAAATGGCAACAGTTGAGTTGTGCATCTTTAACATTGTAATAGACAATTTTGGCATACGTCTTCCTTCAGCCAATGCCACATTGCCCCAGTAACAACAGAATGTAATAGCGGCCATCTTCAGAGTGGGCAGAGCATTCATAGCCAGGACAACAACCATGAAGCAAGTGGAGCTCGTGATGTACTTGCTGTTCGTTTTGTTGCTCACAGAAAAGGATTTCTGGGATTCCTTCTCTTTTTGCCCCGCCTCTCTTGCTGCTAATGTTTTCTCTGGTCATGGCTTTTGCTTTGGCGTAGTCCGTAGTTTCACTTAGACGTAGAGTCACCCCGTAATCTCCAATTTTGACCAATACTGGCCTGCAATCTGCACAAGTCAGTCTTTGGTCCTACATGACTCCTGGAGTAGCTGCTACAAATGTATCTACTCGCACTAAGAAAACGCGAACGCACACAGACCAGGCGGTGTGGTGCTGGACTGACTGGGTGCTGGTGGGAACGGGGCATTAGTGATCTGTGGGTGCCGATTCATCCTTGTAAAACAGAAAAGCATCTGCCAACATAATTACAACATTTAAAAACTACAAATGGAGCTCAGACCTCTGCCAAACCATGTCATTTTTTTTGCCAGTGATTATGGGCATTATTTTTAAGAAGGATGCTCTTATGGCAGAATTATCCCTCTCTCCTCATAGTAAAAAATCCTTCAAAACATTCCTGGATCTAGTCAATGATCTGAATCACCCCCAAAATCTTATCACTTCCTCCTAATTCCATTTCTGCGTGCTTACATTTAAGATTTGACAAAAGCTGATGCTCTGAAGGGAGTCACATTACATATTTTAGAGTAATGAAATCCAAGGCCAAGTTTCTAACAAATAGTGTTTCAGTACTCATTTCTTGTGTACACGTCTTAGGTACACACCAGTTTTACTTTAACACTTTTTTATCTTGTTTAATCAGATTTCTGTCCAGCAGAAATGGATAAAAACCAACTGTGTGTATTGTCCTACTTTCTCCCAGATCAGAGCAAGGAATGGGCCCAGAGGGCAGCATGGGGTCCGGGACTCCTCAGCCAAACCCTATGATGTCTGCCAACGCCGACACGGGGATGTATTCGCCAAATCGCTTCCCACCACAGCAGCCACGGTCAGTCCACACAACACCTGATTGGCTGTCTTCCTGGGTGTCAGGATAAACTGATTGTTCTTCATGGCAAGCAAGATTTGTGAACCGTAATGTCGTCATCTTTAATGGTTTCAGAAATGTTTGGTGCTGGAACGACGACATATGCTTTAGTTGAAAAATCAGCTTATTTATCATTCAGGTTGTACAAAAAAGACTGAATAAATATTCCAAATGTTTATACATGTGGACAGCCCTTTGCGTTGGATTTTATTACATGTGAAATGGACGTAAGACTGAGCAGTGATTGAAATGAATAATATTAATAATGAAGGTAGGACAGACTGAGCGGTTACACACCACACTTTTGGTATCGGCCGTTCATCATCAAATTATAATGGAACATTTTGCTTGTGAGAACAAAGCACATGGGAATATTTCTACATGTTCTATCTTAAATGTGTTTTGGTGCCACTGAGTGTTTATCTTAACAGAGTAAGAGGTGCAGAACATTTCCATGGTCAAACTGACAAAGCATTTTATTTGCAGGCATGATTCCTATGGTAATCAGTATCCTGGACAGGGAACGCCCCCTGCTGGTTCTTACCCAAATCAGCAGCCTGGAATGTACCCACAACAGGTAAATAATCCATCTGTGCTGCTTTAAAAACCCAACTCACACCGGAAGCCTCTTTATTTGAAAATTCTGTATAAATCTGTACAACCATTATTAACAATAGTGAACTAATTGATTTTTACTACAGTTTTATGAAAAGGCTGTGTTTATAAATTTGTCTGTGCAGAGTTACAAGCGTCCTGTGGAAGGAGGTTACCCTCCATCAAAACGTCATGAGCCAGACTACCAGCCCTTCCCTGGTGGTCAACAAGCACCACAGCAACCGCAGCAAGGAGGGGCCACTGCGCCATCATCAGGACAGCAAGAGTCGTACAATCAGTACAGCGGCAGCGGGCCCTACCCTGGCCCTGACCGCCGCCCACCTGGCCCCAGCAATCAATTCCCATTTCCCTTTGGTCGCGAACGGATGCAGGGAGCCACCGGGCCCAACGCTCAGCCTAACATGCCCCCTCAGATGATGCAGTCGGGTCCTGATGGCCCTCAGGGAGGAATGTGGCAGGGACCTCGAGATATCAACTATCAGAACTACCCGAACCGACAGGGCGGCCCTGGAGGCCCACCCCAGGGACCTGGCTATCCCGGCATGAACCGCTCTGAGGATATGATCTCATCAGAGCAGCGACTGAATCACGAGGGCCAGTGGGGGGGTCAGATGGGCCCTCGGCAGCCTCCCTACGGTCCAGCCGGGCCTGGGCAGCCCATGCCTCGATCAGTGCAGTCCAACTACCAGCCCCCTCAGGGTGTCCAGAACCACATTCCACAGGTGTCCAGCCCAGCGTCCATGCCCCGCCCCATGGAGAGCCGGACATCGCCCAGTAAATCTCCTTACATGCACGGCGTGTTGAAGAAGGTCGGCCCTCCAGTGCCTGCATCCCACATAGTGCCCCCTCCAGTGCAATCGCCTCTAATAAGGCGAGATATGCCTTTCCCCCCCGGCTCCATAGAAGCTTCACATCCTGTCCTGAAACCACGACGCAGACTCACAATGAAAGACATCGGTATGAATAAATAGGAGATATTGACATCCATCCACCGTTTTTTTTCTTTTTTTTTAATCTGAGATGAAAGTTAATGCACAGAAAGTGGCCTGTAACATTTTCTTTTCATTCCTTGCTTTTAGGAACCCCAGAAGCCTGGCGAGTCATGATGTCATTAAAGTCTGGTTTACTGGCTGAAAGTACGTGGGCCTTAGATACCATCAATATCCTCCTGTATGATGACAACAGTATTTCTACCTTCGATCTCAACACGGTGAGACTTCGTATTGATCCCTTTAATGACGCTGTGTTGCACTCTTTGTTGTGATCGTGTCTAACACTTGTGCTTGTGTTCTTTACACACAGCTGCCCGGCCTGTTAGAGTTGGTGGTTGAATATTTCAGACGTTGCCTGATAGAAATCTTTGGCATTTTACGGGAGTATGAAGTTGGGGACCCCGGCCAGAGGACGCTGCTCGATCCTGATGCCTTGAAACAAGAGCTGAACAACACGGAAGAAGAGGAGCCACGGCTTGAGGACATGGAACAAGAGGAAGAAGATGAAGAAGACGAGGAGGAGCAAGAGACGGTGGGGCCAGCTCACGTGAAAGAGGAGGAAGACCAGGAGCAGTGCTCTCAAGGTCAAGACGACAAGCCGGATGAGGAGAGGAAGAGCAAGAGTTCTTCGTCCGAGCAGACTGGCTCGTCGCCCTCTTTACCTGCCCATGAGAGACCCAAACAAGCCAGCAAGTTTGACAAGTTCCCCCTGAGGGTGGTACGAAAGAAAGACCCCTTTGTTGCTGCCCAGTCAAATAATCACGGCAAAGTGCAGGAGTTTGACAGCGGGTTACTGCACTGGAGTGCCGGAGGGGGGGACTCCACAGAACACATCCAGACCCACTTTGAGCCATGCAGAGACTTCTTGGAACCACGAGAACGACTCCCCATGCCCTCGGCGTTACTGAGGCGGCGAGTCCTCGAAAGAAAAGTCAGTGAAAATGGTTTGCCTTCCGAGGAGGAAAAAGGAAAGCATGAGGATGAAGAAGAAGAAGAGAAGCAAAAACAGATGTCTTCATCAGGGAAATTAACAGTGGCAGAGAAGACCCCCGCCGGCGCAGTCAGCGGCGAAGAAGAGAGGAAAACGGATGCAGACACAAACGCCGTCGAGAAAATCTCCAAAAGTCACCAAGAAAACAACAGACCCCTTCTTCCCCCTGGAAGTATTTTAGCCCAACAGGGAAAGCAGCCGGGAACCATCCTGGAGGACGAACCCCACAGTAAAGACGAAGGGCCGCTCATCGCGCTGGCTGACTGGCAGGATTCACTCGCACGCCGCTGCGTTTGTGTCTCAAACATCGTCCGTAGCCTCTCCTTTGTGCCGGGGAATGACCATGAGATGTCCAAACATCCAGGCCTGCTGCTGATCCTCGGGCGCCTCATCCTGCTCCACCACCGGCACCCTGAGCGCAAACAGGCGCCGCTCACCTACGAGAAGGACGAGGATTCAGACGAGGGTGTCGGCCAGAGGGACGAGTGGTGGTGGGACTGCTTGGAGCTCCTGAGGGAGAACACGCTGGTCACCCTGGCAAACATCTCAGGCCAGCTGGACCTCTCCGTCTATCCTGAGAGCATCTGCTTGCCCCTGCTGGATGGTCTTCTTCACTGGGCTGTCTGCCCCTCAGCAGAGGCCCAGGACCCCTTCCCCACCCTGGGTCCCCACAGTGCTTTGTCTCCTCAGAGACTGGTCCTGGAGACGCTAAGCAAACTAAGCATCCAAGACAACAACGTGGACCTCATCCTGGCCACTCCGCCGTTCTGTCGGTTGGAGAAGCTGTACGGGAATCTGGTGCGGCTAATTGGAGACAGGAAGGTGGCGGTCTGCAGGGAGATGGCGGTGGTCTTACTGGCCAATCTGGCCCAGGGTGACACTATGGCGGCCCGAGCGATCGCTGTTCAGAAGGGCAGTGTGGGCAACTTGCTGGGCTTCTTGGAGGACAGTCTGGCTGCCACGCAGCTCCAGCAGAGCCAAAGCTCTCTACTACACCTACAGGGGATGCACTTCGAGCCCACAAGCCCAGACATGATGCGGCGAGCTGCTCGGGCTTTGCACGCCTTAGCGAAGGTGGAGGAGAACCACTCAGAGTTCACACTACACGAGTCCCGGCTCCTCGACCTTTCAGTATCTCCCCTAATGAACTCGCTGGTTTCTCATGTTATCTGTGATGTACTCTTTTTGATCGGCCAGTCATGACAGCTGTATGGAGCCGCGGCTCCACTTCATGGGGGTTTTTATCCACAATCCCCTATTCCCTGGTAAACCTGGCTTGTGTATGTAAAATCGGGGTGATGAAAGTTCAAGTGACTGTGTTTAATTTATAAAAATCCGTCAGATCACATTCTGTGAGCCCTCCGCAGGCCAGCCTCGCTCAAGGAGGGCAGTTGCAGAGCTGTGGTGGATTGCAAACCAGAGAGACGCCGACAAAGTGACACTACTTGGAACGTAAATGCCAACTGGATGACAGAACAGAGCACCGCGGTTGGGAGACTGTTCTGCACTTTGGGGGGGGGGAGGTGGTGGGGGGGGAGTACTTTTTAATAAAGATAAATAAATGAATAAATAAATAGCTGAAAAACAAAAACTGTAACCAAAGTTGCTGTCCCGTTTACAGTGAATTTGGGAGGCGCAGTGTGCCCTAGCTCTCCCCTTGAGGGCACGTTGAGTCTGTAACTGGTTGACATTCAGAGGTGAAACAGACTGACAAGTGGCCTACTGGTTATAGTTGCTATAGCTGGATCCTCGCCGGTCAGCCCGACAGTAGACAGCGCTGTCAATAAATACCATCACCGGGGAGGCCTGTGCAGTGTGCAGTAGATTGTAGGACATTTTCTGTACTGTACTGCTCTTGAGTGTAAGCATTCTGTAACACGTGTTTCACACAGAAGCTGGTGATGCAGCTCTAGAGTTCTGAGGTCATTTTAGTTTGGTGTTAAACAGAAAATGGCTTTCTTCCCCAAAGTATCAAGAACCTACAACACCCTTACCTCCTCTTATCCCTTGATTGTATGAATACCCTTATGGAAAGAAATCACCTCTTAGGACTGGTTTTCAACTTCAAATACAGCTTTGCTGTGGTGTATATATAATGTTGTACATTATACTTCCTTTCTCTGTGTCTGTCTTTGTCTGTGTCACTATTACCACACTTGTTCTTGGTGCGGGGTGGAGGCTGCCGTGAGTTTGCTCCGTGCCCTCCGGTCCCTGCTGATTACACCCACTCCTCTGGTTTCTCCACAGCTCCGTAGTACGACAGACACGGATCTAACTTGTTCTCTCCTGGTACAATGAGAATAAACTAGATGAAGTACACATTTGACAAATTTTCTCTGGTCATGGATTCTGCATATTTGTATTTCAGACTATGTAGCTAAGGCATCATGTAAATTCCTCCCTTTCCTTTTTTTGGCTCAAGGAATATCATTTATTCAGTATGAAATCTTTATACTATATGTTCCACGTGGTAAGAATAAATGTACATCAAATCTTCGTAAGCTGTTTGATGGTTTCATTCTTTTGGACAAGAAAATAGGGAATTCAAACTAAATTTAAGTTTAAAAAAAGTAATATTTCCATGGGTACAAAATTACCTTTACGTTTGTGCGAGTAGAAAAACTGATGTTTTTTTTCTACCTATAAAAGCAAACAAGTCTAAAGTAAGACATGAACAATTTAGTGTGGAAATGATAGCAATGCATTTCACGTATACTAAACGTATCTGATAAAATCCCACTTTAAAAAGTGCATTGTTGTAGTATTTACACAAGTAAAAATTATTTTGCAGCATCAAACTTCCCCTGGAATTTTAACCAATCACCAAACGACTTGAAAAACCGCTCGCTCTTGTTCAATGCTACTTCAAGTCAGTCCATAAGTATCCAGCGCCCCCTGCTGGAGAACATTTTCAGAATTTTATCAAGTGTACTGGAACTAGTCAGAATTGAAAATGTTGAAGTCGGCATAAAAATACCGAATTTTTAAATACAAATTTCTAATAAAATTGAAGTAAACGTAGCTCTTGTCTTAATGTGTGTGAGAAGCCTTAATTTTTCTGGCATCCGGGCTTTTAGCTTGTATTTAGAAATTAGGTTTGTGAACCGGAAGTAAACGTGATCTGCGGAAGAGCGATTACTCCTGCAGATTTGAGGACATAAATTGAAGCTAAACGACAAACAATTAATGCTTAAAAAGGAGTCCCCTCATGGCCAATATTTTTGTTTATTATCTTTCTACGAAACAATTTACTAACAAAAGGCCATTTGCAGATTATTCCCCTATTCATGTTTTATAGGAGACATGGCCATTTCAGCACTCAGTGCCTAGTAGCAGCGGTCGTTCTCATGGCTGTGACAACCGGCTTTTCCACATTTTGTCCTTCTCATCAATGACCATGGATGTGAAAGCAGTTCTGGAATTTGCCACAATAACCAGAGGCCTCTCTCTGATTTTACAGGTGGGTTTAATTAATTAATAAATGTAATTTCTTTGTGGTTGAGCCTCGGTATTGTGTGTTTATCATATCTGAATCAGTCACGTTTGATCCTAGTGTGTCTCTACTGTTTAATGTAAGAAAATAAACTGTGTTTCTCGTCCCATACAATCAAAATTAACTGTGCTTATGTCAATAACGTGAATTATTCCTCTTTAGGCTGTCCTAAATGCTGCCATCCCTGACCACGATGCTGATGCATTCAAGCCCCCTCGGACAGAAGAACCGCTGTATCTGGACTCTGTGGTGGAGTGGTTGTTGGGTGGCCTCTCACACTGGGATGCTGAGCATTTTCTCTTCATTGCAGAGAGAGGATACCTCTATGAGCACAACTTTGCATTTTTTCCTCTATTCCCCGTCATCCTCCGAGGTCTGGCAGAGACGCTGCTGTTCCCCCTCAGTGGCTGGCTTAGCGTGCGGGGGCGGCTGCTGGTGGCTGTGGCGCTGGGAAACACCGCCCTCTTCCTGCTGAGCGTGGTCGCCCTGTATGCTCTCAGCAGAATAGTTCTGCAGGACAGACGTCTTGCTCTGCTCGCCAGCCTGCTGTACTGCATCACGCCGGCCAATGTCTTCATGACTGCTGGATACTCCGAGAGCTTGTTTGCTGCACTCACATTTGGCGGTCTGTTCCTCCTGGAGAAAGGGTTCACCTTCAGGGCTTGCCTGGCCCTCAGTATAGCCACTGCAGCACGGTCAAATGGACTTGTTAACATAGGCTTTCTGCTGTATCTCCCATCACTGCATGCTATTTCTCAGATTCGTGTGTATCGTGCAACGACAAAAGGCCACAGTAAAGTCCTGCACTACATATGGGCCATCATATGTCTTTTGTTTACCTCCCTCTTAGGGACTGCAATTATAGCCCTCCCCTTCTGTGCATTTCAGTACTATGGGTATAGGACGTTTTGCACCCCGTCCACCTCCCCAGAGCAGATCCACCCTGCTCTTCTGGCGCTGGCTGAGCGGAAGGGCTACAGGGTTCCAGATGAAAATGGCCCACCGCCCCTCTGGTGTATGAGACCTCTTCCCCTGCTTTATTCTCACATTCAGGATATATATTGGGATGTGGGCTTTCTCCGTTACTTTGAGCTGAAACAGATCCCAAATTTTATTCTAGCTCTGCCGATGGCTACACTTGGCATTTTGGCTTCTTATGCATATTTTCAAGCTAATCCAGAACTTTGTATGAGGCTTGGACTTTGGGAGACCGGTGGAAACAAAGGACTTGACAAACCCACACCAGGCTTCTTCAGCCCCCGAGTGTTTGTGTATGTTGTACACTCTGCAGTACTTCTGGTGTTTGGAACACTTTGCATGCATGTGCAGGTAAGAAAACGTGTAATCGGCTTCTTGTTGACTGTTTAATCACTTTAGTTGTGACTGACATTTATATTTCTGTTTATCCGCCCTTCCAGGTTCTAACCAGGTTCATGGCCTCCTCATCTCCTGTTCCCTTCTGGATAAGTGCTCACGTTCTCCTCCTCAATGAACCACTTCTTCATCGAAGGAAGACGTCAAACCCGAATGTGCAAATGCACACCCATTCCAGAAATAGTTACAAATACACGCCTCAAAATCCCATCATTGCACTGCTGCCACACTTTAAAGCCTGTTCTCCTACCACACAGAGCATCCTGGGATATTTTATATCCTACTGGGTGCTGGGCCTTGCAATGCATTGCAATTTCTTGCCATGGACTTGACTTAAAACCTTTAAAGACTAGTTACAATATTTTCATTTCAAGTTTTGTTAAATGGTGTAGCACTGCAGTCCATTTTTGTCTTGAAAATAATTGCAAGTATGAGTAAAACATTTTTAAAATATTTCTTGTGTTTTGAAAAAATAAAAAAGAATAGAGTTTATTGTTGGACAAAAATACAATGTTTCTCCACGTATTCCTGATGCGCGGCCCAGTCCTACATGGTTTATTGGGACAAGAAATGTTTTTTAGATTGATTTGTTTATTATGAGGATAAGTTTGATTTGCACATCTTAGTGTTTCCATTGATTGAAAAAACTCAAATGTGGTTGCATGACTGTATTTTTAGACATTTTTTATTATTGCTGAGTTATTGCATATGCTTTACAACTGTAATTATTCTGATCACTGCATGTTTAAAGGAATTATCCCAAGTGACACTTTTTAAACAAGATTGAAAATGAAATGAAACTCTTGCCTTTTCTCATTTC
>JBBDHI010000006.1:16889639-16899722 GCA_037177115.1 Craterocephalus stercusmuscarum | reverse complement strand
TCTATCTATCTATCTATCTATCTATCTATCTATCTATCTATCTATCTATCTATCTATCTATCTGTCTATCTGTCTATTTTATTTTTTTACAATTTAGCATGTAAATCATTTGACGGTGTCATAACGGAGAACTTATCTACCACATGCCACTTGGCTCTGTGGTGTATTTTCTAACATCTTACGTATTCTGCTCTCAGTAGTGCTACTGTAATCAATCACGCAAGAAACAGAGAGTTTGACGTTAGCATCACGGCTGCTTGCGCAATATTGTCCCATAGATTTGTCATATGCAGAAAAGTAAACATACTCTTATCACACATTCCCTCCATTGCAGGGAGGCCCTGGTGTGCAGGCTGACTGGTCAGCTCAACCTGGTGGTATATCCAGGCTATCTGATTCACCGGTAAATGTGAGCCTGAGGAACAAGAAACTGGATTGAATTGTCCACAAAAAATCAATGAAGATCCTGATTCTGCAATCGCAGCAGTCCCATAAGTATTCCAGCTATGGCAACAGCACACCCTAATTATAGCAAGCCGGTCTTGTGTAACATGCCTGACCGTGCAGTGTCAAATGGAAGAAGTCTTTTTTAGGGGAATAATTCACTAGATTGTCGGAGCAATGGCAGGCAAGTAAGAATAAGGCCTTCACAACTCATTCAGCACGACAGACGGAGTGTTATCTGTCTTCACACAATTCGTCATTGTGACACTCAAGTGCTATTTGTTTGGCAACATCTACTTCCAGGCGCACTTTTACAGCACGCTGTGACGTCCAGTCATGTCCCTATGTTTGAGAGAAGCCCACTCCACCACATTGTTCCTCTTCTTCTCTTTGTACAGTAGGCAAAGACGGATGAAGATATATGATTCAAACAGCAATAAGATGATCAAGTGTCTCATTCTCTGTCGTTTTAATCTCCGAGGTGAAACGCAAGTCAAACATTACATGATAGACACTGATTAAAAGTCTAAGGATATTATTCAACTAAGACAACTTCTTGATGTTTGTTCAGGACAAGGATCGGAGCATAACTCTGTCTAATGCATCATTTGTTCAAGGTGTGTTTAAATACTGACTAACTAACCACACCTGCAAGTCTCACAGTCTTAGTTGTCATTGCTCCAGCAGGATGTCAACTCAGGGATAAACAGAGGCATCAGCGGCCATAACACTGGCTTCAATAGAAAAAAACCTGAGATGGGGAGTGAAACACAAAGCTGCTGTTGAGACACAAACATTTTGCCTAATTTTGTAAGCTGGTTTATTCCAGTGCGTAAACGTCTTGCCGGCGGGTCCCGGTGACACGATGCTGTGAGGGAACCTGAGAATGTCAAGTGGACTGACATTTATCTGCTGTCCATTCCGGTCTTGTCCCCAAATGTTTATTATTCAGGTTAAATAGTGGCTCCGCTCTGAGGATGCACAGCTGTCACAGGGTGGTTTATTTATAGCCGCATGACGCACGTTTCTCGTGTGTACCTGGCAGGACCCTCGGCTGGAGACGCCACTACCTGGCTGCCCAACGACAGCGGATGCTGTTGCCAAAGAAACAGGACTGGGTTGACATCATGGGACCGACAGTAATCTCATGTGGATACTGAAATCCGTGGCATACTCTTCCTCTGACCTCACGGACATTCACGAGACTAGTTAACCTGTAGTTGCGCATTCATCACAACTAACAAAATATACTCATACACACATGTTTGGGGAAGATGATTATTATGTCTCATGTGTTTTTATCTATCTGTAGAAAACCACAGAGTTCAGTCATAAAATGAACTTTACTCACTTGTTAACTTTTTACAGGTTCGTAAAGCGACTGAGAGGACAGTTATGATGACTGTGGGGTTTTTATGAATTATGATCAATCTTAAAAAGAGGAAATTACTTAACGGTTCACCTGTGTGATTCACCTGAAAAGCATATATTAGAAAAATCCGAAGGCTATCTCATCACTAAAAGAGTAGCGTCTGCTATTGTGAGTAATGTCTATGATTGTGTGCGGTCCCTCATTAAGGGATATTTAGTGCTTTTAAACACACAGGCTGCATTCAGGATAGGATGAGTTGTGAAGCCAACGGCTGTGTGACAAAAGTCCTATCTTGTAAAAATGGGAAGTAAACAGAACCGACTGCAGTTCGCAAATTCACCCGTCTGAACAATGTCATATGGGTGAAGTCCTGCTCAGATTTCCTATTTCATACAGTGTTTGGCAGAAAAACTGACAAATGTGCTGTTCAGCAAAGGAATGTCTGCGTATCTCCACCAAAACAAATAAAAACAATCTTTTCCATAGATAAGGAGGTGGACTGGAAAGCAAAGGCAGCTGTGAGGTATCTGAAAATGCAAATGGGAATCTGAAAAGGGGTATTACAGGTTTTCTATGCATGCACACAAGCCAGAGAAAAGTAGATTAATGATTATTTGTGTGCTTGTAGGTTTTTATTTTCCCATGGATGAATAAATACCCCCAAGTAAAAATGTCTCCCCTTTAAATCCACCCTGAAAAGGATAAAGACGTATATAAGGAAAGATTAGAAAGTAACCTTTCACAGTTCCAGCAGCCTGCTATCTTAGTTTAAACACTGACAAGAAGCTTCTTGACATGAGCAAAATGGATGATTGATTTCCATGGTGTTTTATAGAGTCAGCTCTAGATACTAGGGGTGGGACAATACATTGATCTACATCGATACACCGATCATATGGTCAATGATTCAATTATATCGATCCAAAATCCTAACATCTTCCAAAAATCGATAGAGTAACCAGTTGTTAAACGTACTTTTATTTTGAAAATATTTTCTTTTAAACTGGATTTTAATGCCAGAGCTCAAGAATAAAGAAGGTTAAATGATGATCTAGGTGCTTTTTGTGATGAAAGGAAATAAATGTGATCAATCACTCATGATATTGCTTTATATCGTTTCATATCGATCAGAGGATCCTAGATCAAATCGAATTGAAATCGTATCGTGACTGAATTTGAGATATCGGCAAATATCGAATCGCTGTATCACTATATCGATCATATCGTGATCAAACCAGTAGTTCCCACCCCTACTAGATACCAGGCAATGGTACTCGTGGCATACATCAACAAAACAGTAGATCTAAAAGAAATACAAATGCAAAATGCTTGTAATGAGACACAGAATTACCTAAATAACTGGGAAAAGGACAAAAAAAGTCATATATAAACCACAAACAGATTTAAAGTGACCTATAGGAAACAGGAAGTTGCAATTCACCCCCTACAGTCATTTAGCAGACGCCTCTGTCCAAAGTGCCTTAGTACTGAAAGTAAGAACAACACAATCAAAAAGTCAAAGAAGAAAGGGATCATGATTCAGCGATAGTCAAACTGCTGACTTCAGCTGGGCTCAGGTGCTGCCATGTTTGTTTTGTTTATATATGTATGCTAATATACATATAGGCTACCTACACAATCACTACAATATGGCACAAAATATGATCAAATAAATAGTTACCATGACAGTGTTGTTCTAAACTGAGAGAAAATGACCAAAAATAAACTCAGTGCAAAACAAGGAGGCCCCACACATTCAATCCATTTCATAACCCATTCGTGATCTGGAAGTGTCCATCTGGAGGCTGGTGCCTTCAGGGACTGTTGGTGTTCTTTTGCTGCTTTAGCAGTGTTTAAATTGGAGTCTTATCTCTAAGTGAAATCCAAATAACCGCCCACGGTCTTTCTGTGGAACATTATTTTATAACAGGATGATAAATAGACCCAAAGTTTTACTAAGGATATAGAATTAAAGTGTCTTCCAGGATAGCCTGGGCATGATCTTTGATTTATGACAACCTAGGGAATTGCAAGAATAATATCCTTCATGCTCTGTAAAAAAGGTTTTCCTGTGGATAATAAAGATTGCCTATAGGCTGCTTCACAAGAAAAAAAAAAGAGGGGAAAAGAGAAGTTTGCACAGCCTTAGGCTAACCTCTGTCATCAATCACTACTTTATTTATCAGTCTAAATCGTTCTTATGGTGCTATTTTCTAAAAGTGCTCCAGCTGTTTTGATGATGAAGTTGAGGGAAAACCTAGCAGCTGGAGGGGAGCAGAGGTAGTGCAACACATGAAGGGTGTTTCCTGTAGGCGGGACGTCCATAATCAATGCCCAAACACAGCAGCCAATCACAAGTCGTATGTAAATGAGGAGGCTTTAAGCCCTCTGGACCTTCCTTATGAATCGCCGCTTTGCAGACGGGCCGGATTTTAGCGGCATACACGGGAGGAAGCGGCTGATCCCACTCACTCTTCCACGCTTGAGACGAAATTAACTTTTCCCCGCTTCATCGTCTCCTCCTCCTCCTCACCACGAGCCCACCCGGACCTCTGCCAGCCGCTGACACTCAGAGGAGAATCTCTTTTGTGCTGAAAGTGAGAAGACACATCTGAACATCGAAGAGGAGCTGAATCATCTTTTTTACTGGTTCAACATTTTTTTTGAAATATAAGTTTATTCTTTTTTTCCTGGGGGGAAGTTAATATCGCAATGTCCGCTGCTTCGGATCAGAGTAGGCGATTCTGTGTGTTGTCTTGGGATCAGGTGCAGCGCTTGGATTCGATCCTGGGGGAGGCTGTCCCCATCCACGGCCGAGGAAACTTCCCAACTCTGTCCGTGCAACCCCGTCAAATTGTTCAGGTACCAACCTTCATTCTAACATTTTATACGTTTTGATGTCAGTTTTATATTTATAATTATGTATTTATATTCATTTATATAACTTTTTGATGTATGTTTGGTTGCTCCTTTCCGTCATTTTCATGCGTTTTATAGCTTCATGTGTTAGGCAGATAAACTGCGACTCTGTTAAACCAGGTTTAATATCTTTAGCCCTTAAGGGTGAATAAAATACTGAGAAGTATTTATTGGTTTGTTTCTAAAGTGTCAGGCAGAGCTTCTTTAGTTGGGCTTGTACCCTATAAGATCCAGCCACACTTCCTGCTCTTATGGATTGTGGCTGGATCACATTTCACCTCCCCTGCTGGGTCCCTTGATAGTTGGCTTTGCAAAAAGAGTAAATGTAAATGCCAAGTTAGGGTTTCAAAATGAACATATAGCAGTTAGAAGATCTCCTTTTCCATCTCATGTGCACACCAACCTATTCGAGATGAGCTCGAGCGGCTTGTGAAGCCTATGAGCTTCATGCTTGTGGTTGTGGAAAGATGAATGCACCATTGAAGATGCGGGAGACTTAAATGGGGGGTTTGATTTCCAAGTGTGTGGACTCTTGTTTTTCCTGTGGATTTGTGGAGTCCGTGTATAATTATGTTTTGCTAAAATCTGCCTTCTTTCTAGATTTATTTGGCAGCAGGCTGAAGTCTGATAAATATCCTAACAACAAAGCAGTCTAAGCAGATGTTATTCCTCTTCTGTCATGTCATGCGTCTTGCAGGAGTCATGGATGACACTGGTGGATGTTTGTTCTCACTGTGGGGGTTAGATGAGATGTCTAAACATGCTGCTGGCATCTACTCCTAAGTAACAGCGCTGTAACTTAAGGTTTAGATAAGAGCAGCAGCTGCTTTTGATGTTTTTTTGCCAACTCAGACCTTTGTCTCAGATCGTATGAGTGGACCAGATTATGCAACACAAATTCACTTCAGTGCTTTTCATGATTTTCTTTTTTTTTTTTTAAGAAATCTAAATAAAGGAGACAGAATCAACTGGACTCTGGGTTCTTGTTGACTTCAGGCCATCACAGGTCTTCCTTTATCCAAGCCGCCTGACTATGGAGTTTGCTCTGCCAGCTCCAACATCTCAAAGCTCCCAACAGAAGCACTGAAAAAAACACACGTACACACATTATCATGGCTTCTGATTAGAGTTTGAACCCAACTTTATAGCTGCAAGATTACAATCTTCTCACTGCCAAATTACTGCTGTAATGTTTTTGTTCTTCCATCCTTATGTGTTTGGAGTTGCCTTGCCTTCAAATGTTTGTTTCCAGCCTGACCTAGTATGTATAAATAGAGCCGTCAAGTTATCTGATCACCATGAGAGAGAGAGTTAACAGACACTAATCTGACAGGTCAGTGCCACAAGGGGGATTTAGGATCGTGTGTAAGTGCATAACAACTCATTTGTGTTGCAGGTGTTAATGTTTCAACTGTCTGCAGTAATTGTTTGCACAGCAGAAATGCAGACGGCAAAACACATATTTACAGTACATTTACATGCATAAACCTAAGCATCAATATGCCTGCTGTGTGTGCTCTCAATCATCATAACCAAGCAGATGAGTTGTCAGATAGAAGAAGGAAACTGCTGCTAGTTTCTCATTTCTAGCGTTCTGAGAACATCACTTTATTACGGCTCATACAGATAGTCATCTCACTGAAGACGTGTAGAATAAATATGTCCTCAATGGCTTATTTTAGGGTTACAATTTAATTTTGTTTATGCTGATTCTTTTTAAATATATCTGCACTGAAAGAGCTCGATATTTACTCATGCACGGGTCATTGATGGCTGCAGGACTGCACAGTTGTTCACCCTCTTCCAGTCACACGTCTGGTTATAACTCTTATCACTGTGGCTTTGATAAGATAATTTGACGCTGGGGGAGATAGACTTGGAGACGTGCCATCTCCGCTCGTGTTTTAGACCGTTTCGGTTTGATTCAGACTGCAGCCCATGCTGATGAAATGGACTTTTGGGAGCAGCGGTATTGATCTTGCCTTCGCAAACGATTGATTTCCACTCGGCCCATGTGGAATTTACTTGCACATGTCTTTTTGGATTCTTGTGTCACGTCGTTTAAACAACAAGAGCATTTTTTTCAAAGACATAACTTAGGTTTTCTTGGGAGAACCTGCATGTTTATTTCATAATAACACGTTTTGTCCCTGTCTTCTCTGTCCAGGTGGTGCGAGCGAGGCTGGAGGAGAGAGGCGTGTGTGTGAAGGATGTGAGGCTGAATGGCTCGGCTGCTAGCCACGTGCTCCATCAGGAGAATGGACTTGGCTACAAGGACCTCGACCTGATCTTTGGTGTGTCGCTGAAAGACGACCAGGCCTTCCGCCTGGTGAAAGACGTCGTCCTGGACTGTCTGTTGGACTTCTTGCCAGCCGGGGTCTCTAAGGAGCGTATCACAGCACTGACCCTCAAAGAGGCTTACGTACAGAAGCTGGTGAAAGTCTGTAACGACACGGACCGCTGGAGCCTCATCTCGCTCTCCAACAACACGGGCAAGAATGTGGAGCTTAAGTTTGTGGACTCTTTAAGACGGCAGTTTGAATTCAGCGTGGACTCCTTCCAGATTTGCCTCGACTCTCTGCTTTTATTTGACCGGTGCTCGGAGACGCCCATGTCCGAGAGCTTTCACCCCACAGTGATAGGGGAGAGCGTGTACGGGAACTTCAAAGAAGCGATGGAGCACCTGTGTGAGAGGACCATAGCTACGCGCAGCCCCGAGGAAATCAGAGGGGGCGGCTTACTGAAGTACTGTCACCTGCTGGTGCGAGGCTTTACGCCCTCCTCAGAGGCGGACATGAAGCAGATGCAGCGCTACATGTGCTCCCGCTTCTTCATTGACTTCCCTGACATAGGCGAGCAGCAGAGGAAGCTGGAAGCTTACCTGCAGAACCACTTTGCTGGGATGGAGCACAAACGCTACGAGTGCCTGATGACTCTGCACCAGGTTGTGAATGAGAGCACCGTGTGTCTGATGGGCCACGAGCGGCGCCAGACGCTCAGCCTCATCTCCATGCTGGCGCTGAAGGTGCTAGCCGAGCAGAACGCCATCCCCACGGTGACTAACGTCACGTGTTACTACCAGCCAGCGCCATACGTGCAGGACATCAACTTCAGTAATTATTATATCGCACACGTGCAGCCGCCACCGATCACGCAGTGCAGTAACTCATATCAGACGTGGCTGCCCTGTAGCTGAGCTGCTGGGAGAGGGTTCAGATGAACTACAAATTGTACCGGGGGCGAAGAAACTCATGTTTGCCAAATGTGATTAAAACAATCTTGTACTGCTGTACATCCGATTGAGCCGACACATTGATTTTTCTCTCTAGTTTTATCTTGGAAGACATCTGTAAGATTGCTGGTCATTTCTGAGATGTAGCTATAATATCTTATTTAAGTATTAAAAAGAGAAGTCTTTATATATTTCAAAAAAACATTTTTTTGCAAACATTGAAGCTGGTGTTATTTTCATACATGTGTTTTTTTTTAAATTACATACTGGACCAAAGAAATATTTGCTGTTCAGAAAAGGGAATGTTATGATTCTCGGTGCCTAAAAAGAACCACAAAATGTTCTAAAAACATCTGTAAAATGAGAACTGTGTACGCAGTGTTTACTAGATTACTCTGTCTTTCTTTTCATGTACAGAAACATTCATTTTTGTGAGATTAAAAATGGAAAAACACCATTTTTTTTGCATTGTTTTTATTCTACGTTAACTTTGCCCTATAATGATAGTTGAAGTTTGAAGTTCTAAGGGCTACACTTTGTGTAAAGTGGTCATTATGTGTGCCGCTTTACCATTCGCTCACTCAAGTTGTAAACTGTCACGTGGTTTTCATTAAACGTGAGAAGCTGTGGCTGAAAACTGACACGCAGAATGACTGAAAGCTTTGTCCTGCTTTGTTCAGTATGGGGCTGATGGAGAGATGACTTGTCTTGTATTTGATAAACTAATAACAAACTGGCCATTTCCAGTAATTGGGAGCATTGAAATGCATATACTGTTGACTGGAGTGAGTTGCATTTGTTAAACTGGAGCTAAGGATCTATTACAATCTGAGGACATGAACCATAAGGAGGCTTTTCCAAAGCACAATGGCTTCTCTCTCCTCTGTGATAAAGCTTTTTAACAAAGGCTGGCTTGTTCTCCCATCCATGTTACCAATGGAGACCCCGCCCTGTTTGCTTGACTGATACCATATCCATGTCATTTTGTCTGAGTCACAATCACATATCTTCACAGACATCAGCAGAAAGTTGGCCGAAAAGATAGAATCTGGGAATGACATAGTTGGCACCGACGCTGCTGCTCCTATTTGGCCCAAAACGATAAAACCTTGTCACTGATTTTACAGAAAGTGGTCTTAATGAGGGCTGTAAATGATAGAGGATCTTGATTACAACTTCACTCGTACCAATAAACCTGCTAATGTTTATGATATGAAATTCTTTCCCTCTTGTCACATACTCTTGCAAACATAGCGGGATTAACCTGTCAAGGGGCCCCGGACCCCCAGCTGCCCTTAAAGCAGTGTGTAGAAAGCCTTTAATCTCTAATTTAAGTCTCTACAGCCTTAGACAATGAGCTTGTACGTATGCAAGTTAACAGTTATAAACTTAATATAAGTTTATTAAGAACCTGAGTAGAATATATGAGGAAATACGTTTTTTATGATGCAGCCTGTAGACGTTTCTTTATTATTCTGTAAATTCCATTTTGCCAACAAACTAAAAGTCAAATGCTCGAACTCTCCGTCTGTCACCACTCTCTGGGTCTGAGATTGAGCTGGTGTGTTTTCCTCTCTTTTCCACTCCTCGTATTAAGCAGCTGGAGATCTCTCTTCAGATTTCAGTCTTGGTCTTCTTTCATGGCCAAATTGAAACTGTCTCTATTATTTGCACATTAGTTCTACATTTCGCTGATGTCAGCTACATGCTCGCATCTTTGCAGTGCATTACCACAGACCAGTGTGGTTCATCACAAAGCTTGAAACAATTGTGTAATTTGTATTCCCCAATGACATCATACATTCATTCGCAAAGCTGCTCTTGATCTGTTTGTAGCTTATCTTCATATTTACAGCTGTAAAACCAGTAAGAGTTAGCGTAGGAGACTCATTAAAGTGGGGCTGATTTATTTATACTGATTTGTTAATTCAACTTGGAATTAGCTTCAAAACCACCCACATTACAGAGCGGAGTCATCAGTGAAGTCAAAGAAGTGATTATGAGCTCCTTTCTATACTTTTTTGTGATTTCAGCTGCTAGCATTAAAGGGGAAGTTCGGTATTTTTCAACCTGTACCTATGTTGTAGCATGCTATACAATCATTTACTCACCCAGA
>JBBDHI010000006.1:16867371-16880374 GCA_037177115.1 Craterocephalus stercusmuscarum | reverse complement strand
GCTGAGGAGGTTAAATTATTATCCCCCTCCTTTTTTAAGCCCTTTTTGTGACATAATATTTTAGACATGTAGACCAAAAAAAACTGATACTTTTATTGAAATGAGACTGAAACAAGGCAAGATACACACCTCCTCCCAACTTCTGCCCCAGATGCTTCATCTCTGCTCAGCCTGCGCTAAATACAGTTTCACTTTAGCTGACGTCTGAGTTAGTGTTTAGTTAAGATGTGTAACAAGAACAGGTTCAGCATAGCCAGTATTTGCAGTTGTTAATGTTTAAAAGCTGATATTAATGTCTTTGAACAGGTGGCAGTGAAACTTTCTCTTTATGCTGGGCTTTATAAGCACTTAGCAATATGGTTTGGATTTGAATAAATGAAAGTAACTTCACTTTTGTTTAATCATTTCAACCATCTAACAGCTAATTAGTTATGAGGTTAGATTACATAACATTAAGTTAATAAATAAAGCTATAGTGAGACGGAGAACACTGTATTTGCCTGAACTGTACTTGAGTGGAAGTTGAAGCAGTAAAATGGGAAAACCCCGATGCAGACAGCAGTCCAACACTGCTCTTCTCTGCAGACTGATATAAGATCAATCAGTCTAAATAATCAGTCCATTAGCCTATTTCAAGATTTAAGAGCACTGTTGCTTGGACCAGGCCCCCTCAGAGGGCTTTTCCTAAGAGTGGAGAGACAAAACAATTTGCTTAGTGTGAGCACACAGGAAAGAGGTCAGGGGTTGCTACAGGACTGTAGGTTTTCAGGCTTTTAGGTTTTAAGGTACATGCAGTTAAAGGATCGTGTGGTGTTGAACTTGATCGCTGGTTCTTCCTCTTAATCTACTTCCTCTCTTACCTCACAGCGATCTGTCCCACTTCCCAGGCTGGCACTGTGTCTACCTGCTGGACAGGCAGAGATGAGTGCAGGGGTGAGTAGCGCTCTCAGCCTGTTGTGTAAGAGCGGTGTAAAGAGATAATACGCTTTGCTGAAGACAAGCTCTTAGTCTGTACTTTCACCTGCTGTCATTAACATAGTTATCTTCAAATCCTGGTGTAACAGACAAAAATGTCACAGTTTGCTTGTAGGTACATTGGCTATGCTTTATTCTTGTTTTTGCTCTTCCTTGTTTCTTTCTTTCAGGATTTCAGGTTTGAACACATATTTACAAAGGTGTAATTTAGCAGCAGTATTTAACTTTTTAAACTAACACAACTGGTTTAGGGGTGAGCATCGTGGAGTTTTGCCAAGGCATACCACCTTAATGTCTGACTGGCCAACCTATCAGCCACCCAACAAACAGATTCAGTGTAACACTGACCTTTACTTGAGTAAACCTCAGATGCCCAAGTGCAAATGAACGCGGTGTATAATTTACTTCTATATGATGTTCTACATCATCACTGCCATGTTCTCGATTATATTGCAGCACTGCCTACATATACTGATGATCATATTTGTTTGTCTAAACTGTTTACATTATAATAAGAGGATGTAAACGTCATCAAACCGCCGGATGAGATGAGTGTGCAAAGTTAAACAGCTACTGATGCTGAAGAAACGCTGATAAAACTTCTCATTATCAATGGAGTTTGAGTGTTTATTCAGCAGTAATAAAATCCACACAATGCAGAATTAACTTAAGCAGACAATTGTAAAACTTTCATCGGTGGTGTTTTTTTTTAAACAATTTTCTTTCGTTTTGCATTAAAAGTTTGCTTAAGTTCTAATGATTGGTAAATTATTTCCTAAAACTGAGGCGCTTTAAAAAAAGAAAGGGTCTCCTTACATGTTCCACCCTGTTCCTAGTTTGCCTCTGCCTGGTTCCCCATGAACATTTTTCTAGACCCTCCCCTGGCAGTTGCATTCATAGATCTAAGAAATGTATTTAGTTTTAGAAATGGCCCATACTGTACATTTGTTAGTATCACACTGAACTTGGATTAATTGAAATTTTGCTTTTGCAATTCTTCATGATGACAAAGCAAGAAGAATTTTTTTTTACTGCGTTAATACTTTAATGATAAAGGGTATAAATAATCAAACAATGTCTGTAACATTTTAAGTGCGAAGCAGTCTGCCTTATGTTAAAGTGCCATAAAAGTCTGGAACCATCTTTCCGTGGTCAGTGCTTCGCAGATGGCACTAATTGTACCTATCTTTTATTTCCAGATGGTTGCACATTTTCCAACATAAATCTATGCTTCTCTATGATATATTCCCCTCCCTAACCAGACCATGCAGCAAAATATCAATATTAAAATTCTGATATTAAGATACATCACCCTTTGTCTAGCTGGAATTGTCTGGTCAAGTTTCAGCGTGATGAAGACCAGTAAGAAGAGTGTAGACTATACTGAGTAAGCCATGTGTTTTTTGTCATCCCTTCTGCTTTGCTTCTCTTCGACTCACTCAAAGTGCTGGACAGCCATTCAGTATGAGCTCAAAAAGACTCAATGCTTATTATTCAGACTCTGAATCAGACATAATTTATTGATCCCAGACTGGGAAGTTGCAATGTTACATCAGCATTAAAAAAGTAAAAAAATTAGAATAGGATAAAACTGAATTAACAATATGGTGCAAAAATACGATGTACAAAGTAAAAAAATCAGTAAATAAATATCTAGCTCAATACAGAAAAGAAAAGAAAAGTTAAGAAAAAGAACATACTATCATATTCATAATAATTAGTTATAATTATATTCACAATATGAGGCTTACAATAGTGGTAATTAATTCTGCTGTGGTCAGTTGAAGAAAGCTGCTAAAGAGGCAATATGTTAAATGGGATAAGAATAAATGCACTGACTCTCTTCCCTATAGGATGTGTCACTGATTGACATGCTGGACCTTGTGAGCAACATATTGGTCAGACAGGTAAACAACTCATGGGTGACAATGAACTAAAAGACCCCACAGAAAGAGAAGGTGGGTCTGTGACTTACACATGACCTCAACGACTCTAAGTGTAAAACATCCCTCCAACAGTTTATAAGCCTGAAACTTATCACCAGCAATTCAGACCTAAATGAGCTTTTAGGCTGAGATGTGAAAAATCTCCAAGAAACAAGAAAAGAAATCATGTTCTCATTCATTGAAGCGCTTGGGGTTACCATAGCCGGTACAACAGAAAATAAACACTGACAAAACACATACTTCTTCTCAATGCATCAAATATAGTAACAGCCACCAGGGTTTTCTTTTAAAAACTATACCTTGAAAATGTTTCCCTCATAAATGACCTCTAAGTACATGCAGACTAAATGTAGAAAAAATAGTAAATAGTAGAAAAATAAAAAAAAAAGAACAATGAATCAATAACATACAAAGTCAAAGGGTGTGAAAAGTTTTCCTCAAACTTATTTTCTCCACACGTTTTTTAAAAAGAGAAGAGTGAGAAATGATAGGGTCAATGTTTTCAGTGTGAAAGAAAAGTTGTAGTCATGAAAGGCTCCTGAACAGCTGTGTGTGTGTGAGGGGGTGGGGGGTGGGGGTGGGGGGGGTGGGGGCGGTGTAGACTGTACCTTGCTTTTCTTCCTACGTCAGCTGGGCTATTTGAGCTTTGACACCCTCTACAGGTTAAAAACGGCACAAGGGGGATTTCTTGGCTTTCATATGAAATGAGCGTAGATCCTTTGCACACAGCGTCCACCAATGGCGAATACATGCAATAACATCATCAAAAAAATTGAAAAAAAATGTTTTTTTAAAAAAAAGGACAGTAGCTACTATTCGAGCATACTCAACTTGTATCACTGCTATTACTGAAAGCGAAATATGTCACAGGGTGCTGTGTACTGTACGCGTGAGAGCGTATAGACTATGATAGTGTATGGCAGCTGTTGGCACTTTTGTGCAAATAACGTGAATACACACTGAGTTCGACCTTCAATTTGGAAAGATTAATCATTAGACAGTGACCTTGTTTGTGTGGAAAATCTTTAAACACGCTGATCACTATATAGACTGTAATACACCAGAAAATACAAAAACAGTGTAAAAGAAAGAGAGTCTTTCCTGTCAGAAAGGCGTGATTCAAGAGTCATATTCAACGCTTAACAAATAGTTCTATTTATTTTACTAGAACCACCTTGAGGCTGAGTTATCTCTGCTCTTCGTCCGTCCACTACAGAGACTATATATAGTTGTTGTCATACGTCGCCCTGGTCAGCTGGGATCCTGCGGCAGGACACGCCTCTGGGCTGAATGGAGCGTGCCGTGCGTAAAGTCCGACCTATGCGGATCCAAACTTCCCCAGTTCTTTGGGTTTTAATAAGTATTCAATCAACGTTGCTGGCTGGTTTATGGTCGACTAGATGCAGCGATGAGTCGAGAGGAGCATCTAATCCGGATCGCCAAAAAACTGGACAAGATGGTGTCTAGAAATAACACGGTGAGACTATATTTTGACACCACAGGTGGCGCGACGTCCCGCTGACACCCTCGTGCGGCTCAAAAGGCCCGTTTGACAATTCAACGGTTTCCTCGATTTTTGCGGTGGAGTTGATTTTGCGTACTTTTGACACGATGTAGGCTACATTGAACTTCTGCAGAAGTGAAAGGATCGCCTGAGTGCTCGGTAACAAATGACCAACAGGTGTTTGGCGCGGCTTTACATGTGTTTCTCTCGCAGGACATTTCACCCCACCACCCCTCACCCTGCCCGACAAGTGTTGACCATTTGTTGGGTCCCCCCTTTTTTTCTCTAATCTGCATATTTCTATAGACAAAATGTGCAACCGAAAGTAAACCTCGCGGCCTGTGGGTATAGCTCATGCGTGAGTTGTGTTTACAACTCAAACAGCATATCTTTTGCAGGGCGCGCCTGCACATTAAAACGACTGCAAACGCTCGTGCATTTGCGTCGCTAATGCAGCCGCAAGTTTTAGAAAGTGAACAATAAAACTTATGTAGCCCTTGCTGTTATTTTGTAAGTTGCGCTATCGTTGTTTAGCTTATCTGTTAAGCTTGCTGATACAGAAATGAAAGTGCTACTTCTCACGAACCAGATTGTACGTTCTCTTTTATAAAATGCTCATATGCACTTTGGATAATCCGTATTAACATTGTTATTACATATTCTTTTCAAAGTAAAAAAAAATTAAGGGTAGAAGTGTTTTTGTGTACAGGATGGTGCCTTGGACCTGCTGAAAGAGCTCAAAGGCTTCAATATGACCCTGAAACTTCTCCAGGTGTGTTCAAAAGTGCAGTTTTCACACCTTTTCTGTCCAAAGTCCCTCACTAACATGCCAAGTGACAGAAGTGCGTGGCAATCAAAGAAAGCATAGTCTCTGTTTTGTGTATTGTTGTTTCAGGAAACGAGAATCGGCATGTCTGTGAATGGTATCAGGAAGCACTGCACGGATGAAGAAGTCATTGCCTTAGCAAAGGTTCTCATTAAAGACTGGAAGAGACTTCTGGGTACCAACATTTGTTACTGATTTGGCACACAGTTTGCAGAGTAGTAGAATAGGTAGTTGATACATCTTGGAAAGGTTGCTGGTGTAATTCCCCTGCATACACCCTTACAGATTCCTGCCATTCTCACTCAGACAAGACGAAGAACGGTTTGGACTCTGACAAAACTGCAGCGGCTCCAAACAGCTCGCCCCCCCAGACACAGAGCAGGTCAGTAATTTCACAGCTGCTGCACTGGAACTAGACAGAGGCAGGCAACATGACACTCCCAGAGCATGCTCATCATGAAATAAAGCTCCATGGTGGCAGCCTACCTGCTTTCAACACCTGCTTTCTGTTAAGCACAGATTGTTAAATGTGGTTTAACATTACACTAGAGCTTAAGTATTTCTGCATATTCATACAAATATTCGACTGCAAGTAGCAACAACAGCCTAAGCAACATGCTCCCACATTTTATGAGCAGTGAATCAGGACAGCTTCTGCTGCAGGTCACTGTTTTCTGGGCTCTAAAGGTAAAACAAAAACAAAGGGATATCTCTGAAGATAACAATGCCAACTGCTTCATGAATACTTTATAAAAAAATCCTGTTATATCTGAAGTCAAGGCCATTCAAACATGAAACAAGGTGATTTCATTATTACGCATTACACTCTTATTTATTATGTGACCATCTCATGTGAGTTATCTGCACTTTGCACACCCACATGTGGAGATGAACGCCATATTTTTGTCACTATTTTTTTCTTTACCTCTGTAAGCTCTGATTGATGTTGTCAGCTGTTTATCTTGAGTCCTTGATCTGAAAATCTCAAACCGGCTGCATTTCATAAAATATCTTTTAATGTTATAAATTCAAAACCAGCTATGAAAGTGTTACTGTGGAGACTTTTTGGTTTAAAGTTTGATAAAAGAGGACAGTCCGGTAGCTTATAGAAGGCAATTTACAATATGTTGATTTTTTTGGTTTTAACTCGGACTATATTTAATTTGGACTCTTGAAAAACAGCAACAGCTCCACAGCGGTGAGGCTAGACTGAACAACCTTGAGCTTTACTGATAAGAAACACTATGGTTAGAAAACGTCCTTATCACCAGGACGGGGTGAGATCTGATGATCTCCCACAAAACTGACTTCTTTTTCTTCCCTTTTTAAGTAACAGCCTCATAACAGTGAACAGGTCTGCAGTACTGATGTTGTTTAATGGTATTTCAGGGTCATCCAAGGGGAAAGAGTCCCATATTATACCTGTCTAAATGTTAGCTAAATTACATTATTAATAAGTCAATTATAAATAGATACAAACCCAAAACCGGTATGTCTTTAGCTTGGTAGTCGAGGTTAAGATGATTGTATGTTTTTGTTAGTAACAGGACACTGGATGTCAAGCATAAACAGGGCTCCGACCCTGTCAACAAACACTCCGATATAAACAGAAAAGAAAAACAGAATGATGACCACGCAAACAAAAAGAGCCATGCAGATGACCCCAGGGAGGAAAAGCACCTCGAGCACATCCGCGACGACAGAAATGAGAGACATCTTCATGCAATCAGAGAGGAGAGTCCCAAAGTGAAGCTGGATAATAAGAAACACAAGCATGTAGAAGACCTGCAGGGTGGAAAGCCAAAGTCCGACCCTTTTAAGGAAAGATCTTTGGAAGATCTGCAAAAGGCATGGCATTTGGAACAGCTCAGGAAAGAGAAGCATCCAGAGGAGCCGAAGAAGCACGGAGATGATGCGAAGAGGGACAAGCACCGAGAAGAGAGCAGACATGACAGGCTGGTCAGCGCACCTGAGCGAGATAGGCCGCCGACTGAGCCTCTCAGAGACAAGCCCGCCAGTCTTCCCAGGCCGCTGTTTGAAAGGTGAGGACGTGGCGGCTAAAACATTAAAACATGTCACAGAGATCCAGCAGAGCTTCAGGTGCAATCACTGATTTCAGGAGAGGAGTGCTGGACAGCAGCGTTCTGTATCCCTCCCGGTTTCCCTCCCCTCCCCGGCCTGCTCAGCCTCCCATGCCCGTCAAACGGACTGTTTTGGACACAAAAAAAGACAGGTCGGGATTTCTGCCTGAGCCACACAGCATGACAGAGCAAAATGTCCTCGCTGCTAATTGCATGATCTAACAGTGTCAGAGTTCCTCCCGACATCGTGCATGAGACGGTCTGCATGCTGAGTCATCTGCCGCCTCCCTCTCATCTGTGCGGCTCTGACATGTGTTCAGGAAGGACAGTAAAGACTCTTCCTCCCGACATCCTCGTCCTCATCCTCCTCAGTCTGCCTCGCCACCGACTAAGCGTCCTGCTGTAGAAGTCAAGAAAGAGAGGTTAGGTGTGCTTTTTTTGGGTGGGGGGGTAAAATTAGCTGAAAGTTTGAAAAAAAAAGACATTTAAACACAAGTTCATTATTCATCACCTCAGGAAAATTCCACCAGACCCCAACGCTCCAATAGCTCCTCTTCCTCTCCACCTTCATCCTCCTCCACCAAGGTCAGGCTCTGCATGCCCGCCTGCATTGCACCAGCGTGCGCTGTTTGCTGCTATTACTCACCATAATTGAGAAGTGATTCAGCTAAGCTGAGAGGTGTCTCTCCATTTAGAAAAGAGCCTCCCGACCCCAACGCTCCTCTTCCTCCTCTACCTCTTCACCTCCACCCCCCTCCTCCACCTCCGACAAGGCGCTCCTCCTTAGATGGGAAAAAGGACAGAGACAGGTCTGGATCAGATGAGTTCTTTCAGTCACTGCCTGAAAGAGTTTTAAGGGGAACTTTCAGGAAAAAAAACGAGCAGAAATTTAATTTGGACTTTTCTCTCCCACACTGAACCCTCGTTTTGTTCACTGCAGCAGGAAGTCGTCCACAGACTCGAAGCCTCCTGCACAGAAAAAGCCTGCAGACGTGAACAAAGACAGGTCTGAGTTCTGAGAATTATTCAGTCTCTCATTCACACGTCTGGAGCACCTTTTATCTTAAATGTAACCTCTTGTTTTTCTGCAGCTTTTTGTGAAATAACAAATGAATTCAGGGTATTTGGTTAAGTTCTGTGGGCATTGAGGTTATTTTCTTTTGCAGGAAAGACTCTGTGGATAGCAAAGTGTCTAAAAAACACTCAGATGAAGCCAAGAGAGAAAGGTTGGCAAGTCACAGGCCTTGTAAAGTGTGCACGCCATGCTGAATGTGATGGGTTTTTATGCATGAGAAACCACTATTATAGTGTTCAGATTTTTTAATGAGAATTTAATTTGTCACACAAACATTTCCTTTTGTCAGGAAAGACTCATCTGACTCTAAAGTGCCTCCTAAAAAGCCCAGTGTGGAGGGCAAAAAAGAGAAACACAGGTGTGCAGGAGTTTGGAAATGAGCTTCTCTGTAGAATATTAACCCGAGTGTGTGTAAGTGTGTGTTTTTCATGAAATGTTACATTAGTCTTCGGTTTGTTTCAGGAAGGATTCATGTGACGCGAAAGCCGGTCAAGCTGTGAAACGTCCTTCTACCGATGCCAAACCTGACAGGTACGGATGCTTTTCATCTCGAAATTTCATCAAGCTCCCAGTTTTCCCACATCGAACCCAGAGTGCCTGAAAATGTTTCCTGTTTAGACGAGAATCCACCGATTCAAAGAAAAGCAGCTCGCCGCCAGGAAAGAAACTATCTGGTGAAAGGTAAGTGAGTGGGACCGGTGGCGTTAGAGCCTTCAAGGATGCAGCCATGATATCTGACTTGGGTTCATAGGAGAGACTCTCTGAGCTCCAAACCTCCTCAGCCTGGACCACCACAGAGGAAGCCCTCCACCGACAGCGCCGACAGGTACTTCAGCAGGATTCTTTTCATCTTATCATTTTGTTTAATCTTCATAATAATGTTTTATCTAATCATACTGAACATAAAGCCACCGTTTTAGAGGGAGGGCTTTTATTTGGGCCAAAAATCGCCTGATGTGTCTTTTTTATACACAGGAAGGGTAAAACTGAAGCCCCCAGAACTCCCACCACCCCAACCAGCCCGATGTCTCCCGGGTTCAGTTCTGCCGGGGGGCCGCTCCCCCCTCACTTGGCTACTGGGGTCTCTGTCAGAGACAAGTGCATCGAGATGCTGGCAGCCGCCCTGCGCACAGACAGTGAGGCTGACACTGCACCTGTGACACTGCAGCACTTCCTACGCTTTAGCTGCTTAATTAGCTTGCATTCAGATAAGTTATATGAGTAATGGGATATTTTCTGGTTTTCACAGATGATTACAAAGATTTTGGAGCAAGCTGTGACAGCATGGCAGCAGAGATTGAAGATCATATCCTTCAGATTACTCAAAGTCTTTTCAGGTTTAACTAATCCGCAGTAGATAAGTTGAACCTGCTGTTAGATTTTTGCTGTTTTAACTAAATCGACCTTGACTGTGATTGCACATATCTACCAGGAAATAAAGGCCACAGATATGAAGTACAAGAATAGAGTGCGGAGCCGCATCAGCAACTTGAAGGATCCGAAGAACCCGGGGCTTCGCAGAAACGTGCTGGCAGGCAGCATCGAGTTGAGCCGCATTGCCACCATGTCAGCGGAGGTACTTTCCCTCGCCGTCGCTCTCCTCCGAAAATGCTCTCATTTGTTTTTCTACACCTTCCTGTTTCTTATCATTTCGCTTCTGTTTAGGAAATGGCCAGTGATGAGCTGAAACAGCTGAGGAACGTTCTCACCCAGGAGGCCATCAGAGAGCATCAGATGGCCAAAACTGGTGGGACCACCACGGACCTGCTGCAGTGCGGCAAGTGCAAGAAGAAGAACTGCACCTACAACCAGGTAAGCAGACAATAGCCAAAGAGTCAGTGGAGTTTCTGCAAGCTTAGATGTCTGTCTTAACAAGTTCGCTACAAAATGGGTTTGTTTTATGAACCTGGAAAAATGTATAACTGTCTTGTTTTATGGGACTTCTCTTTTATAATTGTAAAGAAGTTTCCTGTGCTTTTACCGTTTTTATTTTTGGTCAAATCTGGATAACATTAAGGAAATAATCTTACATCACACACTGATATCATTTGGATAAATAAGGCTGAACTGTTTCTGGGACTCTCAAGGTCTCCAAATGTAACAACTACAACAAAATGGCAACAGTGTAACTGAATTAAACAATCCCAATATACTCCTATATTTTATACTGGAGCACCAGTATCTGGTACAGCTGTTTTCTTAAATTAAAGACAGTTTTATACAGCCACTCTGTCATTTTGAAAGAGAGTGACAGACACTCAGTCTGCAACCTGTAACTATAGAGAAGGATCCACGTCTGACTCTTTTCTCCTACCAACATCCCTTTTACACAACTGAATGCTGCCCAGTGAGCAGTAAGCAGGCTAATTCGCTATCCTCCAATGCAGTAACGACATTGTTCCTAATAAGAGTGGAGTAAATACTTTTTCTGTGTTTCAGCTTCGTTCAGTTCTGCCTCTTTTCTGTCTGACCCTCTGCTCAGAATAAGACTTCCTCCCTGCTTCATTGTGTGTGTTTCAGGTGCAGACGCGCAGCGCTGATGAGCCGATGACCACATTTGTTCTGTGCAATGAGTGTGGTAACCGCTGGAAGGTGGGTCATTACTCTGGGCTTTACCCTTCTGTTCATGCTTATATCAGTTTATGTCCTCATTTATTTGTTTGCTGGTCTCTGTTTCAGTTCTGCTGATGCCTTCAAGGTGAAGCTGCATTTTTTTCTGAGCATCTCGAACTGCTATTTTCTATAACTGAGCATTATGGAGGCGGATTTGTGAATTACTGACAGTGGTGCTTTGAACAGATAATGGTGTTCTTACAATTTTTACTTTTAAGTTCTTCAGTTTTAAAATGTATAAGCATGTGCAGGTATTCAAGGTTTGCTTCATGTGAATTGGATGTCTGAGTGTGAATGTCATTTTGATGACTGAGTCATGAAATTAACCTAATTGAAACTTTAAAATATTGATCATGGTGCTGTCATGATGCAGAGATTCATTTAATTTGCCATGTTATGTTGCAGCTACTCACTTTGTATATATCTAATTTCAATAAAATGGCATAAATCATCACTGTTTTTAAAATCTTCATTTCACATGCATTATGTTAACTGCAATTCAACTCACAGCATTGTAGGAGATCCTCTCGGCACTTTTCATCAGTTTCTACTTTCTTAGACAAACAGTACCAATAAATAAGGAATCAAAACCGCTCTGCTGAAAGACATTTAAAAACTGTGTTAGCAATTTAAAGTTGAATTGTGTGTACGCTCCAAAAATACTCTGACAAATATTTGAGGTTTTAACATCATAAATCATGATGACCATCAATGCATATTTTTATTGTGTTGCACTACAGAAAGTGAACACTAGATGGCAACAATAAATCAGAACTGAAAAAAAAACAAAAAACAAACAGCAGCACTCAAAAACAGGCTGTTTTACTTCAGTTTTACCACAAATGAGATGTAAATTCAGGCCAATAAGTTAATAAAAGCTTCAGCCGTTCAGCTTTAGCTGACCTTTATTAAATCTGTTCTGTTTACAGAAATCCAGACAAAAACTGTTTTTATGTGTTTAGTACAACATAATCATCAGACTTCTGCATACCCACACAGCTGAGTATCTTTTTTTATCATACATTTATTATGTATTTTATTGGAAAACAAAAGAAGACTTTCCATCTGGCAGTGTTTACAGTCTGGCTTGACTTAGCTGAAACTGTATTACTGTAATGTTGTTTTTCTGATCATGTCTAGGTTATGAAACCTGAGTTTCAGCTTCTCACAGTAGAGAAAAAAACAAAAACAATGTGTATTTCAAAATTCAGTCCATTAACTGGCATTTTATCCGGGAAATGAAAAGTCACAATAATAATCTGTGCAAAGGCCAATTTTGTCCTCAGACATAATTAGTTAATGGATTTGGCAAGATAATTCTCTATTTACATTTAGTGGCAGCTGCTCGACCATTTGACCCCTGTGTCCCAAAACTTTGGAAAATGTTTGGTCAACAGCAACATAACTTTCTAAACCAGACTGAGAAAGAGATGGAGAGGCATGGCAGATGGAAGAATCCAAAATGTAAAGACAGAAATGGAGTGCTCAGTGCATCATGGGATGTCTCCCAGCGGTCTAAGCCTATAGCAGAAAAGTTAAGGATAGCTAAGAGTCACCCAAGCCAGCATATAAGCCTTATGAAGAAAAGGAAAGTTTCCAGTCTAATCTTTAAAGGTAAAGGAGGAGTCTTCTTCCTGAATCAAGATGGTTACATCGGAGACGGACCTGATATCCAAAGACATCCAGTTCTACTTTAAGAACAAATCTTTGACATCTGCAGAACTTTCTAAGGCTCCTATTATTCCGACTATCTGACTGATATGGATTGATAGAATAGTGGATGACAGCCATCATTTAGGTTGTTCATTATAACAGTACTTATCCTGTTGTAAAATACAGTCTGTGTAAGTTATTACTATATTCTTAACATAAGTGTGAAACACTGAACCCCTGCCAATTGCTGTAATATGGCAGACCAGAGTTCTCCATTTTTATTATTATTATTATTATTATTATTAACATACAAATTCCCAATCTTGTCAA
>JBBDHI010000006.1:16854582-16866477 GCA_037177115.1 Craterocephalus stercusmuscarum | reverse complement strand
GAGAAAACTAAACAGACTGAAAAATATGACCCAAAAAGAATAAAAAGATTTAAATGCTGCACCGGAAGTGAATAAATTACATTTTTCGGCACTCCGGAACGCTGGAAAAAGACAAAAACAGGTATTTAAGGGCTTAAAAAAGTGGATTTTGCATGATATGTTCCCTTTAATAGTATTCGTTTATCTAAATTTATGCATAATTATAGATAGAAACTCTCCCCAAACTTGAGCAAAAGAAAACAGAGACTAGGAGACAGAATCACAGCTGCAGGAGACAAAAACATTGAGTCCAGAGTCAACACCGGAGCTGCAGTCTCCATGGTCCAAGTGGGTGTGACGTCAGGAAGCTGGGATGCCGTCGCAACCACTGGAGGTTTGTATGTCTTTAATCACGACTGTACAAATTATACTTAATTTATTAGATACAGTTCATTTTTCTCGCCAGTTTATGTCACATAGTTTTCACATCTGGTATTTTTGTTTTTATATCATTGTTATAAAATGTAAACGGTTGAGACAAATTAAATATATCTCCATGAAGGCAGTTGGTGAGATGATGCTGCGTGAATGCTGCTGCTGGGACAGACGGTCATATGCTGGGGGGTTTGTGATGAAATATTTAACATATTGTTTTTACTCTGGAAGATGTTAGATGCACCGCAATATCTTAAATTATCCCAAGCAACCTCGAACTTTTCTCTTTTAATGGCCATAGTTTATGCTGTTATTTGCTTGCGGAATGATTCACTTTTGTTATTATTAATGTTCTCTCTTATTTTCTAATATAGCTTCTTTCTTCATATGTTTTCCCTCATGATCTAATGTGACTTCTCATCAACATGTTTACATGGCAGTGCTTCTTCCACCTCTCCCCCAAGTCTCTCTTTCTCTGTGTCCCTGGCTGTGTGCGATTGTTGTGTATTTCATTGATAAGTAGTCTGGTGTTGGTTGCAGTTAGCCAGCCCCCAGATACATGCACTCTAATTAAAGACAGCTAATGAACGACAGCATTAGCATATCAATAAAGGCTCAGGCCCCTTTCGCCTGTCGACTCACTTGTTGGTGGCAATGGCTGACGCTCAAGTTGTGTGTTCTCTTATGTCAATACAGCAGCTGAATGGATATTATTACAGTTTTTCTCAGTTGCTTTGGTCACATGCATTTCTCACAACAGACTTCAGATTTGCACAACTGTTTGTACTAATTATTTTGAGAAACGCACTAACTGCTGTTGGATAACCTGCAAAGGCACGTCACTTGCTAAAAATAGATCATTCATCCCTCTAAAAGCAAGTTTTTATGTCAATGGAAGTGTCAGAGCCATCCAAATTATAAATCCCATCACCATAAGGTGCTCAAATGGCTTAGTCACAATTTTATTCTGATAGTTGGATTTGTGAGTGTTCCTGAATACAAAAGTCAGATCTTGGAGACAGTCCAAGACAGTTCTACACACTAAATCTGCTGGAGCCATTTGAAAAATACAGTAAAGTTACACATTACTGTGTCGTTTTATAGTAGAATGATAATTGAGTTCATGACAAAGAATATTCGGCTTAATTTTTTTTTTTACTTCACACACTTTCTGCCATCATAGAATGATATGTAAACAGAAGGACAACAATTCAGTTCTATAGAACAAACTTACTGTCAGCCCTCGGGTAGAGTTACGCATAACTAAATATACAGCTCTAACAGTACATAGCAACATATTACTGTACTGGAACTGTAACTAAACCTAAAAATAACTCCTGTTACTGTAAAAAAAAAGATGGATACAGTAAATCATTCTTGTGCATCATGACGCCCCTGTCTGTCTGACTACATATTTCCATCTACATCACATCTGATATCATCGCTTATAATGGAGTGAGGAAAATATCTCCTTGAATGACGAATCAACTAACACTAAGGACCAGCTGTGAGGAATTGTTCAATTTAGGATTCATTCCATGGAATGACTTATAAATAAATGTATAAAATCTTGACAGATTTTGCAAAGCAAACTTGTTAAAATAACTTGTTTGCTTGTCATGACTCAAGCAATGAAATGAGGACTAGTAGTGTTGTGGAGATTAAATATTTTGCTGTTGTTAATATATTTAGTATATTTAACGCAAATGATAATGTCGTGAAATAACTGAGAATTGTATGTAAGCAAATGCTACATGTCCAAAAGCATTGGCAATTTGATCAACGCAATGAGAAATGATACTTCGATGTGCACACATGACTAATGGTTGTGGAGTTTGAACTTAGAGCTATGAAAATGTGAAGTCTGTCATGAGAAACGGACCAAAGCAACTGAGAAAAACTATAAATGGTAGTCCTGTAGGTCTTATACATTTTACAATCAAATTGGACTTCATTTTCAATCTATCTGATAAATATTACTGCCATTTTAAGATAGTTTAGTAAAACAAAGGGTTGTATTTCCAGGCAGATGAGGAAAGAGGAAGTACAACCCCAATTCCCAAAAAGTCTAAAATGCGAACGAAACAAAATGCAATGATTTTCAGATCAAATAAACCTCCAAATTTCAGGTAATTGCAACAGATCCAAAAAAAAAAGTTGCAAGAGGAAGATGTTTACCGCTGAGTAGCATCCCTTAATCTTTTAACAACTCTCTGCCAACATAAAGGAGGTGACGAGTCCATTTCCTGGAGTTTAGGAGAATGAGGCCCAGACTGCAGTTTTGACCTTTGACATGCCTCCCTGAACACAGAGCTTCTTCCTAATCTTTTGGTGATGCTACACCTTGTAATTTTACATTGATAAAGATTTTTCTGAGACCACTTCAGAATTTTTAGACATTTTGTCACAAACTGAAGAATCTCTTCGCTTTCTGAAATACTCCATTATAACCAGTCATTTTACTGACTTGCTGCCAGTTGACCCATTAGCTGAGAAATGTTCCTCTAGCTGTTCTTGATTTGTGTCGTTGACTTTTCCAGGTTTTTGTTGTCACCAGTTCCAACTTTTTTGAGAAATCTTGTCCCATTAAAATCAAATATATTTCCCATGAAATGTAAAATGTCTCAGTTTCAACGCCTGATATGATGTCTACTCAACTGGGATTTTACTTGGAAATTTGCAAATCAATGCATTCTGTTTTTTAATAATGTTTTACATGGTGTCAAAACGTGAAAGATAACCATTTTGCTCATAGAAAGTTGAGCATCACTTCTAAAAGTTCATCTAAATCAACATTATTTGTGATGTATTATAATTATAAAACCACAAGTAAATATTACATACTTCTTGCATAGAAATAAACAAAGTAAACTTTGTTCTGCAGTGCTCTCATAGACAAAAAGCCTCGAGCTTGAGTCCTACAATCCCCCTGTGATGCATCATGAAGTGGCTGGCATCAAGCCATTCTGCTGTGGAGCTTCCAAATTGTACAGTATTCATCCTTTGAAAAGGTGTTGCTACAGCAGTCCAGCAACCTGCAGGAGTCCTGCAAATGCAAGCTTCCCTTTATCCAAAAGACCTGTGCTGTTCTGGATTTTAAACCTTCTAAAGTATATCCAGAACAAAATCCCCTTGTATCATTATGCAAACTAAAGAAAAACACAGAATCATTCATTTATTACATGTTAGATGCTTCAAGTCTGTGCACTAACCATATATGAAGGCACTGAAGAAAGGCAGTGCAAGCCTGGACTCTGGGATGAGTTTCCTGCTTTATTCATTCACTCTACTGTAACCGAATGTGCTTAGTAAAAGCCGTCTTTGTGCATGAGTGATGGAACTAAGTGCATTTGATGTTGAGTGCAGTCAGACTCTCTAGGATTAGCCAATCATGTCTCGGATATACTGTTACCACATTCCCTGTAGAGTTCATTTATTTTAGGAAACCAATGTCCAAATCCAACAACTGCCACTAGATCTGCGGTGTGGACTGGACACGCAACAAAAGGGAAGGAATCAGTGTTTTATAGCAGAAGCTGAAGCTTCTTCCCTCGGGATGTTTGTGTTGAGAAGACTCTGTAACATCACCTTTGCTTCCATCCATCATAATTACCTAAACTGCTTCTATTTTAAGATGGTTGCTGAAATTACATGTTGAATGCAAACCTAGAGGGTTTTTATTGTGAGAGAACAGCCTCCTCTGATGATCCGCAGTTAGTCAGATGTTGAGAGTAAACATGTTTGAATGGATAGGGAGCCAAAGGAATTTTATTCCTGTAGTTCCAGATATGATATGCATGGCTGCTTGATGCTGGGTGAAATGAATCGTAACAGGCAGCAGCTCTGTCGTCTGTGGAAAGCTTTTCTGGAATTCAATTGATTCTTTTGAGCTTGTTTCTAGAGATGGACAAGTTGAAAATGAGAGATGTTTGACATCTGGAAGGTGTGACATAGGAACCCGAGAGCTGAGTCTTCATTAAGCTGATTTGTAGGAGCAGATTTGGTGAAAACATGAATCAGACGGAAAAATAAAAACAAATGTTATCATACAAATGCCAGTCACTAATGGCCAAAATGTGACATCCATTTTTCACAATAGTCATCGGTGCCATTATCAGGTGTGATGAGGTGGAAACCTTTGTCTTAGAGATCTCATTCCTCCTCTCCTCTTCCGCTGATTTGATGATACATATGGAGCCCTGGAAATGAACGACTTTTCACAAGAAGGATCTTCACTTTTAAAACATACTAAATATGTCTGTTTTTATTTATTCAAAACTTGTAAAAAAAAAAAAAAAGGAGGGACGATGTTGCCCATCTTGCCTCAGAAAGATAACCCAGTGAAGCGTGTCCCTATCTCTTCGTTCCAGCAGCTGGAGTATTGAGCCGCAATTTTCTGAATTTGAAATGTCACAGAGGGCTTGAAGGCCATGAGATATGCTGTCAAAAATAGTGATGATAATAAAGCCATTTTTGTTGCTGTGATTCAGTGGAACAGTTTACCAACAAATCTTATAACATGTACAAGTTATCCAACATTTGCACTCAAACAAGAGATGGTTGCTGTTGAAGCCAATTTGCACCCATTAGTGTTTGACCGTGTGTGAGTGACAATGTGTGAACCTGTGTTTGAATCTGTGGTCATGTGTGTGTGTGTGTGTAAGGGTGTTCCTGTATGGATGTAAACATATGGAGTTTATGAAATGATTTTATAGTAGAAGTGGTATGTTTGAGGGGGTGGAGTGTCTTCTTAGTCTGTATCTGTAATCTATGTGGTCTATCATTTCCATATTTTTTTTAATTCATTATTTTTACCGCTTTGTCATGTTAACATCAACCTGTCCAGGGCCTACAGGTGGAAACGAGCAGTTTTTGCTGGAACCTGGCATTTGCACCTCCTTTTTGTTGTCAAATAAGGTTAATGAAGTGTTGTGCATTGTCCCAGTTAAATAAATAAAGCATACCATACCATTTGCAGCACAAGGTTCTCACTCAGATGACACATCTGGGCTGTACTGGGACAACAAATGTGTGATGAGTTTGCAGGTCAGTTATAGGAAAACACAGCTCCTCCGTTTTTTTAGAGGGATGGGAGTCAATGTAACCTAAAGCAACTGCAATATTCCTTCTGTCTGTCTTCTTTCTGACCAACATTGCAGCAAAATTTCAGCGTAGAACCATCCAGCATGATGTTGCTCAGACAGAATCTAATGACGGCTTCACCATTTTTATATCCAGAACCCACTTTCTTCAGCTAACATCATCTAGAAAGTGTCATCTGATAATCACAGGTGTAACACCTGTAGAGATTCTGTCAATCCCTTCATCTTCCAACCCCTGAGCATTTATTCACTTCTCTTCCCTCCAGGCTCAGTCTCAGCTTAGCTGCCATCCCAGCCTTCCATTGTTTTCTGGATCAGTCATTCTTTAAATCTGCTCCCTCACCCTACATCAAACTTTTTGGGATAGCTGATTCTTGCTTTAATGATTTTAAAGGCACTTTTATATCTAGATGGGCTACGGATGTAATAGCACATAAACATTTCATTTATAAAGAAACTTGAAACATCCATCTCTGTTTCAGGCTGGATAGCATTAGTGGAAACCAGACAAACGAGTCAGTCAAAGACGTTAAGGAACTGAGCCTGATGCACAGACAGTGAAGATCAAATTGGCATTTATATTACCAATAAGGATTTTATTCACACTATACATTAAAATCTCCTTCCTCCACATCTCCCCGCCCTTCAGGCTTGGCTGTATTTGTCTGCCTCCCTGCTGTCTGGACTTCAGCCAACTTTAAGTGAGATGCACGCTTGCTAAGGTCACTGCTTTCTCTTCGTCTCAGCGCATTTACTGGTGTCTAAATATCAATATTATATAACCTCAAACTTTTTATATATATTAGAACCAGTGCTGCAGGGGCTTTCTGCAGCTTGTCTTGAATCAGGCATAATGTAAGTGTATTTCCTCCTTTTGCTTTGGCGGTTTGCAGGTAGGAACTGGCCACAGTGCTCTCTCCATTTCCTCAGATTCATCACGCGGTCTCCTTCTCGGCTGAAACCTGTAGACAGTGTTTGCCACTGACACCGACCTCCAGATGACGCGGCGAAGGCAGAATGTCAGAAGTGCAATCGCTCTGCTTTGTGAAAGAGAACGCTCATGGACAGGAGTCTGGGTTTCCTTGACAACCACATTTGAACAACTTCAAATCGTAATTTTTCTGAGCAGCGAGCTCCTCTCGGTCATGCAATTTTTCATGTGCTTTTTTCCCCAGTCAGTGTAGCTGCACCTCATGTACTTTAAAGGTCTGTGCTCAAACACATCTCTCTGTTTCACCACCTCGAGCGGTCTGATTCCACATCCTGTCATACTTTTGTCGTCCTGAACACCAGTCAGGCCTTCTCACTGTTCCTGTCTGTTAGTTTTCCATTTGTTTTTCTGGTTTATCTCCACACCTCACACCTGTCAGAGTAGAAGCACATGGAGTGGATGTTTTTTTTCATGAATCTGCGGATGGAGAATGACAGCACACCTGTAAACTGACACAAACCTCAGCCCCCTGAACGAATATTTAGTCAGCAAACAATATTAACAATTTTAAACAATTAAATTATTTTAAATAAACACTTGAATATTAACAATTATAAACAATATTAACAATATAAACAATTCATATTAACCTTATTAATAATAAGGTTCAAATTACTGAACCTTATTATTAATATGCTTAACAAACTAAATCTGACCGTACAGGACACATGCTGGATGAACCACATGAATTTCAACACGGATCGTAATTTGATAGAAACATCAATCCTCTCAACATCTGGAATCGGCTGCATGTGGCCAGCGGTGCTGGTTTTCTGCCTGTGATGCAATCGCATGATTTATCAGAGAGATAACTGACAGTAGAAGATGAGGATAATGTTGCTGAAGGGATCGTAGCTGGTCAGAGTTGTAAGTGTGAAAAAGCGGAAGTTTAATAGTCAAATCCTTTTTCCATCTTTAAACAGGTTTGCTTTTAGTGAGTCACAGTTTCCAGTGCTGAGATGCTGCCAGTCTGACAGTCATAATAACATGTGCTCTTTGCCTGTTTGCTGTGTTATATAAGCCTTTTCCTCACCCCTTGTTTTCTCATGCGAGTAATATTTTTTAACTGTTAGCGTAGGTAATTACAGTGTTTATACATTTTAGCGAGCCTCTATTTCCTCCCTGTGTGTGCATACGTGTGTATGGATGTTTGCGAATCGGTAGCCGGAGCTGCTCGGGGTACATTCTAGTCTCTTCCATCCCATTTCACACCTGCATGACACCCAGCTTGCACCTTCACTGTGAGTTAGTGCAGATATTCGATGACCTTGAAGGAGGTGGTGCAGTGCATTATGAAAATGGAAGCTCGAGACGAACATGCTGTAAGAAGATAACAAAAAACATGCAAACAGTAAGAGATTGCATAAAGCTTTTTTCTTCTTGCCTGCCTCATGAGCGCAAATGTGAGTTTCATCTGCATCCTGTTAAATGAATGCAACACAGAGTAGCTGACCATCAAAACAGCAAGTTAAAATCTGTTTACAGCATCAATGGACTATGAAATTAAGGGCCTCTGGGAACAGACACACACACACACACATCCTTAGCATTGATTAATGTTACCAGCGATGGGAACAAAACAAACCTAAATTGTTCAGATGTAACCCGTCTTTCTCATGCATCTAAAACAGTTTATGATTGTTTTACATTATTTTCCTTCTCTTTGTTTATATGACACTAAAAGATCATTTAGTAGTAATTTTGGATGTGTTGTGTTTATTTTCATTTCTGCTCATTGAGTAGCTTGACCCTTTAGATCATTTTCTTAATGTATCATTTTACTGATCTTTAAGATTATTTTGTCTCACCTTCTTTCTTTTTGCTCGGTTTGCATTTCTTTCCAGCCATCTCTCATTTTGATGGTTTTAAGCACCTCCATGTTGATTTGGTGCCACATTTTTGCCCTATTCTTGTTTCTCTGTGTCTGTTGATATTATTTAGAAACAAACATCATATGAACAGTGTTGCCATATAAACAGGAAGCTCTTGGATTTCTGGGCTTTTGGGCTGATTAATAATAAGAATATGAGCCAAGTTGCCCTTTGTTAACATGGCAGTGGGAGACTGTGAATGCTAAAATAAACCTGGAGAACTTTACTTTTCACATGCTTGTACACAAATGTGAAGAAACTTGCTGATTACTGAAGAAGATAAATACTTTTTTTGTGAAATGAGTAGTTTGTTCAGGGCCCTAAAAAAGAAAACAATAACCCATTGTCTGATAAAATGAGTTATTTCTGCAGGTTATTCCATGGGGGGATGGCTGCTGGCAGGACTGACCTTCTTTCTGTACTATAGCAGACCTGAAGAAGCCCCTCATTGTTGTTGCCTCTCTGTGTTGTGTGGAGAACTGTTATTCTCCAGGGTTGTTCCCAGCACTGAGCCAGGCTTCTTGATCAGTTTGTTTAGCTTCTGTAAGTCTCTGGCTCTGATGCTGCTGCCCCGGCAGATGGCTGGAAAAAAGATTGCTCTTTCCATAACAGACTCATAGATATGCAACATTTTGGTTCAGACACTGGAAACCAGTCTGCTCTGTCCCTTTTTGTAGACAGCCTCTGATTTGCCTTTCCTATTAAGTCTGATGACTCAGTGAATTTGTAACCCTCTACCTCTAAAAACAGGGATGTAAACAATACTTTGCTTAGTCCACAACAGTTTCTCTTGGTTGTATTCAAACTTAGGTGATTGTTTCTTCACCATAATCATGATCATTTTGTAGCCCATAGCACAAGTTGTGTAAATGCCTAAAACCCATCACATGGGGGGGGAAACTGTTTTGTGAAGATTTTGTGGCTTCTTAAAGGAAAAACGGGAGAATTTTTAATATATATATATTTTTTGCCCTGAGCTAGAAAAGCCCGTAGGAGTAATATTTTCCCCCTCACACTAGTAGGGGTGTACTCTGATAGCATCCTGAATCATATTACAGTGGTCATATCAATCTAAAAGAATAGCTGATATTTTTGTGTGGTTGTGATTGTTTTTGGTAACGAAGGCAGCTATCTCTCTACCCTCTATTTGTGTGGATGCAGACTTACTTCTCGTGCATTTTCATTTCACAGTTTTATTCAGCTGCGCCCCCACTCTTTTTTTTGTCCCCCTGAGGCAAAATTTAAGATCATTAAATCACATGAATTGGCTGTGTGTGTAGGTCAAGGACGCTCTGCCTTGACACATATTTCCCAGTGGGTGATGGTGATGAAATACCCAGTTCTTTCAGAAGAACGAAGGATAGTCAAAAGAAGGTTTTTAAAAGGCGTAAACATCAGTCATCCCATTCTGAAGGACATTTCTGCCTCCACTCAGCTTTCTTTGTTGCTTCCATTTAGTCATCATAAATTGTATCACAACCCATCCAACAGAAACAATGAGTAAGACATATTTGCTCTGTGCCAGTCTTGCTCCGGAAGGCAAGAGCCTGCCACACTCGTTATAAAATGACTGACAACATGACTGTTTCAGTCATAGACTTCTTGTAATTAGTTTCTCTTCCTTTCTCTTGTCTTATCTTTGCTCTTTGCTCCCAACAGACGGACATCAGCAAACTAATCAGGTCCTAGACCCATAAATCACTGTTGCATAACTAATTATCCGCTGTAACTCTGACAACAAACTGGATGGCTGGCTGTTATCGGTTTATACTGCTGTGAAGGAAGAATAAAGTATAAATAACATCCTTTGAGCATTTCATCAGGAAGCTACGGTACAGCAACTGACAGACACAGCTATCATGGCAGAGGAGATCGTCTGTGAAGAATTCACAGTTCACATAAGCAGAGATACATTCACGCCAAGATATAAGGATGGGAAGGAAAATAAGAACAATCTGAGCAGATTAAAAAAAATCTGAGGATTCTTTCAAGTAATTACCTCTATTCATGTGACTATAATATTTCTCATCAACCAGTTCTGTAGATATTAGGGTTTTTCTTTTATAAAAGGTGTTTGAAGTTAAACAATAACCTGCAGCCTTCTGACAATTTAACAAAATGTGTTTGTACTAAATTTCAGACTTGATTACATGTGGGTCAAACAGAAACAAACGGTCCAGACACGAATAGAAATGTGCAAACAGCAGATATCGTTGTCTTACTGAATTCCCTGAAGTATACGACACATGTTTTCACTCAACACCCTCATCTTAGAAACAGACATTTTATAGTAGATTGACCATATAGTGTGTAAAATGTTTTGGAGTCGTTACACCTCCACCTGTTGTGATGTGTTCTTTATGATTCTTGCTAAAGTGTGAATGAAGCTTGTAGTAGTTCTGCATAAATTAGCAAAAACTCCTGCATTAAGTCAGTGAACATCGCTGTAGCTCTCTTTGTGCAGAAAAAATCAAACCAGAAACTGAAAACTCCCTTTAGTAACTCTACAGAAAGACCAAATTTTATAACTCTCTTCCTTTTCTGGCCAGTTTCTTCACTAATATTATCATGCAGACAAGCTTAACTCTAAACAAACAGCTGTGATAAAATATTCATTTAAATCATACTACTGTCATTTAGCAGACGCTTTTATCCAAAGCGATTTTCATTTGAGAAAACAACACAAGCAAGAAATCAAAGAGTAGGATACAGTATGAACAGGCGGACTGCTGATCATTGATGTAGTTATGTCAAGTGCTTAATTAATGCTTAATTTTTGTGTGTGTGTGTGTGTGTGTGTGTGTGTGTGTGTGTGTGTATGTGCGCATGGGGACACAAGTCTCTTGTAGAAATAAAAACATAACATCATAACAGCAGTCTATTTCTTATTAATACTCATGTCTAGAATGACCAAAACAGCGCATCTATTGTAGTTTTAAACTATTTTAAGCTAAAATATCTGGTTTAAAATATTCCTTTTTGTAGCTTGGGTTCCTACTAAGCGAGATGAGTTTTACCTCCAGTATCATCCTTTTATTTATCAGCTGTACCCACATAATAACACACTGCAGTATGTGTGGCTTCTCCCCTGATCAATAATGCATAAACATGCACACTTTCACCACCTCGAGGTAATGGAATTCTTAAGCTGACGGGCGTAAAAATGAGAAGAGTGCAAACAATTTTTCATTGGCTCTGTCACATTGGTTCTGTCACATTGGTTCTGTCACTTGAGAAGTTAATGGATTTGCTTTGTTCACACTTACTTTTGCTGCACTGTATTAGTTGTTAAAAACAATTTATCACAAACTCCAAAGTGCAGCAAAGCTTTGCATGGAGAGTCTCAGCGGGCTCTTTGCCTACCACTGCTGATTTCTTGTAATGATCATTTTACTCCCTGCTTTATTTTAGCACTTGAAAACAAATTAGCAATTCTGTGTTTTAAAGGTAACGTATCATGCTTTTAAATCCTTCCTTTTCACAAATAAATCATTAATTTATGGTTTATATAAAGTAA
>JBBDHI010000006.1:16831633-16848242 GCA_037177115.1 Craterocephalus stercusmuscarum | reverse complement strand
GATAGATAGATAGATAGATAGATAGATAGATAGATAGATAGATAGATAGATAGATAGATAGATAGATAGATAGAACTGAGACTTAATAAAGAATCCCAAATCTCAAGGTGCGGAAAATATTGTTTTCAATATTGTTTTACCAAATTGTAAATAGTGATTTAATTATTTTATTTCAATTTTTTTATTCTTGAAAGAATCGGTCGAGAGGAAGATATGCTTCTCTGTCAGGGAAAGTGCCTTGCCAACCAATGCGCTTAGACAAAGGGAGCGCGCAGAATTACGCGCGCACTGGCACACGTACAGGGCGAACGACCAGGACAGAGAAAAGCTCAAACATCCTCTGGGTGCCGTATCACTAATTTAACGCTCCTATTTGTGCGCTCCAAACCTCCTGTCTCGGGGATTTTCACCTTCTGAGTGCGTTAAAACCTCATCAGAATTGTTGCAATGGAGTTTCCCACGGTTCCTCAAGACGACTTCACGGAGCGCTTCTGGCTCTCTGTGACTCCTTCCAATGTTACGTTCTCAGAAGATCTGCTGATTGTGCCTTCAAGAAGCAACGAAACCTCCGAGTTTCCAGACAGAGATACTAATGGGCTCATCATCGCTGTTTGCATCACGGCTCTGTACTCTCTCATCTGTGTTGTGGGACTGCTGGGAAACGTGCTTGTCATGTACGGGGTGCTCAGGTAAGAATCATACCCAGTTCCATCATTCAGCGGTAAAAGAAGAAGAAGAAAACAAATGACAAAAAACAAAATTATCTGTTGAATTGTTATAATTTGCTATTGGTTAACTTACATGCTGATAAATTAAACGCCACACAGACACACAACCAAGGTCTAGCTTTAATCGCAGTCATGGGAATCATAGCTGAGTTAGTCTGTTTATATAATTAAGATTTGCTTTGAAAAGATAAGAGCTGCTCCCTTTAATGTCATGGTGTAAAATCACGTTTGACCTTCTTTGCGGTAGTCTCTTTTGCATTGCCCACAATTTCAGCTTGTCTGAGAGCCATCTTCCAACATAGCCTCCTCTACACACAAACACACACCTCCTACACACACCAGGGAGGATCCTGTGAGCCACAGTTTTACCACCAAAATGACTTCACAGCACTGTCTGTGAGGAACTGCATTGTGATGATATGTCTGCTGGATAAAAGTACTGAACCCCAAAGTATTCTCATGGTTTTTCATTGGTTTTCATTTCATTCAGCAATGACATGATTAAGCATCACCCCAAACTACCAAAAAATCTTCTTCAGTATCACTGCAACCAAATAAATTTGATATAATATGTTTTAGGTTCACTCCAACTTCAACTGTGTTCAGAGTAAGATCCATACATGATGTAAAATATAACAGACCCTTTACTGAGTTTGAAGAAAGAAACTGAGACACTCTTTTGTTTATTGTTGTGTTCATGTTGTGTTGTCATCCATCTTTAAACAATCACTCAGTGATTCATTTGACATTCAGGCAAACTCAAGTCAGGTAAAGGGGCGAAAATCTGAAATAAGTCAGGTATTTGGTTGAATTTTTCAGCGGAAATTAACTTGTCACAGAGAAATGAAGTTTAATGGAGGCTTGTAGGCTCATTTAGGAAGTACAGAGGCTGTTAAGCATTTAGAGCGTAGCCATAATAACCACGAGGCAGATAAACATTTCCTTTATTATGATTAGTTCATTGTTTGAGGGGAAACAGCACATCATTAGTTTTAGAGCTAGGAACAATTAAATCCTAATTTACCCGATTGTGTCCCTGAAACATTTATTTGGAATTGCGACTAAAACACACAAGCTCTCCTCTTCCTGGCAGACTTTGAGAAAAAAGTCACTCTCTTCCACTTAAACACGCTTTCTCCTTTCCTGAAAATGCCCTGTGCTTTCCCTGCAACCGACCAGATACACCAAGATGAAGACGGCCACCAACATCTACATCTTCAACCTGGCTCTGGCTGACGCTCTGGCCACCAGCACCCTCCCCTTCCAGAGTGCCAAGTACCTGATGAGCACGTGGCCCTTTGGGGAGCTGCTGTGTAAAGCGGTCATCGCCATCGACTACTACAACATGTTCACCAGCATCTTCACGCTCACCATGATGAGCGTGGACCGCTACATCGCCGTCTGCCATCCTGTGAAGGCCCTGGATTTCCGCACGCCTGCCAAAGCCAAGCTCATCAACATCTGCATCTGGATACTCTCGTCTGCTGTCGGAGTGCCCGTGATGATCATGGCTGTTACCAAGGTGACAGATAAAGGTAGGGGGGTGTAACTGCTGCAGAAAAAAAAAAGTCTGAAATTATTATCATTGTGTAAAAATGCTATGTCTTTTTGTGCATTTTGATTATGGGGATAATTACCCCATCAAAGAGAATTTGTGCTGGGTAATTAACTGAAATTAGCCCGTGCGCATATCCTCCTATTAAAACTCTGATTGCTTTAACTCCTCAGGAAACACTGCCTGCACCCTCAGTTTTCCTGATCCAGAACGGTATTGGGACACAGTCACTAAGATCTGCGTCTTCATCTTCGCCTTCGTGGTGCCTGTCCTCATCATCACCGTCTGCTACGGCCTGATGATCCTGCGTCTGAAGAGCGTCCGTCTCCTGTCTGGCTCCAAAGAGAAAGACAGGAACCTGCGGCGGATCACCTGCATGGTCCTGGTGGTCGTCGCAGCTTTTGTCTTCTGCTGGACCCCGATACACATCTTCATCATCGTCAAGACCGTGGTGAATATTGACCACAAGAACCTGCTGGTGATGGCGAGCTGGCATCTGTGCATTGCTCTGGGTTACACTAACAGTAGTCTGAACCCTGTGCTGTACGCCTTCTTGGATGAAAACTTCAAACGGTGCTTCAGGGATTTCTGCCTGCCGCATCGCTCCCGTTCGGAGCAGAGCAGCTTCTCCAGAGCACGCAACAGCGCGAAGGAGCCTGCATCTGTTTGTGTGCCTGCAGCGGCACGGAGAGCGACTGCCTGACTAAGCACTGATCATCCCGAGGTCGAAACATCCCCAGAATGAACCACAGGCTGATGGTATCACACATTTCTCCACCACAGGAGTCTGAATCCACAGATGTTGGCTTTTGAGTCAAAGTGCGCTGCAGGCTTATATAATAACTCCTCTTTGTTCTGCTTCTTAAACCCAGCTAGTGAAGGATTGTCTTTTTGTGCACATAAAAGGCACATAATGAAAACATTTGGTTCAGTCAACTGTAAGAGAAAACTGATGTATATTTCAACAGCGTTTGCTCCACTTAAACGTGTTTCGGAAAAATGATTTTGCAGCTTTTGGAAAAGACATTCTGAACCAATTTCAACAATCGGATTGGGCTCTTTGTGTCATAAAGAAGCAGCAACAAAGTAACATGTTTAAGCAGACAGCCTAGATATGTGCTCACTAAAATCATGGTACAAAACACTGCCTTCAAAGTTACCATTTGATATTATAACCTTAGCTTAAAGTATTTTATTTATCTATTTATTTTTAAATTGTTAGTTTTATTTCTGCTTTGTTACACTAATTACTTTAATGAACATTAGTAAAGGCTGCAATTGTGTGGAAAGAAAATGTAAAAACTTGCCTGTAGCTCTTCATTGGCTGATAATCTTAAATGAGTATCTAGGACAAAAACATCTTCATCAGAACGTCCTGGCTTTAACCTGTTTGTAGCTTTCCACTTCCATGTTGAAGAGGTGAGCAGCCATGGAGTCAGATTGTATTTTAATGTTCACACCAAGGTCACCAAGGTCTTTTCTTTATGGCCAAGCAGTGGCTGAATCAATCAACCGATCACTGCCCAGCATATGTTGTGCTGCACGTGATGAAGCTCTCTGTAAGTCTTCTCTGACAGAAAAAAGTAATAATGACTTTCACCCAGAGAAATAGCAGGGACTAATGCAGTTTTGAAGCTAAACGCCACACATGACCAGGTTATTTGATAGTATAATCGCTCTGGAAATTACTTTCTAATCCAAAAAATATTAGGAGCCTTTTACTGATAAAGGGTTGCAGTTTCTAAAGCTGTTGATCAGACACTCTTCTGATTAAAGCCAAGATAACCACTTTAGTTGCCACAAATGATCCAATTAAAGGTGTGATGAAACTGTTAGCTCACAGTGCTTACACACATCCACGAGTTGACAAGTAGGAACATTTTCTGATGAGAAATCTCTTTGATAAAATCACTGAAATAATGATATAGCCAAAATATTATGTCGTCCTCAGTAAGCAAAATATACAGAGATATATAAATATATATAAATATATAGAGAACAATCTGCAGATTGTTAAAAATAGTCTTCTGCCATCAACCATTTTAATGTTTTACTGTATTTTCATCATCATTTCAGTTTTATTCTTTTTTATGGCACAACTATGACTCCATATTTGGTCGCCTCCAGCTTCTCATAGCTGCTGTTGAGCTGTCTTTGTGTTGTAAATATTAAAATATAGCAGTTCTAAAGCTGAACATATAAACATAAAGATATGGTAAAAAAACTATACATGTGAATGTTATATTTTCATTCTATTTCCATTCACTGGAAATATGCAGCTCCATGCCAGTCCTTGTGATTGTAAAAAGGAATGTGATTCCGCACAAACACAGAAATACCGCCTTTGTGTGCAAGCAGTAATGACTTTTCAGCTGTGCTCAGCTGACATCATGTTTCCTCTCCTGCAGCAGTCTGCCTGCTCTGTTTGTGCACAATCAAAATATTCTGTAAAGCCAGTAGCTGAAGGGGAAATGTTGTACTGCTCTTTTAAGGCATGATGAGGTAAATGATTTGGATCAAATGCATCAGCAAGCAGCTGGAATCTTCCCACACATATTAAAGTTAAAGGAGATTTTCGCTTTTTTGAACCTGGGCTCTGTTTTCATCTTTCCTTTCATACATGTGAGTGATGGAGAAAGGAATTTTCAAGATAGCTCCAGTATTTAGCCAGGCAGGCAGCTAGCAGCCCAGCTAATGATAAGTATCGGGCAACTGGCCCTGTGTAAGTTCACCCTAAAAACGTGCTTTTTTCTTACACTGAAGTGCTCCGATAGTCTCAACGAGCGTCCAAAAACGTACTAGAGAGAAGAAATGAAGTAGAGTATCTGTAATAGCTGGCGGTCGCTATGTTTTGATGTCTGTGTCCTGTTTTTTGCAATCACCAGCTAATACAGATACTTTCGTTCATTTCTCCTCTCTAGTACGTTGTTGGACACTTGTTGAGACTATGTAGCACTTCAGTGTGGAAAAAAAGCAAGTTTTTAGGGTGAACTTACTTTGGACCAGTTGCCCGATACTTTTCATTAGCTGGACTGCTAGCTGTCTGCCCCGCTTAATACTGGAGCGGTCTTGAAAATTCCTTTCTCCATCACTCACATGTATGAAAGGAAAGATGAAAACAGAGCCCAGATTCAGAAAAAGCGAAATTTTCCTTTAATGGGCAATCTTTGCCTAATTGTTTGCTGGACTTTGGGGATACTAAGGAAACTTTGGGTTTGACCAGTGAAGTTGATACTTTGGATTTTTCCACTAATCCAATGCATGTTTTAAAGTTTTGTTGGGCTTTAGTGGTTTTTATCTGAAACAAACTCAATAGGAAAGGGGATCAGAGAGAGCAGGGAATGACATGCAGCAAAGAGCCCCAGGCTGGAACTCGAACCTGGGCCAGATGCACCAAGGAGCTGTGGCCCGTGTACAGGGAGCAGCCATGCAGTTTGACTGAATAAAAGCATATTGTATATAGTGCACCAGCTGTAAAGATAATATGGCTTTGTGTGTTTAGTAATAATGTCATTTAAATTGTATATATATATATATATATATGAAGATAAAAAAATCTCATGTTGTCTGAAGGCAGCCTTCAGACAACATAATAGTGTCTTCCTTTTATTTGTTTGTTTTTTTACCTCTGACTTTAACCTGCTACTACAGATAAATGATCAGGCAAAAGTCCTGGATGTAAAATATTGGGTGGAATGGGCCTTGAACCATTCCACCCAGTTCTCTGGTGTGACAGTCTGCAATTTAACCATCCATGCTCTTCTACCTCCTCAGAAGGATTTTTGTTGCTGCTATAACTGTACAAGGACCTTTTTGTGAGCATTGTGCGATGTAAAGGCATTTTACAGTTAACCAAAATGCCTACGCAGTTTAGTTAACCATGTACTGGTGTAATCCAACAGGACAGTTTTGTGTAATGTAAATCTTTGTGTCATATGATTTAAAGAAATAGACATTGACATTTTCGACAACAGAAAGTGTAATGATTTACTAATTTGTAATATTGTGAAGCTAACAGGTTTGGTGCCGTTTATTAAAGTATGTAGTTACTATTCATTGTGTTGTGAAATCAGGTGGAAATATGAACCTGAATGCCTTATTCAGTTTGTGTTTAGTTTTAGTCTTTTCTCAGAGTGAACAGCTTTGTGAGGGAAAAAGTTGCTTTATATTTAAAAATGGTTTTCAATGTATTATAACATACTGTGCAAATGTAATTACTGCTTTTGAAATCATGACTCCTTCAGCCATATAACATAGCTCTAGTTTTACATTGTGCTTGGATTGTTGAAGAGCAATATCAGACTTAATTTATTAGTTTATGTAATATTTTTATTATTATTGTTATGTATATTTGTAACTCATGCTGTCAGTGCTTATAAACTCTGTAATTAGTGGTTAGGTATTCATTACTAACCAGTGTTGATAAGGCCAGAGGCCCACAGCCACAATGATGATTATTAAACAAGCGTGCAACTGTAAATAAATTAAACCACAGGATTACATAAGTCAGGGATAATATTGGAATTGTAAGTCACCAGATGGCCTGAAAGTGATGAAAATACTGTAAATCACACTTAAATCATGATTTTTGTATATTTATTGTAAAGAATAAAAAAGTAACATACATCTCTGAATTAAACAGTCGTCCTGAATGATTGTTATTGGTTGAAGGCTGCATGCATTCGCCTGCATGGATCACACAGCCATGCCAGCAGGTTAACATAATACAGTTTAATGTTTGTGTCTGTGGCAGATTAATGGTTAATGGGTTAAATATTCAAATGATCTGTCTTTCAATTTCTACCACACTTCAAACTAATCATGCCCTGCTCTGAATGAATGATGGTGTCTCAGGGAATTTGATTAGATTGCAACATCTAATTCATCAGGATAATTTAGAATGATATAAATCATTATATTTCTATGAGAGCTATTCAGTCTAAATCTAAACTGATTTGATTTTTTGAGATTGATTTGCTAAGTGTTATTCGATTGAGGCTCTTTACATTTTGAAAATGAATATGTGGACCATCTGATTCAGGTGGTTCAGACACAGTTAAACCTACCAACCAGAAGTCTGGTATATGTTTAGAGGAAAAAAAGCAAAATGTGTCCATGAAACTACCTTCACTGGGGAAGATTTTATCAAACATGGGGCCAAAATCATTAGTCACTGGAGAATTTTTAGGCACAGAGATTATAATAGCTGTCTTTAGGCAGCTAGAGATGGCATCATGCTGTGACCTTTGGAGCCTGCAACGCTCTGAATTGAACACATATTTCTGCAGTGTTGGTTAATGTCTCCGCTTTGCCTTCTAGATGCCAGTTTTCAGTCTCCCTCTGTTGGTTTTGTACTGTTTCTCTTCATCAGACTGAACTTAACAGTTTTGGATCTAAAGAGTGATAGAGCCCACATCAACCATCCACATTGTCTAACAGGGAATGATTATGCATCAAAACATTAGCTGGTGTGTGATGTTACTTATGATGTATGTTTGTGGTATAGCTCTCATGAGTGATTCTCACAGAAGACATATTGTGGAAACTGTATATTCATTGTGTTAAAGGGCAATGCAACACATTGAAAAACATTATTAGCTTGCTCCTGACAGAGTGACATACTGACCTTTACAAGTCGAGCTGTATATCCACTGTTTCATTGAACGGAATAATCAGATACACAGTGCTTCCATTACTGAGTCAGCCGAATGTAACTTTGATATTTCTAAAGCCAGAAAGCTTTGTTCTTCTGTTCGAAACTTATATTTTCCTTCCATTTCCTTCAATGTGGTCATCTGCAGGATGTAACAGATGAAACTGGCCTCTTGTCTTCTGATTCTCCATAACGGGTTCCCATTTGTTCAAATTAAAAATGACAAATGAGAACAGAGGAACTTTTACTGAAGCATTTGTTACAGAGGCACAATACAGCCGCCATCTTGTTCTCTAAACATTGTGGAAAACATCCTAATATATGCTTTGGTAAAGGTAACAGTGGACACAGTGGCATAATGTTAGTTAGGGGTTCTGCAGAGCATCTCGTTTCAGATAACACTGCGCAACCTGTCAGTTCTGAGTCAGTGCCATATAAACCAAGACTAAATATCACCAGGAAAGAGATGAGCATTATGGAGAGATTCTGGCTTCCAGCTTTGTGTGACAGATGCTCGCCGAAGGAGAGATCAGACCGTCAGACCTTGCCTGAACAAAAAGCTGTGAAGCAGATTTTTGTTGCCAAAGAACTGAGACAGAAGTCACATACGGGTGCCATCTGCCAGCAGTCACAACAAACCACATGAACATGACTGATTTGTAATCAGCGAGGGCTGAGATTGATCTTTGCCTCTTTCGAAAAAGAAAATATTCCCCAGAGTAAGACTTCTTATGGAGTCATTTTTAACCTGATTACCCTCCCCCGAGTTAAGCTTTCTCAGCCTTAACTATCAGTGCATTATCGTAGACTGTGCTCAGTGTTCTGCTGGTTCTGATAAATAAGTAAAAATAAAAAAGAGGGCCATAGAGAACCTATCGATCTGTGGATCAAGCTACATTAAAGGCCAAGTTTCATGGATGGTAATTATGTGTTCATATCACATGAAGACAGATCAGATTTCTCATTTTAATTCTTTTCGGGGTTGTTCAGATCCAGAAACTGAACAGTTCCAGTTTTCAAGTCAGATTTTCTTCCCTTCAGAATACAGCTGAGGATCAGATACATATACAGTGTGAGGCTAAGTGGCATGCGTGAGGACGCTCATTTCAGATTTGTTGCATCTAATTGTTTGTTTGCAAAAGCTGAGTGTCACTGTCTTTAAAAACCTGCAGCAAATCTCTGCTGCCAGCTGCTAAAGTAACTGTCTGCTACAGCTAGTTTCCTTACTTTCAAACCTTTCAGACAAAGCAGGACAAATGTTCACCTGTCTGGAGTGCAATGTCATCCCTAAATTTGCTGCAATAGCTTATTTTTCCACTGCAGAATTGATGGTGCATTCGATGTAATCACAGGACTTCATGTCTCACAAAGTACACACATAAAAAGTAATGGGTCCACGTGCCATTTCATCACCGTATTTATGACAGTGAGCTGTTAAACCTGATATGCATAGAATATGAATTAACAGAATGAACATAGCTGCTAATACAGTAGAGCCATATGGTTCTTGATTTTGCTCATTTTAATGAATCACAGCTGACATTTCTTCAGTCTGGGCAGAAAATTTGGGTCAATATGTACGACGCAGAATACTTCAAGTCATTGTACGTAATGGCAGATATCTCAATGATTGTCAGGAGTATGAGTCACACACCAGAGCTTCCTCCACAGCCATTTGTTGGTTAATTCTCAGTTATCCAGGTCATGGTGACGACTGAATCAAAGGCAGCTGCTCTTCCTTTTGTCTCCTAAAAATGTTTCACCTCTCATCCAAACATGCCTCTGCTTCTCACCAGTCAGTTTAAAACTGAAGGAGCCGTTAGGTTTAGAGGCAAAGAGACTGAAAAGAAGTCCAGCGAGCTTCACTTCATGCTCTGTTTCACAGCAGCGGTTCACATCCAAAGAAGCCCTCAACCCACTGGAGAATCTATCCAGACTATCGAGCCAATGTTCAGCAACCATTAAAGCGATGCACCTGCAGAAAAAGGAGAAACGTACTACAACGCATTTGGAAATAACTAATTACTTCCTGTGTATTTGGGGGGGGGATGTGCTTTCTTAGACTAAAACATTTTCTCAGAAAGACATCATATATGCTATGAGCAACAGGATGGTTACTTATGGCAACAAAATGGCATTTCACACATTTAGTACTTCAAACATTACCAAATGCATCAGCAGCAGAAGCAGCTCTGTTGCACTGATACGTTTTGTGGAGAAAGACAAGAAAGGGTGTAGATCTTGAGCGATTTGAACACAATGCTTGCATTTCTGTTTTAAATGGTTTGCTGATACACTCCTATCAGTCAGGATTGATGCAACAGACACGCCTCTGTATGAAGCGTGTTGTTATGATGGGTGTTTTTTATTTTAACCTGCAGAATGGAAGCTGCCACTGTCCTGTCAAGTGTTTCTCAACCTACGTGTACGATGAAAAAAGAAGCGTGGGTTGTTTTCTCATACAATCACACACATGGTTACATTTCTTGATAGCAGTGGGAGAAAATAACGAGTGAGAGTTTTTTGAAGTGGTTTAACGGCGGCATGATTTGTATCCACCCATCAGCATCTCTGCATGTCTTCAATAGATGTGCACAAATTTGATCCAAAGGACGTAAACTGTGTGTGCATGAGTGGGGAGCTGAGTAGGGAGAGTATTATCTGGATGAAGGCAGCCTGCTGCTCCATATTCAACAGACTCCCACTTTGGCAGACCATGTAATGGGCCAGAAGCCCTCCAAATTATTCACGTAATGAAGATGTTGGATTTCTTGATTGGAACGTGCTCGTAAAACTGTGCTCAATACCGCTTTAAATGACAATTCATTTATAAAAGCAGATGTGTTACCAAAGGGTTGCCATGATACAATCTTAGCGTGCTAAATGATGCGGGTTGTAACGCCATGATCCTGTTGCACATGAGTGCATCCTGTTCCATGTGTGCAGTACAGAAAAAATACATGATGGAAGGGTTCAGCTTGTGGCTGGGATTAATTTGGCTGTTTTTACAGTGAATGTGCAGCAGCGCAGGTGTCAGCGATGTCTTCTCTCCTCTGTCATTAGATCCATTAGAAGATGATTGGATGATTGAACCCAGACAGACAGATCCTGTGTTTCTGTCTAAGTCAAAGGAGCTCATTGCAGGATGTCTTTGCTGCATTTCCATGCAAATGTTTCTCATTGTGTCCCAGGACCGTATGAGGTTTTAAGTGTTATTAGACCTTGAATGCTGCAGCATGTGGATGCCTGATAAAAGCATCCTTAACACACGCTAACCTCAGCGTACATCAGTCACATTTGGCCCGTCTGTGTCTGCAGCTTTGACACTGAAAAGCTTATTTTATGGGATTTTATGGGGTTTTATTTGAAGGTGCTGCAAATTGGTACCTCTTAAAAAACAAATGTGGACTTGGTGTTAGTGGATAGGGAAAACTGCAGCATTTTCATTTAATTTTCTAAAACAGGATCACGATCCTCAGCAAAAATTTTGCCTAACAAGTGTTTCTGTCATTTTTTTTTCCTCCCAGAACCGTAAGCTGTATAAAAACAAACAATCCAAGTGGTTTACTCAGAACAGTTATCTACTTAATGATGATCCTTGAGGGTGTCCTTTTACCATGAGAACTCAGGCCTAACATTTTATCCTTAGTTCATGTGGTCAGATGAAAGGAAGATGAGATAAGCAAGGACCCTGTGTATCTCACCCCCTGTAGACAACAAAGGCTTGCAGCTTTGATGCATATACTTGTCCCATCATTTGCATCCATGAGTGATTATCCTGATTTAAATTTGCGACTGAATGTGCATAAAATGCCTTGTTTGCATCCCTGATCCCGAAGTTGCAACTCCTAAGCACTGAAGCAGGAAAATTTGCATTCATTTCAAAGCCTGAGGTAGCAGCTGACATAATGCCCTTTTAGAACAGTGACATGTGATTCACTCAATGCAAAGATTGATTTATTAATTTGATTGATTTCATCTATTAATTCACTTGTAGAGATGTGAACTTTATCCACGTCCTGCTTGAGATCCCACAGATAACAGATAAATACTGTATGTGCTTGGACTGCTGTGGTTTTTTCCTTCGATTCGGGCGTCTCATGACAGCAGCAAAACATCCCCACAGCATAATGCTGCCATCATATTTGACTCCAGTGATGGTATTAATAGGAAGATTGGTGCCTGCTTTGCTCCAAACATGCCGTTGGGCATTGTGGACAGTTTAATCCATCATCAGAACAGAGGATTTTATTGTTTGAATCATTGGTATTGATATATACATAAATACATACATTCTCAAACAGTTTTCACTTCAACATCCTCCATCTACCGTGTAGTGATGCAAATATCTTCTTAATCATGCTCAATCAATTCAATTACGCAAAAGTGGGTTCCACCTTAGTTTAGCTGTATATGCAAAGGGACTGCTGATAAATAACAGTAAGCACCAGAGCAGACGGGACATTAAAAGGGTCTGCATGCTTGTACAACTTAATTTACCACAACTATTGTTGTGAAGGTTCGTCTGAAAACTTTCAGTCTGAACTACATTTTAAATCATTGCAGAAATGTGCCAATGCTTCGTTTACACCTATGCATGCGTTTTAGTTGATGCAAACTTTAATCTTTGGCCCAAAAAAAAAAAAGTTCCCTCTTAGTTGTGAATACACAGCGTTGCTTTTTTCACTTAGTGTTGTAATTTTTCCATCAGTAAAATTTTTCAGGAAGGCCAGCATGTCCGTAGTTAGTGAACACCATTTTTTCTGCTTTGCTATTTGTTTAAAAGTAAAATAATGGCTTTCCAGTTTTCAACTCTCTTTCATTACCCAATAAAAGTCCAAACATTTTGTTTAGCACCTCTTACAAGCAACTGAGCTTCATATGTAAGAAGCTGTACACAAGTAGAGGTTGGATTCTTTCTGTTCTTTTAGCATTTAACTGTAAAACTGTTGCATCTACAGAAATTATATATTGCAAAGACAAGATAGGAGAAAAAAGGGGAAAAGGGTCAGGGGGAAAACCACCAAAGAAAAAAAAAAAAAAAAAAAAAAAAAAAAAGGCCGCTGTTTGGCACGACACAAGCCTCACAAAGTGTGGGTGGAAAAGAAACTGCGTTGGACGCTTTCAAATGCAATTTAAACGATGTGCAGAAGGGATCTGAGGTGCAGCAACAAGCCGGCCCCAATCACTGTGCCTGCAGTGTGCCACGGCTGACCGATGTCCTTTCAAGAGCAAATTCCTGACCAGCTCTCCGGCCCCCGATGGCTCATGTGGGTGGGCTCCGCTCCGAGTGCCTAGCATGACAATCAAAGTCAAATTCAGGCCTGACGGCGACGGGGCTGCAGCAACAATGAATGCTGAAAAGTCTTGCGTCAGCTCTGCAGACACTTCCAGGATGAGCGCGTGCATCCTCCTGCAATCAGCAGCATCTCTCTTCTGTCTCTCAGAGCTCATCACAGAGTGTCTGGAAGCAAATATCACCATGCAACAGATGGAAATTGAATTCCTTTAATCGGGCTGAGCGAGTGCCAGCAGATAGGAAGCGCTGATGCTGAGAGGGGAGGAAAACAGACAAAAGTCTCAGTGAATCTGTCCCACTGGGAGACATGCAGCCTCACACGGCCTGCAGGGCACCGAGCTGAAGAGCACTTTTTTCCATTTTCTCCAGTTGCACAAGAGGCACGAGGTGACAGTTTAACAAGCAACGTTTCTATTTATGCAGCATTCACAATCCCACAACTCCTCTCTACAATCCCCCCTCACCTTTAGCCATTTAGAGGGCAGACTGATCTTCAACTGTCAGGAAGAACATTAACCCTTTAAACTCTGATTGCCACAAGCGCCATCACTTATACAGTCCAAGGTTTCTCAGGAACAATGGATAGCTTTCCCTTTTCCAGACATTTCTATCCTGTCCGGGACGTTTTTCAATCCAGCCACATGATGGGTTTATTCAGAGACTCTATATGGTAAGTCCACCATGGTGATCAAAGATAGATAACATAGTTATTTATCACATTTTTATCATAAAAACATCACTATCCCTCCGACAGTATGTTGCTAAGAGATGTAGGAAATGATGATAAAGCCACGTTCTCTCAAACTTTCCACCAATCAGAGAGCTTACTGTCCAATCAGGAGCAGCCAAAGGTCAACAAGTAAGCAGAAAGTTGTGTGTGTGAGTGTCTGAAAAGAAGAAAAATAATGTTCCTCTTAGGCTGGAATAAAGCAAAGAAGCTGGGTTAAGAGTACTGGTAGTAAATTCTGTTTTCTTCGGCTCGGCCTTTACGGTGCTCTATCTACTTATACATTCATTTTACATGACTTTAGTCTCATAACCTGACAGCTGGGAATAAGAGTTCAGCTCCTACATGCAGTTTTACATGAAATAAAACCGGTGGACTAAAAACAGTTAAAAGATTTCTGCAGAAAGGAAACCTTGTTTGCGCTCCGTCTTCCTGAAGTAATAAATGCAGCGTCACAGAAGGTAGAAACATGGTTTTCTTTAAAGTCCTGACGCTTCTTCTTTCCTCTATTTGTCCAGTTTCCTCTAATGTTTTAAGGACACCGTGCTGAGATTTTCAGCAGCTCTCTGTGAATTGCCTTGTTGCTGCTAAAATCCTAATTTCTGTCAAGCTGAGTTATTTTTGGCATTTAGAACAACAGGAATAAATGCTGTGTTTTGTGACAGGCTGTCAGGAACAAAGACCCCACAGATCCCATTTAAAACTGCTTCTGTGCTAAGTTGTGTTACGTTCAGACAACACTGGGTCATTTATTGATTGAAGAGCTTTTTCCCATGCTTGAATGACTCAAAGGTTGGTGCTAAGTGTCTCACCGCTCTCTTAGAGCCCCTCTGTGGAATCAGGTCCCAGTTTGGTTTCAGGAAGCATGTTCTCTAAAAGGATAGCTCATTAAATGACAATGTACTAAAATAAAAAGGAAAAATTTGGAGTTTTCTTTATTTGCAGGTTATAATGTTCTTATTTTACTGGTCTGACCTGCTGCTCATTAGATTGTTCTGTCTGTGACCCCTGAACTGACATGACACCTCTGATCTGGAGTTGAAGGCAGCCCAAAGCTAGACTCAATCTGCCTGCTCTCCATCTGTCCGTCCGTCCGCCCTCCGCACAGGGAACCTGGCCCACTGTTGACCCAGCCGGCAAGCAGCCGGAGGAAAATCCTGTCAGGATAACGGATTATTCCCGCTGTGAGACACACAGCTGAATAAGCGGCATGTCCGCGATGCCGGACGCCTCTTGGCGAAATCTTGCGATGACAATTAGCTCAGAAGCAAACTGCAGCTTGTCCGCACCGCAGGGTGTGTCCAACGGGGGAAATGAGTCAACGTGCCTGTTGGACATCAGGGTCTCATGAGGAGCGGATGTCGGTCATTTCAAGCCACAAACAGAAAAATAAAAGAAGTGAAGTGGAAATTTGTGAAGACAGGAAGCAGGATGGTGACACATTGAGCTTATTCAGCCGAACGCTTCCCTCTAATTAGCACGTTATTTTTGTATCTTCATCTGGGTTCGGACACCACCTGTCCTCGATGCGCTTCACCGTTGCTGCACAGATGGATCTCCGCTCAGCAGGCGTACCTGGAAATGTGACCGGCCCCGTGGCTATCTGTCAGCATCGTGACTGCGAGGTCCCAGTCACAGCTATTTGGCCATGCAGCACATGATTCACAGCTCCGGTATACAGATGTCTGCTCGCACCGCTCGTCCATCACGCAGCTTTTTGCAAAGTCAACAGATTCTTGTGTGGTGGGCAGTCGGGGGGGCACTTAGGTTCTGTTTCAGTTTAGCCCTTCATCTGGGTCCTTACAGCAGAGGGAAACCATGAAGCCATGTATCCCTGAAGGAATATTTAAGGCTCCGATATGAGTAGGGAAAGTTGCTTCAGCCGTGTTTTCCGGATGTTATTCATTCATCTGTTTGTCATGAAGTGAAAACTGCCTCCACACTTTAATCTAAGACAAGAGACAATCTGTGAGACAAAAACAACTAAAATGAAACATTTTTCTTTCTTGTGTTGTGTTTTTATGAACTTCTGTCTATCTTTTTGTTTCTGTTTTCTGTTGTGATGATCTGTATTACTGCCACACTGTTAACTGTTTCCCACATATGGATCAATCATATCGGATCAGATTCTGGGTTCATTTTGTTTCTGTCTTATGATACCAACATAACAAAATAATATAAAATTCCACCTAAACCCGCTGGACTACAAGACCTCTACGTGGACTACAGGACCTCTCCCAGGACTACAAGACCTCTACGTGGACTACAGGACCTCTACCAGGACTACAAGACCTCTACGTGGACTACTGGACCTCTACCAGGACTACAGGACCTCTACGTGGACTGCTGGACCTCTTCGTGAACTACAGGACCTCTTCGTGGACTACGGGACCTCTATGTGGACTACGGGACCTCTACGTGGACTGCTGGACCTCTTCGTGGACTACAGGACCTCTTTGTGGACTACAGGACCTCTATGTGGACTACAGGACCTCTACGTGGACTACAGGACCTCTATGTGAACTACGGGACCTCTATGTGTACTACAGAACCTCTACCAGGACTACAGGACCTCTACCAGGACTACAGGACCTCTACCAGGACTACAGGACCTCTACCAGGACTACAGGACCTCTACCAGGACTAC
>JBBDHI010000006.1:16808508-16822380 GCA_037177115.1 Craterocephalus stercusmuscarum | reverse complement strand
CTTTCAGGGATACTATATATTTTTGGGACGTCCAAGTTCTTTTTTTTTTTTTTTTGCTGCTTCCCTTTTCTTTTCTGTGATGAGATGAGGAAAATGACAATTCACTTCTGATATATATACCTGACTTGATTTGGTGTGCATGTCAAATACTGCAAACTCACTGTGGCTTTCTCACAAATCAGTGGCTGGTAGATAAAATATTTACAAATGAAAAATAAAAAAAATACAGTTGCAAAAACATTAATCGTGATATAAAACAGCAGTTCACCAACCCTGAAGGAGCCCCAGATATACACTGATCCATCCTCTGTGAGAGCAGCAGTGTGACTGTCTCCTGCAGACACCTGGACCACCTTTTCGCTCAGCGTCACCTTTCCTGGAACCATCTCAGAACCCTCCTCTGTCGTGTCCCGCCCAAGAGCCCCGTCATCATTGCAGCCAAATGTGTAAACCTAAAAACGAAAGAACAGTTTTCGTGGGTAAGGTTCAACATATTTCTCAGTTGAATTATTCATCCAAACAGAATAGGAAAGATATTTACTTACATGACCAGCTTCACTGAGACATACTGTATGCATCCCCCCTGCTACCACCTGCAAGATCTTCTCTGGTAGAGACAGGAGAGCTGGCTTCTTCCTCTCAGTGATTACTTCTCCTAAACCCAACTGTCCAACATCCCCCTGGCCCAAAACAAGGACGAGACCTGCCTCCTTGCAATGACTCCTGTGTGAAACTGATACACACCCACACACATAGATGCACAAATATAATACGTTATTCAGTACTGATGGTGTTCTAACATTAAATGTGTCTAGTGCCAAATGTGATCTTAAAAAACATTTTTCTTCTTTGGAAAACAGAAGCTATAGAGAAAGCTTGACTTAAATTTTGGTTATTATTTTTAAGTCTGGCCATCAAACTATGTGAAACCACTATGTTTTCATTCCATTTTAATGTTTTACCTTTCAGTTTCTTGGAATCTTCAACATCCTCCACATCAGTCGCAGATTTTCTCTTGGTGGTGGTCTTTTTAGAAGGCATGGCAGCAACTCGTGCAGTCTGGGGAAAAATGTATGGTCATGACAGTAAGTATAACATTATGTACCCCTCACAAAGACAAAGAAATATAAAATGTTTTAAACATTTAATCATTTAACATAGTCTGACGAAAGGTCAATGTCCCAAATGAGTCCCATGTGCCAACTGTAAAAAACAAAAAGCCCCTTCAGGACACTCCTACAGACAGAGATCTATCCAAAGGAACAGTCAGTCTTTATTGCACTGGTAACATGGACCAGAAACTGAAGAGGATGGACAGCTGTTATAGGATCTTTCAGAGGCTGGCTCAGTGTAAGGCTGTTTATACTCCAGAGACAGCTGTAGCTCCTCCATCTCTGCTCCCAAGCTGGTACTGGAACCAACGTGCAAAGTGAGCACATGTGCGAGTTCAGCTATGTTACACTCTCAAAATGTATGATTAACTCTAACTAAAGGCAATGACGTATGTGTATTTTGACAAGGCTTAAATAAAAGGCATGAATGTACATTTTAAATTAAGCTGAGTGACCTAACGTGCTGATGGTACCCATGTGTCCTGGCTAACATTCGGCGTTACCAAAGTTCCTCATTTAATTGTGTGGAACTCAAAAATAAATCTTCATGCCAAATGACTTCGACAAAAGCACCTAATATTAACATTAGAAACCGAGCTACATATTATTAACACGGAACCAGTTAGCTTGCTGGCATTGAGTATCGCATAGAACTTGCTAACTGTTTATTAGCTGCCGCTAGCTAGCTGTGCTAGCCCTGTGTTAGCATGACAGTCAGGAATGAATGGACCGCGTTAATATACCGCGTAAATATGCCTCCGCACCCATCAGTAAGTTTATGTTTCTTATTACATGTTCAATCAAACAAAGTGGTTACTGGACAAACCATCTACTAACCTGTTACTTGCTGAAATATGCAGTTTGCGTAGAGGTGAACATGCAGTCTGTTCCCGGTTTCCAGACATGTAGGACACGCGAGACGTCACGTTCTTTCGAACCAGTGGAAGCCCCCGCCCACTTAAAGAGACAGTAGCACAAATTTGCGCTAGGAAAACACTTGAATTTCTATTTTTATTGCTGATATAATCTCTGATTTTATTTGAATTTCTAAATACAATTAAGTTAGTCTGCAATACACTGAAAACAATTACATAAAGATTATTTGGGTTTGTATTGCATAAAGCTTATGGTGTATTAAATTACATATTGCGAACTTTATAAATGTGTTTGTTAAAAAATGAATCCCTATGGCTGTTAAAATCCAATCAGTGATACTTAAGAAGTAAAAGGGGAGGACATTAATTCACTTGTCTCCACTACTCATCCACTGGATTCACTACTTCCTCAGCAATAGGACCACAGGCTGTCAGCATTGGTCCAGTCATCTCATCTACCATAATCACCAACAGCGGTGCCCCCCAGGGGTGTGTAATCAGCCCATTTATGTACACTCTACACCAATGACTTGAACCAGTTCCTCACATGTCGCCACATATTTTAGATACTCAGATGACACTGCAATTCTAGCACTTCTTAGGGACAATAATTCCATAATGGCTTACCATCAGTCTGTCCGCCCACTTTACCAAGTGGTGCTCTGAAAACTTCCTGGAGCTGAATGTGGACAAAACAAAGGAACTACCCATCCATACCCAACCATACACCCCAGACTTGGTTCCTACCATCATACACAACAACAGTTGAACATGTCAATTTCTTCAAATAAAACTTCTCCTGCTGTTGTACACCAACATCACACAACCCATCCTTCTCTACTACTGCCCCTTACCTTAAGATGCTGTCAATCACCAATAGAAATAAACTCACCAAGCTCACATAGCTGCATCCAAAATCATCAGCCTGCCCACTTCACACCTCTCTCACCTAAACAATAAAGCCATCATACGCAGGGCCTGGACTGTCAGCAATGACGCAGATCACCCCCTTTACCGGCACTTTTGCCTGCAGCCCTCGGGTCGCAGGTTCAGGACACTGAGGTGGAAGCGGGCATGCTTCAGTAAAAGCTTTGTCCCTTCTGCCATTGTTGCTCTTAACAGTTCAAAGCAATAATCCGGCCCCTCATCATCATTTGCAATGTGCTGTCCTGAGTGTCTATTTGTCCAGAATGTTGTATGTATGTTTCTGACAGTGCATGTGGAAAAGAATTTCCCCGAGGGGACAATAAAGGTCTATCTATTGTGAAAAATCTCTGGTGGACAAGTTTTTTATGGGCTATACACCAAACATCTTACTGGTATATGATTATTTGGGTTGTATTTAGTTCAAAGCCAAGGATACTACTCTCTTTTTAATTGACTTGTGTTTGATTATAGCAATGTTTACCCATAATTGAATATGTACTCTTCATTTCACAGTGACAATGCAGTTCCCTCACCTTGTAGAATAAATATAAAAATGTCATCTTGCTGTACTGATAAAGCATGTTGTCATTAACCCAGGGGTTTGTATGGTGGCTCAATTCCAAGGTTTTTATGCGAATGAAGTTCAAATTAATATCAACATATCTACAGATATAACCTATCAACATGGCAAAAGAATAAGCTGCCACAAGGTGTTGCTGTGGACTCATTTTAAATGTTCACAAACCGACCACAATGTGCAAACAGCTACACAGGAGTCAGTTGAAGTGTAATTTGACAGGAGTTTCAAGGATTTATAGGATTTTTAATTAGACGCAGAAGTGACTATTTACAATTAAAAAGAAAATTGTCAGCTCATATAATTCCACATTCAATTAAAAACAAACTTTGTTTTACAGAAAACGTACACTTTCATATTCCCATTCTTGTAGCATTTAATCATAAACTAATGTTCTGTACTTAAAAAAATAGCAACTTATAATACCTTTATATTTAAAATTTCTTTTCAAATGAAAGGAAGACAAGATATACAGAAGCATCAGTTAAACCTATATGAACCTGTACACAGCATGGAGAACCCTGTAAGCTACTGGCCAGACGAAAAAAAAAAGATAAACACTCTTGCAGTTTCAAAAAGCTTCACCGAAGTGAACCCCTGTTTACCGTTATACAGTTTCAGATTTTTTTTAAAACATTTTTTATAAATCCCTGATCTACACTCACATCAACTTACATGTAACTCCTAGAATAGAAACTATCAGCATGACCTTATCCAAAATGGCTACGGAGTGCATTGCATGTTCAATCTTTAAAGGGAAGTACAAAAACTCATTAAAAAAGAAAAAAAAAGTATAAATGAAGAGAGATCATCTGGACCCAGTGGCACTGGAGTTCGTGTTGGCTCATGCAGTGGATTGCAAAAATCGGTATCCTAGGAGTCTTTGAGCGTTGCTTTATGTTGGCACACATGAAAACACCAACAGGCTCCTGACCTGCATCTTCCTCTGTAACTACCTTGACGCTTAAATGGCCACCTCACATCACAACCACAAATACAGGCAAAGCCAGATTAAAAAAAGGCTCAAATAAAAGCTGTCACTACTCATGTGATCAAAATTACAATATAAAATATCTTGTGCATTACAGAATATTTTGTTGCAAGATCTTTCTCAGACTCATTCTAAGGTTTGTTATTTTGTACACAATTAATATAAAACACAATATCCCAGAGATGTCCAGTCCTAAAACAGAGTATCCCAGTCTTCACCCTCCAGTCCACTCCTGATGCAGCAGTTTGTCTCTATTATCTATTATTACTGTGTATTATAGGTCATATTTATTATCATTTTTATTGTATGCTATGCCATTAACAAGATGAGTTAGTGTTTTCATATACAGTAAAGAGGGAAAAAAAAGGCAACACAGAATGAGGCCGCGTTAAAGGTAACTAGATCAGAGTCCCTGAGGGGTACCACACTACAGCAGAGTCAGAGCAAGTCCTGTACTGTAGGCACTCTGCCACATTTCCACTTCATTGGCACGTGGGTCCCCCTGTCGTCTGGGAGAAATACTGCATCTGGTCCTCTCCCACCACCACCTCGTTTCAGCAAAAGCAATGTAGTGAGAAGGCGATGGAGGGCAAGCAGCAAGCATGTTCCGAGTCCGTTCCAGGCTTTCCCTGATAAAACAGTACAGCACATTCTGGAAACGTAAAAGGGCCATCTGTCTGCACACAGAGCAGCTTCTTTTCACAGATTATGTAAGTGCTTCGTTATCCGAGAGTGTGGACGCTAAGGCCGGTGAAACCTAAAGAAAACAAAAAGAAGTCATTAAGCCACAAACACATTCAGTTTCTTTAAGGTTTACATTGCCTTCAGATAAACAAGCTATTTCTTTATCTGGAGGTGAAACAAATGGTTTTTATTGTGAGGGCACTGACAGGAAGTACAACTGGGACCACGCAGACTTTTTTTGAGCCTCAGACAGTTGAAATCAAATGATTTTTTGGAGATAAGACAGTCACGGTTAATAGTAATGTCTGGTAGAAAATCCTGTATCACTGTCAAATCCAAAAAACGGGTGTGAACCATAAAGTATCAGATTTAACCCAGAAATGAGTAAAAACTAAGGGACTATTTAGATAAGATTTGACAGATTAAAAGATATACCTTGTGTAAATTCTGCTTTCTTCGTGGACCTCCATTTCAGTGCTCTTATAATCGTTGAGCTCCTTCCTGATGGCAGCCTAGATTAAAACAAAACTCACTGTTACATGTCAGCTTCACAGGAAACATGTCTTACACTACTCTCATTTGTTGGGAGGCTTTTTCACACAAAGTAATGTCAGTACTTGCGCACTGACAAGAATATGGACGTTCAAACTGGATACCTTGTCGGCTGGAGTAAGCTTGGTCCACGGCTTGTCTGCCCTTCGGTCATAGTCTTGGGCGTCTGTGACCTCCACATACTCGTGGAATCGCAAAATCTTTCTCGCCTGTAGCTCTGCCACCGTTGGTCTTTGACTCAGCTACATACACACATTTTCATTTTAGTTTAATATCTGGCAAAAACAAGATGTGACATTTGGATGTTTGTTGTAGAAATGCCACTTCACCTTTCTGGTCAGCCGCCGTTTGATCTCTCGAACCTCCGCTTGTCTGTCAGCCTGATTTTTGGCTGGAGAAAGAACGAAGATGGGGGAAGAAGAACAGAGCTTAAATTAGACTTATGAAAGCTGGGTTTGATGTGCAGAAAAGGCAGAGGATGAAACAGTTTCTAAAAGTAGACATCACAACTGTAATCATTTCAAATAATCTTTTCATGTACATATTTTTGCTGTTCATGCATGTGGATATAGCCTGGTTAAATACAGAGACGTATATGGAATAAGAAACACAAACAAGACTAATTAACAGTCAAAAGCATCAGACCAAGGAGGGAGGAGTGCAAACCATGACACTAGTCAGTCCAAACAAGTTGAGACTATTTTTTCCAAGATATTCTACTTAAAAGTAAAGTTGAAGGGGAAAGAAAGCGTTGACACTGACGCTGAAGGATGTTTCTTTGCTCGAGTTCCTCAGCAGTGGGTCTCTGGCTAAGCCGCCTGAAGTGGAGAGAGAAAGAAAAAAAGCGGCACTATTTTTACACAGTTTCATCACTTTGTCAGGTAGGCAGAAAGTAGGACAAAGATCTAAACAACAATTTCCTTTTTCACTATTATTAGTTCAACACAAATCCATAAAAAAGGGGAATAAGACAAAGTGCCTTTACCGTGTGAGTGCAGTGCCGATCTGTGTGCGGATGGCCTCCCACTGCTCCCTGCTCTGCCAGGTGAGGCCCGTCTGTCCTGGAGGCTGATCGTCTCTGCTGCTTCTCTCCTGTGTGAATCTGTCCCTGTCGGGGGCACAGGGCCGGCTGCTCAGCTTCAGAGCCAGCGTGTCCTTCCTCTTTACTCGGTTGGCCAGGGCACCTCCAAGGAAGAAGACAAGGTGAGGCATGGAGAAACCCCGCAACGCCGCACAGCTCCACAGAAAACCCACCGAAAGATGTTCAAAGTTATTCGTTTATAAAATGAAGTGGTTATGCTTACTCAGTGGGGGCTCATCCTCCTCATCCGAGTCTTCATCTTTATGAAGCACCGGACCATCCGAATCACTGTCCTCCCCATGCATGCCATGCTCTCCCTCCTCATCATCTTCTTCTTCCTCCTCCTCATCGCTGCTATTTCCCCCCGGTATGACACAAACGGCATCACCAACCAGACAGCGGCGACTCCGGGGCTCCAGTTCCGGCTGGGGGATCTCCCCGTCGTATTCCTCCTCTTCCTCGTCGTCTTCCTCTTCTGAGTAGTCATCTTCAGATCTAAGAGAAAGTATAAACAGGAATGTAAACAAACTGAAGATCTCTTTTAAAAAGATATGTCATTCAAACCAGATTAACTGATTTTAAACTTCTTTACCCAGGTGAAACGTAAGAAAACAACCATGTCATGCTTTGTGAAGTCATGAGGCATGGTCCACAAAATCAGATTTACTCAAGCTCTTTCTAGGTTTGTGCAAACCCGGAGGCTACCCATGTACACATGGGAAGAAAGACTGTCTGCCTCACACTGATATGTAATCTAATATCTACACGCAGGTTTGTTTTACTACTTTCTCTGTTTTTATAAAATGCAGCGACTCACAGTTTGAGTGGTTGGATGCTGACAGGCAAGGGGCGACCCCGGTCTCCTTGGTACTCTGGAGGGGTTTCAAAAAGCAGAGTATGTGCGCGCTGCAGGCCGTCCGGATGCGGCTGAGCGGGGCCGGGACTGGACAGGGCTCGCTGGATCATGATGTGCAGCGGGACGGGAGCCGGGCGCTGGGGAGACTCGTTTATCGGGCTCGGAGGGTCAAACAGCATTGGTATGGGCTGGGGCAACGGGTGGGGGTAGGAGTGCTGATGGTGAAGGTGGTGGGTGTGAATGTGCTGGCGGGGTGGAGAGGGGGGTATATGAGTTGGCAGGGGAGGGGAGGGAGGAGGAGGGGGCAGCTGATAGCCGACAGGGAGGCTGCTGTGCTCCTCCAGAGAGACCGGGGAGGGGGTGATGGAGAGGCTGGAAGGAGAGTCCTCTGTGTTGCGCTTGGTGACTGGGGTGGTCCTCTTTGGAGGCATCGGAGGAGAGGGCTTGGTTGGAACGAGACTCGCACCACCGGATGCTTGGGTAAAGTCACCTGCAAATGCAAAGACGATAATCCAAATGTTCCAACAAAGCAAAACCAGTACAGCTGAAGCATGTGAGTGAGCTGCCAACAAGTGCTTCATCAGTGCGTGCGACTTGCAACTGTGACACGAAAGCAAAGGCATCAGTCATACATGTACCCGGCATGACAGAATACACATGAACAAATACTGGGATTACATGTCTGACTGAGCATTACTGCACGCATACAGCGGGTTGGCGGTTAGAAACGCACATGCTGCCCTAACAGAGCAGTGTGCAGCTTGTGCTCCAGGTCAGAGACAAAGGAGATGCATACAGCTTACATGCTCCTCACAGCCAGATTCTAAACATGTCATCAAAGCAGATATAATTAGCCTTGTAAAGTTCCTACACAGAGAGCTCAGAAGCCAATTTTCCAGGGATTTGCATGCACATTTCTAAATATACTATATGGTCCTTAAAACCCTTGGAACAGCTGGAAAGCAAGACAGACGCTAAAAGAGAAGCCGTGCTGCAAAGGCACAGCAAGAGAAGAGTGCTGACAGAGTTACAGCATGCAGTTGACTACATTACATTTTCTGTCTACATTAATTCTAGCCCTCATCTTAGAAACCTCTTTTCCCCCCTCCATCTTCCCACCCATTCATTCATCCATTCATAACCACCCATCCATCCCCCACTGAGCAGAAACTAAGTGGATTAGTGCTATAAAAATTGATGCATTGCAGTCCACAACTGGGATTCACTGAAAGCTCTCCCTCATCCTCGTGTAAGGCTTTGAAAACAGTCAACTGCACTCACACAGAAGCTTCTTCTCCAACACAAAAAGCGCGCTCAATTTCAGCTTATTATGTGCATGCGGTTCTCATATACCACATCTAAAAGGAAAGCATTTAAGGCCAGACAAGTCGAAGGCAGTGGGGAAGGAAATATGTAGGCTGCGAGAGAGGACGCGACACGATGAAGAATGCAGACTCTGAAGGGTTGGGCATTCCAGACACTGGCACCTGGGTCAGAGATACCAGGCGCATCCTTTTACCTGAGCGCAGGCCTCCAGCCCGCCGGCACAGGTACACAGGCAGGGATAGGTAGACATCATAGTCGCACTCCCGCTTCCAGCAGGACCAGTAGAGTGGAAGCTGAGCGTTTTCTCCCCCCTGCAGGGCGGAGACTAACAGGGAGGAGACGGAGGCCTTCATTTGGAGATCTTAATCAAGTACTTTATGAGGTGTTCAACTAAAGTGTACAAGTTAAACTAAACCCTTGATTGTTTGTCAAGGGAGTGGCAGCACAGACGTACACTTGTACTTATTTTTAATGAGCAGTAGAAAAGAAGATGGTTACCATCTTCATTTCAGTTAAGTAGAATGCTGAACACTAAGCGGGCTCAATACCAGTATGACCAAACTCGACACCAGTTTCTCCAGATCTTTAACTAAGACGTTCATCAACTAGGTATGAAAATGCCTCTTGTTTAATTATCAAAAACACCAGCCAGCCCTTTAAAACAAAGCTGGGCTGCAGCTTTGGCTTCATTAACAGCCTCAGTTAACTGCAGAAGAGAGAAAAATACAGTCAAATCACCAGATGTGCTGTTGAGATACAATCTATCAAAGTAGACAGCCTTGCCCAAGTGGGATTTAAAACGAGTTCCCAGATGAGACGCTCACAGTAAACAACAGGAACCACCACAGCACCTATATGGAAGCAGCGGCACACAGCCACCAGAGTCCCTGTTATCTGCAGAGTGTAAAATACAGGAAACATTGCCGCTACAGTGGCTCAGGCATAAGTAACAAGCTGTGGAGAAGCTGCCCAAGCTGTTCAGATAACATCATTATCAGGAATTCTAAATGTGTGTCCCAGACTTCTCCTTTAACACAAATCGTCACAGACTTGGACACATGTCCTGTGGGAGAACTACATGCAAACTGAGCAGACGTCTGCCTGTTGATACTGTAACGCACATTTGTGGATGTTGATGTGAGCTGCACAGGACAAAGTTCCCCCCCTGTTTTATCTGCTAAGCAGGACTTACCCAGCATGGCCGCGTTGCCCCGGTTCACAGGTTTGGGTGGAGGCAGAGGAGGCTGCTTGGCAGCCTGAGAGGTGGAGGTCAGGGACGGCGCTGTAGATTGCTGAGTGTTGGCACCTGCAGAAGACACGGACCTAACGGGCTTGGATGTGACAGCTGAAGGAGAGGAGTACTGGCTGGTGGGGTGGTTGGACGGGGCCCGAGGCACACCCTCGCTGCCAGGTTCAGGAGTGGAGCCCATCAGCCACTTTGGAGGCATGACCAACTGCTTAGGTGGTAGAGGTTCACGCAGGGTGTCTTGGAGGGCTTCTGGGTCAGGAACAAAATGGCTGTCTGATTCTGAAATAAATCATCAAGGGGAAATGACATTTAGTCAAACTTTGTTTCAGTTAAATAACCTTATTAACTTCCACACACCATTAAACTTCCTGTATTTCCTCTACATTGTCTAGGAGGCTGAGGCGCCACCCGAAGACAGCCGGGTTAATGTCATTAGTTTGTGTTCGTTACAGGACCAGATGACAACAGTAGTTATCTAAGCTTAGCTTTTCCATGGAACATGTATATACAGTACTTTAGTTTCTTAATAAAAGGACAAACAGCCATGTGTTATTTATCTTATTTATATGCCAACCTATCATTTCTCCCCTGCTCTCTGTACTGTGCACACACACAGGGGAGCACGAGCACATACCCAGACTCCCAGCAGACAGTGCGCATCAAAAAATGTCAAATCAATAACGTATAAAATCAGTCAAACATATCTGTTTTTCAAAACCCACAGGATGATGAAAATGCAAAGACTTGCCAAGAGCTGCGTGTTTATCGTGGGAACAAAGCTAAACAAGTAGAATTTATCCACCATCGTAGGAATTTCTGAGCTGTATTATGACTCGAAATAGGTTTTGTTAATGCCAGCATGCTATCTGAGATCTGAACTGTAAGATTATGTAGAGCGGCTCCACTGAGTAAAACGCTCTTTATTCATGTCATCATTTCTAAAATGTAACTTTTTCTGTCCTGTGTCGTTTGTTGCAGCATTTTCAATCATTTCTGGGAAATTAGTACACGACTTCACAGCTGAGTGTTGCTTTCAGATGATGTTTAAATGATTTAGTCATGATAACGTGTGATATTTCCACAGTAATGCTGTAATGGATAGATACCTGCTATAGGGTTTTCTGATTCAGCAGTATTGATTCGATTGTTAATATTTACATCCCGTGTATGAATTAAGAATACATGGAAGTTACATGTATGAAGTGAAAACAGAGCAGTTGTAAGAATCACTATTTCACCTTCAAATGTCTTTAGAGGGATGCGTTATTCTCCTATACATTGTTTATGGCCAGTTCTGTAAGTGCTTACCCTGCATATTAATACGCTGTTACATGTTGCTACTAACAAGGCACGACAAAACTGAGACTGGAAAGCTTTGACTTAGGGCTGTATTCCACAAAGGACCTTTAACAAATCCCGTGATAAAGCCTGCGCTCAAAGTTACTAAATCCTGTGATGTCTGATATCACAACCCTGTGCTGGTTAATCCAGAGTGTGCACGTCCATAGCGAACACATGAACGGCACACGGTGAGCAAATCCCGATGAAAATGACCAAATAAGGAAAACAGCTGCTGTGACTCTTCCAGAGGATTTCCAGGAAAGTTAACGCACAGGTGGATGTGAAATGCCTGCAGGTAGCATGTGTTAACTTATTACTAAACTTTATAATCTGTTCATATTGTATTGTACTGTATTATCGGCAGGTGTAATCTGTCTGCGCCCAAGCGTACCTGGGTCCAAGTGAAAGGAAACTAAACTAATTCTTTAGACTTGTAACAATTCCTAATCTGTACCTTAAGAAAAAATTCCTCCAGTAGCCTATAATTTCCATAAATATTGCTGCAGGGTCACTGCAAAGAGTATAGCTATTTCACAGACCAAAAGAAGATATCGGAGGGATTAAAGACAAGTTTGACTGCAATGACGCCTGTGGATGAGCTGAGCATTAACTAATGATGATGATGGGGTGCATCATCATCAGAGCCGGACCCAGATGATGCAATGCAACTATGAAATCCACCTACGGTGCCAGATCCAGAAGGCGCACCAGGAAATTGCTGAAGATGAGGAATCAATGGAGGCATAGGATGAATTATGAGACTGCATAATAAAGTGTCTTTTTCTTTTCCGGCACTAGGATGCAGTGATGGGAAAGGAAGCACACAGAAATATAAATAAAAAAAATGTAAATATCAAAAACAGAGTTGCCTGTTTATGTCTTTTAATTAAAGAGTGTGAAAGATTTGATGGTGTCCTTCCCCCGTCCGGGCTATGGTCACAGCGCATGTTTTCCGTTTTAATTTACCTAGATTAGCCATTTGGGAACCGAAAACCATTCAGTCCAGGAGCTTAACATGGTCAGCTACACCAGTAAACACGCTTTTTGGAGAACTACACTGATTAAAATAATTTTATAATAGAAAAAGTTGAACTCTGCTATATATATAAACTGTAGGATGAAACAAACAGAGCTGTCATATTTTCCATGTTTTTTATTTTTCAACATACTGAGATCTTGTGTCTCTTCGTTACATTCATTGTTTTTGTTTTGCGGTGGGTTTTGCTGCTATTTAAAGGAGGCATACCCGATATCACGTCCGGCTAGTTTAGCTAGCGATAGCGGCTAGTTTTTTAGCTTTAGCATGACGGTCTTTCTCTGCCAATGGCATTTACGTCCGGATTCTGATCAGCCAGTGAGAGCGTTCCTCTACGGATCTGGAAGTTACGAAAGTTAAACCATTGGCAAAGAAAGAGCGTCACGCCAAAGCTAAAAAACTAGCCGCTATCGCTAACTAAACTAGCTGGACGTGAAATCGGGTAGCTCCTTTAACAGCACCAGAGCGGAGCACCAACTAAAAGATCTATTTATTCCCTAATATTTTTAAATACTTGATTTTAATATCATGAATTTAGTTTAAGAGCTTACAAAAGAAAACAATAAAAATAGGTGTGTCAGCTGGAGGAGACAATTTATTTGATACATAGCTAAAAGGTGGCAGCGTACTAACACACCTAATCTGATAGTCTATCAACAAAACTCACAGAGTTTATAAATAGAGAGTAGCGCTAAATACCTACATGACCAATCAGGTTTGAACACACTTTCCTACTGGATGTGATAGGAAAGTGTGTCCAAACTTTTGCCTGGTAGTGTATATAAAGATGGAAAAAAGCTTCTGAGTTGAAAAATGAAGCATAGACTTTTATTCTCTCTAACGGCTAACAGGGGGCAACTCCTGTGGGTGCAAAGGGTTTATTTCACTGGAAGTCTGTAGTCAGGTTTCCCTTCATCAGTAAAGCAAATAAAAAAACTCTTTTAAAAAGTGAATCAGAAACTTTTTCACTGGTTTGAAGTGATTAAACCAGACTGTTGTGTCACCAGAGGGTGCTGGTACAGGGCAGGCTACACTGAAATTCAGTAGAAGTATTAGCTTTACCAACAAGACACAAGCGAGAAATGGAAAGAGCTGTTTTTCAGGATTTACTTTCTTTCATCTTTGAGAATTTCTGGTCACGTTAATTGTTTGTTGGCTCAGGCTGGAAACATCTGGTGAATCCTGTTGTTTTAAAGGTATCGTATCATGCTTTTAAATCCTTCTTTTTCACAAGTAAATCATTAATTTATGGTTTATATAAAGTA
>JBBDHI010000006.1:16797292-16808408 GCA_037177115.1 Craterocephalus stercusmuscarum | reverse complement strand
GGACCGCTTGGAAAAGGCAAAAACAGGTATGTAAGGGCTTAAAAAAGTGGATTTTCCATGATATGTTCCCTTTAATATCTGCCAGGTAAATAATCCAATAAACTCCTCTGTCGTAGCTTTTTACTATTTGATTTCCATTTTTTTTTACCCATATCTAATAAGAAAACACCACTAGTGAGACCTCAGTTACCATTCATTAACAAGTTTATGGACTTAACTGCAAATTTAATATTCTTCTTTAAAAGCTTAATGCTGAATTAAGCCCCAAATGAGATGGAAATAGACAATAAATGAAGATTAAATTTGAGGAAGAGATACGTTGTGATAAATATGTGTTCCTGTGGTTTTAAATGACAGGCTTGTTTTAACATTTGGGTTCAGAAAACCAAAACCCTGACAGCCAAAATGTTGACCTGGAGGATTCAGTCATCTTTATGCTTTCGCCGTGTAATTTTCGCTTAAGAAGCCGAAAAGACAAAAATCCATGGGCAGACAGCTTTGTGATTTACTTTCACTTTAAATCATGAACATACTGAATTTAAAGTCCTCATAAAGCAGCTCTCTGCTTTGCTATAAACGTTTCAGCTCAGAGACTGAGCAGTGAGCCATCCTCTGCTGCTCCACCACTCGAATCGCTCTCTGCAGTAGCACTTGTTTGAGGATTGCATTATCTAGGGATCAGCTGTGAAGATAAACAGAATAGGCAGCTGCAATTATCACCCGAAACCCACGTCCCTCTGCCCACCCCGCTGCACCCCCAGGCAGCCCTCGCGCTGCTGCTGCTGATGCTCCCACACTCTTCCTCAATGCCGCAGCTCTGAGGTTCAGGGTTGTTTATTTACAGATGCACCTTTATCACCGTGACGTCATGCAAACACAGAGAAAAGCAGGAAGTGAGAATGAAGTACAGAGAGGGAAGAGTGAAGGGAAAGGAGGACACAGAGCAGGAGATGTGATAAAGATAGAAAGAGAGTGGGAGAGAGAGTAGCATCCGAGAGCGAAACAGAAAAGAAAAATACAAAAGGTGAGACGGAAGAATGAGTGGAGCAAGAACACGTGAAGGAAAGCCCAAAATGTCTGATCTCATACAAACGCAGACTTCTCTCTTTTCTCGCGGCAGTTCATTTGCGTTTTCACCAGGATGCATCGCATCATCTTTATAGGTTTCCAGTCTATTTCACGTTTCCCCATAACTTCACTCACACGCTTCCATAACCAAGTACAGATTTAAGCTGAAAAAACGCTCAGGTGTCACGAGATAAGCGAATCATATCTGGGCAAACCGGTTTCAAAACAAAGCTAATTATTTTTCCACTGATATTTTTAAAAGGAAAATCTGCCATCCGTGGCTCCTCACAGGCATCACTGTGCTGACAGTACGAGCATTGAGTGGCAATAATGGGTTTAGTGATCGTGACACATTAATTAGGAGAGGAGAAGAGAGGACGAGCTATTCCCTCATGTTCCTGAATAAGAAGCGTAGCTGGAGCAGGACTCCTGGGAGCCGACAGGAGCCTACCTATATCTGGGAGGACAGCACATAAGCGGAGAAATGACAGAAAGAAGGAGGGGAAAAAAGACACAGACTGAAGAATACTCGGCGATCTTCAAACGTGTGAACAAGGTCAAGTTGGAGAATTAGCTTTTTACCTCTGAATTTTCTGCACACGGTGAGAATGGTAAGTAAGTAAGTAAGTTTATTTCGGTGTCACTCCACAACACACAGTTAGAAAAGAAGAATAAAATATACTTAAAAAAAAGGAAACAAACATGAAAACCCCGCTCACATGAACAAATTTAAAGGACCGCTCAAAAAGAGTTACGAGACACCAACTAAAAAGAACACAAAAATAAACACATAAGGAGAAAACAAACAAACAAACAAACAAACAAAAAAACCCAGAAGAACAAAATATAAACAGTTGCTTCATAAGTTAAAACTCATAAAAGAAAGCCTTGTATTCTATGGCCGTATGTTGGGAAGGAACAGGAGGCTCACCTCTGCGGGCTCTTCCCTCCTCTGCAGACGCATGTCGCGGGAGCGTCGGCTTCCAGTCGTCTGCGGGCCGACTCCTCCTGCCGTCCTCTGATGGGGCCTTCTGCAGCCCCGGCCTCTTCTGGCCGTCGTCCGGGTGAAGCCTTCCTCCCCGTCGGCCCCCTTCCTCCGGCTGGCCGTGCGTGTGACCCTGCCAGGCCAGGTTAGACTTCCACTCGCCCTCCCCGTGTCCACGCGCCCCCATCCCTGCGCTTCGCCGTCCGTCCTCATGCAGTCCGACGCCCCTGGAGCCCAAAGCTCCGCGACGGTCCCCTTCAGATGGAGAGCGACCCTTGCGGTCGTCTGGCTGGGTGAGCCACGTAGGGTTCATCCTAAAGTCCAACTCTGAAGGCAGCTTGCCCTGGCCGCACGGACTCCTGCCACTGCTGATGACTCCTGCTCCTCCTCCTCCCACCGGCATTGTGTGGCCATTCTTCACGTAGCATTGCTTCACATTTTGTGCATCACCATCTGAAAAAGTTGCCCGGAGAATAACCAGCTAAGAAAAAGTGACGAGATCTGATGCTGATGAAATATACACACTGAGCAAGATTTAATGCTACCAATCAATAATTAAACCACTGATTCATGTAATTAACTAAAAAGCTCCAGCATTTCCAGCCACTCAAACATCAATATTTGACGTTTTTTTAAAAACATTTCTATATTTGCAATTACATCTAGTGACGGATGAATATTATGTTTTGACATTTTAAAGGCTACAGCAGTGAAAATGGAAAGGTACGATGCTCTTCATTCAAGCCCAGATTCAGTGTTTGCTGGCGTGATGAAGGAGCAGCTGTAGGTTTAATAAATGGGCTTCTGCAACAGCGGGGCCAGCAGTAAGCCTGCACACACTCCTCTCTAAGCCATTTTGCTGCAGGGCATTACTTGTTCCACTTTCCCTCAGCTCCGGAGAGTGGCATGTAATTTTAAATAGATATTGCATTACTATGAGAAACAGAAAATAAATTCTCTCTCTTCTTTTTTTTTTCCAAGAACGAAAAAAAAAAAAAAGTCTGACACCTACAGGATGATGTTCCTGCTGTGATGTACTCATGACTTGACTAAAGTGCGTGTTGGGGTGTGATCACCTCAGGGCGGTGTAAAAAGATCAGATGGGTCACAGAAGTCTTCTTACCGTTGTCGGAGACCTCCTTCAGCACCCCCTGCTCAATGAGCTCCTGTCGAGTACGTCGTGTTGACATCTTCCTCTCCAGCTCTGCCATCAAGAAATTAAAGGACAAGACAAATTTACATTCAGCAAAACAATTAAATGATAACAAGCCAGCACCAAGATCAAGACTGCAGGTCATAGACCAACATGCAATAATCATTTCAAAACTAGTTTGACATAGATGCAAAAAAGAAACAAAACATCCGCTCTTTAATAAATCTATTTCAAACGGTAAGTGAGATATACAGCTTGTCTGATTTTATCAAAGTGTTTCCCATTCCTCTTCAAAGTAGCAGAAAGGCGCTCCATTGGTGTGACCTGGTAGAGCTCTGTATACCACCATGTCACTGTTGGAGGTTTATCTCTAATCCACTGGAACAAAATACAGCATCCAGCTACTAACAGTCTCATTATCAAGTATAGTTTTAAGGGTTAGCATTGAAACTGAGGAGTATGTTGCCCTATCAGGTATTCTAAACCCACTTTCGTTCAGTCAATTTTACATAAAAATTAAATTTGACATGTTTGTTTGTTTACGGGGTCTTCGTCCCACATCCTGGTGATTCTACTAAAGCTATACAAGTCCATACAAAGAAGGTAAAATAGGGAAATAAACTTTTTGGCTTATATCTGCAGTTAATAAGAAGTCTTCAATGACATATCTATTGTTGGAAAATTTGCAGAATCCAATTGGCAGATATGCAAATAAATTGGAAGATGACAGTTGAAATTTTACCTGAAGCTACTGGAGACACATAAGTGCATCTGCTGCAAACACATCTCATACTGTTGAAGCATTCTTATCAAATCATTTCGTAAAAACATCATTTTAATCCCGAGGTCGAAAGGATTTATTATTACTGGTGGATTGGGGGGAAAGAAGAAAAATGTATTTGCCCAATAAACTTTGATACATCATAACATGTTTTGAGCGTGTGAGACACAATTACGTTATTCTTAACATCTTTTGGGCAATATTTGATAAAAATCTTAATAAGGAGTGAGGATGGCAACACTGGGAGTCAATAGGAGGAGTTTTGTCTTTTAAGAAATTCTGAATACTGCTTGAGCCTGGCAAGCCCAGTTACAATAAAGACGCTTTGGCAGGGCTAATCCTTCTTTGTCCATAGGTAGTTGCCTTGTTCTTGTTTTAATCCTTACTTTCATCACAGAGAAACAGATAATTCGATATAATAAATTGTGTTTTTTGTTAAGGAGGGGGAGGATTTGCATTGGATAAAAACACATTCATTTTTAACCAGGCTTGCCCTACCGACCAGAGACAAGGGTAAATTTAACCATCGATTTAAATCTGATTTAATTTCTGCAACAATATTTACAAAACTTAATTTATAAAGATGGTTAATGTTTGCAGATATCTTTATACCAAAGTATGTGAATCCAGGTTGAGACCATTTAAATGGGAAATCAGCTGGATGAGTAAAGTTCTCAAAGAGGGTGGGCTTCAAATTTTTTATAAATTAGGTTTATAACCTGTGATTTTAGAGATTTGTAGAAGACAAATTTATAGGAAGGAAATCTCTATTCTTTTAATAAAAAGGTACATGTTGTCTGCATAAAGTGAAATTCTGTGATCGCTTCCTTCCAGTTCGACACCAGTCATGCCGTCATGACTCCTCCTGATCATTTCTGCCAGCGGTTCAAGAGCTAGAGCAAAAAAAAGAAGAGGCGATGGAGGCACCACTGACATGTTCCTTAGGGAAGATGACATGAACGTCATCCATTCTCATTAATCTTGGGCACTGGTGACTTAGACAATATCATCACCCAGTTGATACATTTATCCCTAAATTAAATCTATTCATCGCATCAATTAGTTTCTCCCATTCCACCCTGTCAAATGCCTTTGCAGCATCTACAGAGACAGGGAGGCTTTTGGCTCCAGTGGAACTGGAGGACTTAAAAAACATTTACTAATCTTTAAAAATCTGTGAGGGAAAGTCTGCTGATAATAAATCTGGATTGTTTTTATCCCTCTTTAATCTCTCTGATGATTTATTGTCTCGTGGGACTTGAAAATGTCAGAAGAGCCAACATAAATACAAACATCTGGGAAAAGAACGGTGACAATGACAAATTCTGATGAAAGTACAATATAACATGCAGTGGAGAGGGAGGGCTGAGCCCGCTCACACTACCAACACAATGAGCTCGCAACACAAACCTTCGGAAGTTTCCTTGAACTTCTCGCTGCTTTTCTTCTTCCTCCACTTCCAGGGTTTGAAGATCTTGCCAAGCGTAGAGAACTTGCCTTTACGCTTAGGGGGAGGGGTGCTGTCCCCCGTGCTGCCCCCCTCTTCCCCCATTGTGCTTCGGTGCTGCTCAGTTTCATCATCTAAAAGCAAAAAAAACATGTCATTCAATACAAATCCAACCGTTTTAAAGTATTGATGAGATTCTTTGCATCTTTGCTCCTTCAGCAGGACTACAGACACCTCTATCCCAACACCGGTTTTGTGAAAAACACCTGGCTTATCATCTTTACCCGTTAGTTCTCGGGGACTGAGTGTGCTTTGGCGGGTTGATGCAGAGAGCCGGATTTCTGCACATAGCCATGGTTAACTGGAGAGGTCTGACACTGGCATTTAGCCAGCGCTTCTCACTGTCAAGTGCTCACATTCCTCAGCTAGACGGAGACTAGTGTCTTATCAGCCTTTCAGCTGCCTGTGCTGAGAAAAGGGGCACACATGGATGCAGTGGTAACAGAAAAGGGCTGTCAGTCGGGCTACATGTACGCAGCCGACAGTCAGGAAGCCAGACTTTTTAAAGAACGCTGATCATTACGGGATGTCACTGAGGCTGGAGGTACTCCATTAAATGGCGTTCTGCAGTAATGGCTAAATATTCCAGGATGCTTGATTGGCAGACTGACTGACAGATTGCTGAGCTCGGAGAGAGTTTCGAACATTAGCGCTCTGTAAAGGCTGCAGCTGCTGCATTCAGCAGACATAATATTTACCAGTGGAAAGAGAACAGAGTTCGATTTAAAACATCCAGACTCAGGCACACACAGGATATCTTGGCGTCAGCAGTGACTTGCAGTCTGATTCCCACAACAATATGCTCTCACACAATTACTAATGCGGCTCGCTTCAGCAGGCCACTGGAGAACACAGCAGCATAACAACAACAGCATTACTGCTAGAAATTAACTCACTATTTCACTCACAAACAGCAAGTCAGGGTAAGCAAAACCACTGCAGCTGGCAAGGCTTCAGTAAGGGACATCCGCTACTCCACACTGCTGCTGGCTTCAGAGGCCTGACTGGCTGCACAACAGAAAAGGACCTAAAAATGCTTGAATCAAATTCTTCCAAGTTATTCCCTTATACCAGCTCATAAATTACATTTTTTGTCAAGTCTTTCCAAAAGCCCACACTGATCTACCTGGATGGGGGGTGTTAGGAGTCCAGCTGCCATAGCGGTGAGATCTGAAACAGCATGCCATGGAGAAGCAGGGAGCATTCAGGAACCCCCCAAAGTTCAACTCGCAGGCAAATCACAGAAAAAAGGACAAAAATGGCGATGAGGCAAGTTCCAAACTACAAGCAGGGAGGCTCCAGGTTCAAGAGACGAGTCCGCATCGTGGAAATCCAGCTTATCTTGGCGATGTTTAACTGTGGGGATTCAGACCAGCTGCCATAACATCCAGATTAAGCAACACTTAAAGCAGCTTCTCTGTGATCCAGAGCTGAGGTTCTCACACGCAGCAGACTGTTCTGTCAGAAACGCCTCCCGTACGGCGGCACAGCTGAGCCGGTGGAGCAGGATAAGAGCTGCTGGTGCCACACGAAGCGCTGCGGAGATGACGATCAGAGGACTCAGCCCATGCAGCAGGCATCCATCTGAAGAAGATGACTGACCGTATCCTTGGAAGATTTCTGAAGCCAGATTATAAAATGTGTCAACCTTCTTTCAAAAAATAAAAAAATAAAAAATCCAAAGAAATGACCAAAAGAAAAAAGTCCAGATTGTTCAATTATCACATTCAAGAAGCTGCAGATCCCCTCAGATATATTCTTCACAGATACGGAGACAAACTCTGTGACAAATCATTGTTTCAGCTGTCGTGAGAAGTCGTCTGGTGTGTGGTGGCACTTCATTACGATGAATGGAAGTACAAAGGGTAACAAAAAGAGCCACAAAAAGGGAGAAAAAAGTGCACTTTTTTCTGTTTTTGAGGAGAGGGGGGGGGACTGGAAACACAGTCACACAATCAGGGTGGAGTGCAGTTTCCTCCCTGAAACAAAGACAGCCTCTTCCCCTCATACTCAATAACAGAGCCCACCACAGAGATCAGCGAAATGACGCGCTGCAAAGCCCGTCCACAGCAGCCAAACTAGCCGATGATTAAATTAAATACACTCCCATTCATAACACGGCCAGCTGCAGGATTCCTCTGGTCCTGCTGTGTAATCAGAAGCTCTAATAAGATAAGGTACGCCGGGCCAGTCAGGAAACAGGGGTGTGTTATTGTGCGAGTGTTCCTCTGACGTAGCTCCATCCTCCTAAAACCAAACCTCCTCTGCTCGCTAGCGAATCCATGAGAGCTGCGTTACCCTCTAACCTCAACATTCACTAAGTCAGTGTTCATGTGAGCACTTGGGTAAACGACCCCTGATTTGATCAAGTAGCCTCAATCTGACCACTTACGTCTTCGATCTGTCACATCGAGTCGACAGGATTCTCCTGAATGAACAGACTCATGTCTTTGTGTAAATCAGAACCGAGTCAAAGTAAAGTAAAACGCGTCGGATCCGACACCAAGAGTTCACTTTGATTAACTGCTAAGAGTGACAATGAAAATATTTATGTGCCATCAATGGTCTTTTTTGCAATGTACTGAACTAAAATCCTAATAAAAGGCCTAAATATAAAAAAAGAAGTTTGAAGTAAAAACCAGATATCTGAGCTGTAAACGAGTTCAAACATCTATTTCAGCCAGAGCAGGTTTGTGTAGGCCCACTTCATATGGATGTGGCCTCTGATCAAATCCTCTTTATTCCTTTGCTCCAGACGCTGGCAGAGACGTGTCAGTGAGGCTTTTCATTGCTGCTGGTTTTTGACGTCGGCTTGCAGCATAAGAGCCCTAAGACATCCGCTTCTACTTGAACAGCGCTGCAACAGTTGGGAAATACGTCCAACCTCATTAGAACCCTTATCCGTGCCAGGCAAGATTATGAAATTTAATCGACTTAATTGAGCACAGTGGTTATAATCACTCTGACTGCTTCTCGTACGGGCCTGCGTTCGCAGTAACACTATGTCAAACAAATGCTACTTGAATGTGGTTTCATATTAGCAACATACTTTTCTTTTCAGCTTTTTTATAGCTTGCTTGTTTTGTTGACCCAGAATGTGACTCTTTCAGAAGAAAATCCTAATTCAAATTTCACTGAGCAAACAGGTTTCCTGTGAAGTGTAACAAAACACACAGCACATGCACGAGTGTGTAAAAACATAGTTGAGATTCATCCACGTGATCCCAGTGATTTAACATTCCTTGTGGTGGTGAAAGTAAAGGGGGGGAAGAGGGGGAGCAGACTGTGCAAAGTTGATTACACAAGCTCCTGGTCTCCTCTCTCCACTGTCTCACGTCTTTGAAACGCTGTCGAATAAGACTTTTATGCTTCAGCATGTTGTTGGTGAAGGAAAACTAAACTATGTTGAGCATACAGAGTTTGCTCAAGTGAGCCCAGAAACTCACCGCCATTGTTTTGCTGTGCCGGGTCCTGAGCCGTGATCTCCACACGAAGGCTCTGTCCCATGATCCAGCCCCTGAGGGGCCTCTACCTGTCCTGCGCCCAGCAATGTGTGCTCCACAGCGGACAGATCAGCAGCGGCACCTGCCCTCCTCCCTCAAAAAAAGCTCCTTGGTTTCTCAAATCTCTTCTTCTTCTTCACTGCGTTTCTCCCATCTGCACTTCTATGCCTTTCACTTCAGTCCTTCGCCCCCGTCCCCTCCCTCTCGCAATCTCCTTAAGACCTTCCCTCCCTCCCTCCAGGAGCTGGCCTCCCTCTCCCCCTCACTCACTGACCCTCCTTCCTTGGCTCACAGCACAGGTCAGCATACACTGAAGGATGCCTACCATTCCTGGGAGAAAGACGAGTTATGTTTTCAATTTGCCGCGTGTGCTGCGGTATGCGCTGCAATGTGTGCGTCCAGTAATAAATGTGCAAAACGAGGAATGTTATAAATCAGGCAAAAGAGTGAAATGAAAAGATTGAACTAAACCTTGTTTTGGTTTAGTTGAACCGCAGATTGCGTCTATAAAGCAGTTTTTGTTTTAACACAAACTAGTCAGTTTGTATGCCTTTCCAGAGCAGAAAAACCAGGACACGGGGAAGAAGCATTCCTCATTTAGGAATGCGCATAAGTTACTGACAAGCAAAAACCATTAATTAGTCTGGGTGTGACAGACAGAGGAGATGAAGCTGAAGAGACTTCAGTGACTGGCCTCAATAAGGCGAGACGATACTCAAGAAAGGGCATGTGACTTATTCTGGGAGTTTGTAAAGATGCGGCTCCCTCGTGGGTTTGAGCAGCACACACGGACCCCAGCACAATGAAGCCGAGACGACCGGACAAGGAATGTCAGCCAGTTAAGTAGACAAGTCAATCCGATAATAAAAAGATGAGTTAATCAAATATAAGCTTCTGTTTCTGCATCTGCTATGTGTGCTGATATACAGCTGCCATTGCTCAGAACTAGCAGAGGGCGTTTATCATGCTGTGCAACACTTCTCCAGACACCATTTTACACACATCTCCAAGTCTCTTATCACCATTTCAGCAGACCTGGAGGCATCAGAAAGACTTTTAAACACATTTGTCAGCATTTGTGTGTGGGGCTTGAATATAGTGAAGCACAAGAAGCAGGAAAAAGAAACCGTTTTCTGTAAGTGAGGAGAAAAGGAGTGTGAGCTGGACCCCCTGAATGAGCGCTCAAATTCCTTTTGAGGTTTGAGTGTCTTCAGGAAACCTTGTCCAACTGTGCCTCAAAAGCAGTCCAGTGCACCGAGCTGTGTCATTATGCCTGGATAGATCCGAGTTTTCAGAGCATTTGGCTGCATCTCGTGCCTCTTCTAAAGATGGAGAGCTAGTGTGTTCCTGTTCTCCTCTCCCTGTGCCCCACATACAGCCTCCACACTGGGCCGACTTCCAGAGAGAACTGAGCCAATCTACATGTGCCCAGAACCTGTTGGCCTGACCTGGAAAACCGACTGGGCCAAGCAGCTTCAGCAGGCGGGCCGACTGAGTCAGGCACAAACATATGTACACACATTTACAAATGTGCCTGACGTGATGCGAGCCTGGGGTGGGCCAAAAACAACAGCGCTGTAGAGGATGCTGCTCTTTTCTTATGGGTGTAATGCGTCACCTCAGAAAATCACCGGGTGTCCCGCAACAGCTTAAGGCTCAACATGCAAAACAAACCAACAGAACTGGACTGACCTACATGGCTCAGGATTGCTTCCCCATCTTTGTGGGAGTCTGCCTTGAAGCAAATATAAGCACTTATGGTGTTGTATTGATGCCACAATTTACATCAACGACACAGGGCTTTTGAGGTATGAAAGTTGCTTGTAAAAGTATTAGAGATGCAACAATGCCACTTTTTTTCCAAACAGATGATACCGATACTTGAATCAGAGTACTTGCAGATACTAGTACAGATACCATTACTTCCACCACACTGAAAAAATGCAATGAATTGAACGACAGGTTTTATTCTCCTGTTTTTTACAACAAATGATGGTGAAATAAATAACAAATAGAATATAAATAAAAATGAAAGCATCACTAAAATTTCAAGTGAAAATAAATACTGTACGTAATAAACTGGGATCGGTTCCAGGTATCGATTTAGTACAGGCACTAT
>JBBDHI010000006.1:16748114-16762296 GCA_037177115.1 Craterocephalus stercusmuscarum | reverse complement strand
TTTATATAGATATATCATTTAGATAGAGAGATATACAGAAACATTATTTTCACACAGAAAAAGTGCATTTTATACCAAACCTGAACATTGGCAAAAAAACAAACATTTAAGTTAACAATAGTATTGAAAACTGTATAAAAACAAAGCAAATAAAAAAAAAAACAAAAACAAAAAAAAACAAGACTAGTAGAGCAACCAATAAAGCAAAATGGGATGCAGGATGCATCAAGGTGTCGACACTGTTAAGTGCTCTGTTCAGTTCTGGCTGAGCCACCTTCAGCTTCTCCCTCCGGCACATCCCTGCCTGGTGGGAGCTCCTCCCTCTCTCGCTGCTGTCCGATGGCGCGCAATGCTACGGGGGCTGCTTGGCTGAGGCTCGGCGCTCTTGTACGACTGTCTCTGGTGCTGCGTTCAGGGGTCTCAGTCACAGACCTGTGGGTGTGGACGGAGCTATGTGAGCTGCCATATTGCTTTGAGTCTGTCGTGTCCAACTCTGCTTTGGAAAACGTTAGTGCCGTGCCATGCCGCACAGACTGGCTGGTTCCCGCTGCCTGGTGCACTGACCAGTTGTCTCCAGGAGTCCTAAGCCCTTGAGTCCTGGGGGTCCCGCCCCAGTGTGATTCAAACAGGGCTAGTGATGGCCCCTCGAGAGGGGGAGATGTTGGAGATGAGTGTGTAGTCGGGTGGGACCTTGGTCTGGCCTGTACCATTTGGATCCCACCAATCGGTATCATCAGGTAGGGGACCTTAGCTTGTTGGGAGTGCATGGGAAGATGGCTGAAGATGTTGTCTGCTGTCGGGAGACCAGGATACGCCTCGCAGGTAGAAATACGGAAAGCAGGTGGGAACAAGTTGTATTCTGAGGACGTCGGCCCTCCTCCTGCTGCACCACTTTTCTCCTGTAGGGGGAGCAAAAGCTTTAATTTTGCCTTTGATAACCTTGCAATTTGCAAGTTCACAAAAAGGGGAATAACCCACGGATATCATCTGTGGAGGAAAATGAGGTTCATATAAAATGTATCTTTTACATAATATTTCCCTGTTTGAGTGTGAATAAAATCTAACAAATGAAAGAGACTGACCAGTTTGACATGACCCCTCTTTGTGCCGGGACTTTCCCACGGCAGGGATCCGGGGCTCCTGTGTTGCACCCCCAGCGGCAACGGAGGGGTCCGGACTTGAGTTGGCCGGTAGCAGCTGGCTGAAATCTGACAAAGAGGAGAAAGGGGTCTGATGGGAGACGGTCCTCTCTCCGGGGAGGGTGAGACGTGTCGGCTGGGTGAGGAGAGATCGGTCCGGGGGGACAGGCTGTGGATTGGTGAGGACAGCTCCAAACGAGGGGAGAGACTGCGGCTGGGAGAGCAGCTCTCACTGCTGGGGGAAAAGGCTCTCGGAGACGTTTTCCAGCCGCGTCGGGAGAAAAGTGCCCTCCTGCTGCCCGGAGAGGCCGCCCGCCTGCTGGACCACACTCCCCAGGGAGGGGGCTCCTGACTGAGGCTGGGATTGGGTTCTAGATCCAGAGTGCTTTGCTGGGAGTGCCGACTGCAGCTGGAGCGCCCTCCGGTTGACGGGTGGGTGTCCGATGAGCAGGAGGAAGGCGGGTCTTCATGGGATGCAGACTCCTCTTCCTCCTCCTCATCATCATCATTGTCGTCGTCATCCTCTGTCTCCTCCACATCAGAAAACTGATGCTCCTCCTGTTCTTCTGAGCCACACACGCGCTCATCGCTTCCTGCTTTGGTGCAAAACACAAGGAAACATGAACCTCTTTTGAATAATATCTCTTAACATGTTAGTAACCATAACTTCTGCATTTACAAAGTTGTGCCATGAAGAGAACAAGCACAAAGGACGCCGATTGAACTCGTGTTATAAATAGATTGAGGACGAACAGGCTGGAATCTAACTGAATACACCATCCGATTCTGTTCACAAACTATTTCTACAGACTTATGAATGGTAATCGGCTCGTCCTTGGTTGCAATGAGTGTGGTCTGTCAGCAAGAAAGAGACGGCAAAGGGAGATGTAGCAATCAAAGGTAAAGAGGAGATCGTGATGTGCTTTCTTTTGTTGCTTTATCAGAGGGCAGACAAAAGTGTTCAACTGTATAGCTTTTTTTTTATCCCCCAGTGCTACATCCTTGAAAAAGGCGTTTAGGCCAGACTCCTGCAACTGCATCAGGAGAATGTGGCTTCCTCTGTATTCTTCATTTATTTATCTTATGCTTTTATATATTTCTTATGCAAGCCCAGAGGGAGGAGAATAGAACATGGTGTTGCATAAGCTGTCACTACTGAGCAGTAGCTATTCTTCATAGGCAGAAGTTCATCCAGCTGTGTACCAATAGTTCTGCAGAATGGAAGGGAAATATGTGAGAGGCTTTGCATCTCCATCCCCTGAAGTACCTGTTTCCTCGCTTTCCGGCTCGTCCAGCGATGACTCAGATACTCCCATTGCCTGGCATTTCTTCCCATGAGCCTTTGACTTCATGTGTTTTGTAAGGTTTCCTAGTAGGGAAGAACAAGAAAGACCCATGAAACCGAGGGATGAAATGTGACGACACAGCATGTGTTTAAGTTTGTTAATTAATTTCATTTACCTTTGGTTTTGAAGGCGAAGTTGCAGTGCTTGCAAATATACGGACGGACGTCGGTGTGCGTTCTTATGTGCTTTTTGAGCATGCTGGGCTTTTTGCAGCGAATGCCGCACTCTCCGCATATGTACTTCCCCCGGCCACGACCTCTCACGTAGACATACTCTTCATTGGATCTGTACCTACGATAAAGAGAGAATGAAAGATTTGAATGGCAAAATTATTTTACAGCATACGCCTGAGTGGTAAAATTCGGAAATAAATACCCGCCTTGTTGCCTGGCACGTTCATACATCTAACAGATTAAAAAGCAGCAAAAGAAACTGCACATGAAATGTGTAAATATATATACGCACTAATTTGATTTAAAATTTGATTCATTGAATGATTTCCTTTTGGTTTTAAGTATCAAACATCCACTTTTCAGTCTCAATTATGAATCAAGTCATAAATAATATTGTGATTCAACTGTCAATCACACTACTAATAATCAATATAGTGAGTTTATATCATCAAGCCCCTTTCCGAAAGGAAAGCATTGAGTCATCATACAAATATTTAATCTGTTGTCTCTTGCCAGTAAACTAGGCTCGTGCGCTGGAGCCAATGCATGAGCCTAGCTTACTGGCAGCACTAGTGCAGCACTGCACTGCTCATCTGTTGTCTGAGATGAGCTTATCTGAAAAAAGCTTATCCTGGAGAAACCATTTCAACTTCAGTGGCATTCACATTAAAGCTGAGGCCATGTTTGCAGCACAAACGCATCTTAAAATTGCAGAGCAGGACAGTGGCAGCTGCCTGTGTGCATTTGAACACTTTGCAGACAAGTTAGCTAAATAATTGCATTTACACTAATAATCTCGATTACCTGACATAATACAAAGATTTGGGACATTTTTGAGTTGCTAAAATAATCCAGTATAAGTTGAGGACCGGTGTTGATGCCCTGATAACGTAAAAGCTACAGTGTAGCGAGTTGTCAGAACACAATGCTAATGCTAACTTCCTCTTCCTAGAGCTGAAGTAAATTGTAAAATATTTTTTGACGCACTTTGTATGGCATGCAGAAATGACAAATATTGTTTTACAAAACAAATTTAGCTCCTTCAAATTGGGCTAATTTTGTTAGTTCAGTTTCATTATTTGCATTTTACACAAGCTGGAACTTGCTGCAACCCAGAATGTGTTGCTCTTAAATTACATATCACTGCCTTTGATGGTCTCCCATGCCTGGTCAAGTCCAAGTATGGCAAGTGGAATGGTTCCTGCATGCAGCGAATAACAAAGTTTTGCCCCCAAAAGCTCAAGTTGTTTCCACATTGAGAACATACAGCAGACATCTAATTAAACATTCAGTTTTGCTGATTCAGTGGCCTTGCCATGAATCTATTCCCAGTATTTTCCCTCTTTTCAGCTTTATTTTGGTATCTCTTAAAAATATCTGTCTCTTTAACAACTAAATATATCATCATGTTCGCAGTTAACCCCTGGAAAACGGCTGCTGGAAACAATGTTGTTGTAATCTTAGCAGGCCAAAAAAACAGGACAAAAGAGACTCAAAGAGGCAGCTTAGAGCTGAGGGGAACTGCATAGCTGGCTGATCTACAACCCATCACAACCTACAACCTATCTATCATCCATCACACAGTCATTTAACCCAACTTTTTAATGAAAATATTGATCAGACCAATAACAATGATGAAAGGGGATGGGCGTATGCGCAAAATGCACAAAAGATGCATACATATAAGGAATGAGTAAACAAGGCTTTCTTTATGGAGGCGGGTTGGGGAAGCCCCACCAAAAGCCCAGCCGCGCTGAATCCTTTGGCCGTACCCTCCGCTACACCCTGGGAGCACAAAGAATACCAGCTATTCTGCTGTGATCGGGTGGCCCTGCCAACAACAGCAGCAGCTAAAGAGAGGGAAGGGAAGCCTGGCTGCAGCCAACAACCCAAAATAGACACAACATATAAAAATCAAGTAACACATTTAGGTTTAGTCTATAAAAACATTGTTTATGCACAATTTTCTTGTTTACCGTAAGGCTATTTCCACACACAGTGGGCCGCAGATGTTTTATATCTGAATGAATTGTCCTCTATGAAAATCTCCAGCTCTCCTCACACCAGCCATGAGGTGTATAATCCATTCTGAGTTGTAAACATCCAATGTGTGCTGCGTTAATTACAGGATATGCACCACATGTACAATACTCCCTGTTGTATGACAGAACTAGCGAGACCAAATTATACAACTGCAAAAGCGTCTTAACGGTGACATTCTGCTGTTTTCATTCAGGAGCTGGCTACTGTTTAACTGGCATGGATTTCTTATCACAGCTAAAAATATCCACTCGCATCTCCGGAAAGAAAGGAGAAAAAAAAAGGCTCTTGGACTTAACTTATTGGGGTTTAAATCAGCAGCAACAAGCCTCTGGTTGACAATGCAGAGATAGATTTGTGGAAAGGATAACACTTCCAACCAGAGAGCTACTGACAGCTAAATCGGATAAATTCACAGAATATTGGTGCAGAACCACTGAACAATGATGCAAATCGTTACTTTAGCTACTTCAATTAGACCGAAAGGAATTTAACTAATCATTTAGACCTACTCTGTATGTGTGTAACTCACAAACTGCATACAGGCTCAGGAATGGCCCAACCAGCTCTCTAGTGTGGTTAAAATGTTAGGACAAATCTGCTATGTTAACCACTAAAACCACGGAAATCAATCTACACGTTGTCACAGAATCCAGAGGGAGGAAGTTCAGCCTGTGCTCACTGGGAGAAAGCAAGCATGATGTTTCACAGAAGAAAGAAAGAAAGAGAGAGCGGTTGTTGCTTAATTGCTAAAATGTCTGTTACTTAGTGGAAAATTTTCAGCGGTGCAAGGCTGAACTCCATAGAGATACCTACACAGATTAAAACTGGCAAGTCACTGCAGCCCAATCAAAGCAGCAAGACGCATTTTCATGAAAAACTGCTCTGGAGTTGCACATAGTCATGATTTTGTGTGAAGGAAGATAGGGATAATGAGCACTAACAAAGTCAGAGAGCAAAACATTCTGCAGTGTTGATGGCAGAGAAGCTGGGCTATTTTTTTCTTGCATGCATGGAAAAAATGCAGAAGGACATCAAGGGATGGAAATACAGTGAGAGAGAGAGAGAGAGAGAGAGAGAGAGAGAGGACTCAGAGGAGGCTGAGAGAATGCCAAAAAAATAATGCTTAATGTAAGTACAAGTGGAAGAGCTGCAAGAGTGAAATAGGCAGCATGAGCAGAGGGAGAAGGCTGGCACAACAGGGACACACAGGAAAGCTGTGGGCTGTTTATGGATAAAAATGCACTTCCTGAGTGTGTTTAATGTGTGGCTGAAAATGATAAAGACTGGTAATTAGTGGTTTATCTTCTGTTAAGCAGACGACAACTTCTCTCACTCAATCTGTTGTGCACATAAACGCTAAACACTGGCTGTTTTATGGAAGTGTTGACATACGCAGAAAATCAGCCCAAAGAAATCTCCTATCTCTAATGCCCATCCAAAATATGCTCCAAGTCTCCCAAAAGGAACAATGGAAGCCTCTAAAATAATGAAGCAAGGTATTACACCTCTTAACTATTCTAGTATTTCCATGTTTTCGTTTCTTCCTTTCTTCACTCGTTTTATCCCTCTTTTCTTCCTTCTTTATCCTTATCTTTTGATTCAGTGTGAACAGATCTGTTTCTAATCAGCTGCTGGGGTAAATCTAAACTTTAAACACAGAGAACCGGGAGAAGTGGCCAGGCTGCATTGGATAGGATCCCTCTGACATTTATGAAAAGCACTAATATGAGAGTGAGGACAGGTCTAAAGACAAACATGGAGCAACACCCATGACTGTCTGTGACTGCTTGCAGATCTGCTCATACTGTGCCTCTTTGTTTTCACAGTTACTTTCTGTGACCGTAAAAAGATTTTAATAAGAGTCTCAAAATTTGAAGTTGGAGACAACCTTTCCCTCTACACGCACACAAGCATGCTCACACCAACACAATGCCATCTCCCCAAATTAACACATCTTAAACACAAACACTCATGCCAGCAGTAAGAAGAAAAAGCTTGGCTACAGGTACAAATGAAATCCCTGCGGGCCCCTCTGCCTCCCATCTGCTACTCTAATTCTCTGTGCTCTCCACAGTTCTCTTGCTAGCATCAGGCTGAAGAACTCGTGTAATGAGAGACTGACATCATTTGAAAATACTGAACACAAAGATGAAAAATAAAAACACTCTTTCAGCCCTTACCCTCCTTCGAAGATGCGAACCCGAGAAGGCTCGCCCTGTTTGGAGGTGGAAGGCCCTTCCTCTCTTGTTTCTTTATTTTCTTCCTTCTCATTCCTTTTCTGATCCTTTACTTCGGTGAGGGTGCTGGGTGGCGTGGCATGTACCTACACTCAAAGCAAATAAAAGGAAAACTCAAAGTAAAATGTTAATAGCTTTGCTGCCAACTACCTGGCAGCATTAACACAAAAAACAGAGTGATATGTAGAAAACACGAGTTTTCCTGTAGTCACAGACACGGTAATTGGATTATTTATCAAAGCAGCTTATGAATATATGATATATTGTATTTATATTTACCTCTGACACATGTGGTGTCCTGCTGCTTGTTCCGGACAGTTTTTCTCTGGCCGTTGTAGGAGCAGTGGCCATGGTGTATGTCTCAGAGCTGTGCTTCTGTTTGGAGCACAGCAGGGACAGGGCCACCTTAGTGCTGAGACCTGGCAGGTTGGGATTGTGAGCACTGACGCTCCATGTAGAATAAACTGAGGTGTGAGGATCCCTCTGGACAGACGGGTTGGGTTTGACATACTTCAGGTAGCACCAGTTGACTGAGGTGGAAGTGTGGAGGCTGGGATACGAAGGACTGCTCGGTTTCTCAGACCCTTCGTCAGCAGTTGGCCCCTCTTCTTTTTTTTGACTTGACTTCTGATGTAACTCCTCCTCTCCCTCCTTTTCTTCCCTGTTATCTTTCCTTGGTACTTGCTCCTGTGCCTCCTTTAATTTCACATCTGTCACCTCTACCATATCTGGCTGTTTCCTTTCTCGGGCGTCCAGTTTTTTCCCCGTGGCTTTGATTTCTTCCTCCTGCCTTACCTTTGGTTCTAATGCCCCCTCTTCTTCTATCTTATGTTGCTCCTCCTCCTCCTCCTCTTCTTCTTCTTCTTTTACCCTTTTCTGATGACGCTGAGCCTCAGTACTGAGCTCAAGACTGGCTGCTGGCGAAAGCATGCGTTTGCTTCCTCCAGCCCCCAGTGGACCATATTCCTCCCCAGAGCCCGAGGCTAGCTCCGTTGGTAGAGACAGGGGAAGGAGGCTCTTGATGTCTGGGGAAGGCACCTTAAGGTAGGTCCTTTGGAGCTTTTCCCGTTCCAGCTGGCTCATTATAACCATAGTTGTGCAAGAAGTTGGTTCCTGTGAATGAGTGGAAGCCAAAATCTGGGACAGGGTGGTGTACAGGGCATTGGCAAAGGTAGGTCTATGAGTTTGGAGTCGAACTGGTACCACAAGGGACACAACTGGTGTAAACTGTGCCAGGCATGTGGCTATGACTGGCCGTGGGTGGTGGTAGGAGATGGTCACAATAGACTGGTGGGTTAGGGCGGAGGACATTTGAGAGATGGAGGGCCTGCTCTCAGCAGTGGATAGGGAAGAACCATGTGTGTTAAGTCTGGGAGGAGCAGGCAGGTAAAAGGCCTGGCTCGCTCTAGTCCTGGATGAGAAAGGGAGAGGAACTAGAGGGGGAAGCTGATGCAGAGGTATTCTCAACCGTTCAGTTAAGGGGATCTGTGCTGGGTGTATCGGTATAGGTGGAGATCCTGTGTGTAAGAACGCTCTGGGGATAACTTGGGTGGACAGTACTTCAGATATGGCTGTGGTGATGGGGAATAGCTGTGACAGTGATACTGGGGGGAAAGCATGCTGGCCTCTGGACTGCAGAGAGAGCAGATCCTGAGAGGATGGTAACTGCGGTGGTAACAGCTGCAGGGCCTTTCCTCTAGCTTCCTGATGAAACTGGGAGCTCACTTCAGCAGAATACAGAGAAGGATGGTCAGGTAGGGAGGGAGCAGGATTGGGATGTTCTACTCTGGAAAGCTGCTTATTGTTGACCCCAATTTCCTGTTCGGGTTCACCTAAGGAGGTAGGTAAAGTAAGAAGACATTTTCTTCTTTCTTTCCAGGAGGACGGGGACTGCTGAGGGGAAAGGGATCCATAGTCGAAGGATTTACTCCTGGTCTCTGAGATCTGCTCTGTTTGTTGTGGGCTGGCTGGGGCCTGCTCCGAGGCTGAACGCCTCATTTCTTTGTGGCTTTGGGGGTGCTGCTGAGAAGTGGATGGCACCATCAGCATCTGGGAGCTTTGGCTGCTGGAAGCCCAGATTACTGGCTCTGATCGTGGAGTCTCTTCAAAAGAAGCAGAGTAGCTTGAGACGTTGCTCTCTTGACTGGGACTCCGTGGCAGAGACAAAGACTCAAAGCTTGACTCCCCAGAGGACTGGGAAACCTCTGCTAGGCGAAGCCTTTTCTTTTTCGGTGGCAGCTTCTCAGCGGGGAGTTGGGCAAGAGTCTGGCTTCGCTGGGGCCAGTGGAACTCCTCTACTCTCTCTGCCTCCTAAAAAAGATAGATAGTTTAGTCACTTAAATTGAGCAGAATAAAGGACAAAGCAAGTGGCCTTTTAGAGAGTTGTGTACCTTAGATGACGATCCTGTCACTGGGGGTGACACAGATGGCATGTCAGCATCAAGTTCCAGAGTCACAAGGATCTCGGGCACTTGGATGTTTGGCTGGCGAATGAGGCGGGATGTGGAGGGTGACTGTTTTGGCTCGGGCTGCTGTGTTTGCTGATGCTCTCTGAGGACGAGTTCCTGGCTTTCCATAGATATACTCTCCTGTTTTTCAAAAGAACTAGTGTGTTGAATGACAGACACACCCTTCCTGTCCTGCTGCTGCTGTTGTTTTGGCTCAGTCTGTAAAGTAACACCTAGAGACATAAAGCAGAAAAAAACAGCCTCTCATTATATTATATTGGTATCGGGCTTATTAATAGTAGGTTATTAGCCTTGCAGGGATTAGTGTTTTTCCACAAAGTAGTTTTAACTTGTTAATATCAGAGATTACACATGTCAAGATAAAAAGATAATTCATTCATTTATTACTGGAAAGATTCTCAAACAAACCTGAGAGGGTCTGGCTGTGCTCTGGTCTACTTGACACTGGAATGAGGCCTGCAGAGCTGCCTGACATGGGTGCAAATCCAGGGCTGGGAGGATCCTCCTCCAGACTCTCCTCTTTCCTCCTCTTCCTTACAGCCATGGCCAGAGCTCTGAACTTATAGTGCACCATCAACGGCCGATCCTCCCGGCATGTCTTACTTGCACCCTTAGCCTCTTGTTCCGGTTCTGAGCAGATGCCTCTATGAGCCTCATAGCCTTCACTGTGCTGGAAGCTAGCCCCGCATGCTGCACATTCAAACACGCTGGGACTTTGTTGATGCTGCTGCTTCTGTGGCATTTTGGCTGTTTCGGGGCCTCTGGCCGAGGAGAGCGAAGAGGTGGGACTGGCCTCCTCTAACATTCCCTCAGCTCCCAAGGGAACCTCTATGGCGGGCTGGCGTTTGAGCATACGCTGGGCTCCTCTCATCTCTGCCACCACCGCTTGTTGCTCATCAAATGACTGACAAAGACGGAAACCTCTAGGAGACATGGTGCCGGAGGTGCTGGGTTCTGCTTGGCTGGTAGAGGATGGCATTGAGAGGCTTCTAAGAAGAGGCACTGCCGGCATCTCCTGTGAACTGGGTGGATCTGTTTCAGGGTTCTGGAGGTGCCTCAAACCACTGGGGCCTGCTGCTTCGCTTTTCGGGTCGAATATGTAGGGATCTTTAGGGGCAATGAATTTGGGCGACTCCATGCTACTCTTCCTTGACAGGGAGGAGCGTCTGGGTTTTACACTGTCAATCTCACTGGTATCCACGACTGCTTCATTGATAGTGATGAGCTTGGTTATGTGTTCTATTACTTGGGTTTTGGGCACAGCAAAGGAAATGCTCTTTTCCTCAGTTCCTGAGGATGAGGAATGTGACGAATGAGGTTGCTGCTGGTGGGGACTGCGTTGCTGCCCCCCCAGTCTTCCATACTTTCCTAGAATAATTTCTGCGTAGGTTTTGGCACTGGAACTTGGCGGGCTAACTTGGGACAGGTCGGTACTGCCTGATCCAGAGAAATAGCCAGACTCTGTGCTGCCTTTACTCCCAGGGCCCAGGGAAGAAGAAGAGGTGGAAAGGGAGGAAGGAGGGTCATCTGGAGAAGCCATGGGGCCTCGTTTCCTTTCACTAAGCCTTAGTGCTAGTCTTTGCTTGACAGCCTGGGAGTCCTCAGGCCTCTGACTCTCCTCTGAGACCCCAAGCTGCTCCTTACCTCCTTTCTTCTGCTGCCTGAGCATTTTCTTAGAATAGGACTTTCTATGCTGACCAGTCTCTTCTTCGGACTCTGTGCTTTCTCCCTCTGTATGCTCCTCAGGGTCTTCTCCAACACCACTGCCCTCTGGTCCGCTTAAACTTGGCTCGTCACGGCTGAACGCCAGACCTGCTTTAATGCGATGGGCATGAGATTTGCGATGCTTATACAGGTTACTCTTGGTCTTAAAAGAAAAGCCACAGGGGGCACAAGGATAGGGCCTTTCTCCCGTATGAGAGCGAATGTGTTTCTGAAGAACACTTGGCTTGGCACATGGACGGCCACAGTAAGTGCACACATATTTCCCTGGTTTTTGTGGTTTCTTCTCCCCCTTTCTGGGTGAGCTGAAGCCTTCGAGGCGCTCTTGGCTTGAGTGAGATGGCACTGCATGGCCATGCTCACCCTGGGTGGATGAAGTAGAGGGGAGGGACTGGGCCGAGGAGGAAGCTGGGGAGTAAAAGCTGCCTCCTGAAGGACCTGGGGTGTCTGTATGCTGCCATGCTGCTGCTTGCTGCTGCTGTAAACGAAGCAGGTCAGTACGTTTGGGTTGGCGATTTTGAAGGGGCCCCAAGGCTCTGTGTACAGGGCGAGGATTGGGCGGCTGCTGGGGTTGCTGAGATGGACAAGATCCTAATGAAGATTCAGCTGTTACACGCTGCTTCCCTTGCCTTCCAGAGCACTCCCCATCAGCCGGACGGCTGGGCTCAGCCTCCATAGAGTGAGGAGGAGGCCTCACACACACGTATTGAAAGGCTCTCTGAGCCTCATTGGTCCAACCGCATGGCAGCAAAGTGGTCAGGGGCAGGCAAACATTGACAGGCTGAATCGTAAATCAAAATGGAGGATCTTTTTCTGTTTGGGCCAAGAGTTACTGAAGACGACCAAATGAGGCATCATTAAAAGGTGCCCTGGAGCAGCATGGAAGCAGGTAAACAAAGATGCTCTTTCAATGCAAAGCAGCTCTGCTTCTGTCTCGCCTCAGCCATTCTACCAGTCCTCCCAAGGTCTTCTTTGCATCTTCTTTGTTGGTTCTCAAGGGTTCTGGCTGTTCAGCCTCTGAGTGGGTCTAAATGAAAACAGACACCGAAAAAAAAAACTGAGTCACAAAAGGGAAGCATATCAATTATCTGCATTATCTAGAAGCTCTAAAATAAAAGTCTAAATCACAGATAGTCAAGGTTAAGAGCTATGAGAAATACCCTCCACTGCTTCCAGTTTCGCTTTTTCAATCTGCAATAAAATGAAAGCAAGAAAACAGAGGGATGGGAAAGCTCCTATACTATAGATGCACAGTCTTTAACTTGGAATATTCCTGTTCCATCGAGAAAGGGGTAAAAAATCTACAAATGTGAACCTTGGTCACTCAGTATATTCAGTTGTTATGGTAGAGTCATAATATTTTGGTCATGTAATGTTACTGAGAGTGTAGGTGTGACCAGTTGAAGCACACCCTAACTTGCACTGTAGGCTCATGGCCTGATGGGTAAAGCACTTCATCAGCTGCTCTTTTTACCCAGATGAGAACAATCTATCTGGTAAATCTGGACACATGATCTTTTTCCATTTCTCTAGAACTTAATATTTACTCTTCCTAGGATACCAAATCCTCACTGATTTGTGTGTTTTTCTTAAAGGAGAAGTTTGCTTTTTTTTTAACCCGGGGTCTGTTTTCATCTTTCCTTTCATACATGTGAGTGAGGAGGAAAGGAACATTCAAGATCGCTCCAGTATGTAGCCGGACAGGCAGCTAGCAGCACAGCTAATGGTAGGTATCGGGCAACTGCCCCTGCTTAAATTTGCCCTAAAAACGTGCTTGTTTTCCACACTGAAATGCTCTGATAGTCTCAACAAGTGTCAGAAAACGTACTAGAGAGGAGAAATGAATGAAAGCATCTGTATTAGCTGGGCGAATGCTATTGTTTAGTATCGGGAAGTGGATTTGCCACCGGTGTTTTGATGCTAGTTATTTTTTGTTTGTGAGGTTTCAGTTTTTTATTGAGCAAGGTAGGTATCATAAATGTAATGTCTTACATGCAAATCATTTAGGTATTCTAATCCTGTGAAATTATTAGAAACACCCGAGCAACTAGGCATCACCACCACCAGACAAAACTTATATCCCTTAAACTCCTCTTTTTTAAAAAAGGCATTGGCATTTTCTGCCGGGCTCAGCCGGGAACATTCCCAACTCGGGCACCGACAGATGAAACCCCCATGTCAAGGCAAAGAGTCAAAACAAATGTTGATATACAGCCTATGCTTATCTGATCTGGCAGTGAAGCTGAGGGGGGTAAATGTTGTGGTCTGATCTCTAGTATCACAGCAGCTGCGTTCAGCCTGCACTTCTCACACTGTTCTGCCACCAGGGTGCAAAGTTTACAAGGAGCCAAGACAAGAATCAGACTCTCTTGTGTCAGGATCCTATGAAACCATTTTATCAAGATGGATCTATTGTAATATTTCCCACTTACACAGCACTAGAAAGCCGTGTTTATTAAGAGCTAGGGATCTAGGCTAAGCTTAGAGAAGATGAGGGTGCAATGAAATCTCATCCTTTATCAAGATGTATGTCCTGTGATATTTCCCACTTACTACAAAGCATGTACTCAGTCTCAACTCAGGACATGGGATTCTTGTATTGCAGCCAATCATAGCACACTCTGGGAATGGACAGGGCCAATCATAACATTTTCCGTGAGCAGCCATGCCAGACTGCCGACAGCCCCGGCACAGGCTTATCTAGGGTATCATTCACTATGTAAGACATTGACACTATTTTCAACTCCCTACCTCTGTCAGAATCTAGAGATCGGTGCTAAATTAAGGAGAATGCCTCGTGTGCTCTCTTCACAGCTGCAGATTTCTGCAACGATGTAACATTGCTACAAAGCAACTGCAACCAAAAAAATTAACAGATTTTCCATCATACAAGGGCTGTGCAGACAAACGAAGAATAGGATTAGAGGTGAAGAGGTGGGAAAGAGATGGACGATTCAACGGCTAGATAATCAGACCCGACAGAAAACCGCAGTTCACGGTGCCAATGCAGTTATGGCAACTTTTTTATAATGAGCAACACTTTGGCTCTCCCCA
>JBBDHI010000006.1:16734435-16748014 GCA_037177115.1 Craterocephalus stercusmuscarum | reverse complement strand
CATATGTCTGAAAAACACAGCACAGCCTGCCTTCATTAGAGCCAGTTTACAGTAGGATAAAAAAAAAAACACCTTTCCTTGCGGTAACAACTTCACAGATTCTTGGCTTCGTCTCCACATTTCCACACATCTGCTGAGGGCCAATCATCTGTCCAGTGTGTTTCTCTAAACAGTGCCTTGATTACAGCGGACTTGCAGCATTGACACTCAGCAATTACGCAGCAAAACAAAACAAACCGACACCATTAAAATTCTGCTCTCTGTTCTTTATTTTTCGCATTCTCCATGTTTTGGCGGTGGCTGGAGTTCTTTAATGTTTTTGAAATGCTGAGCCAAGTGATGCATCATCCTCCAGAGTTACATAACTTAGGCTGTATGAAATGAAGGGCGTCAACTCCAAACAAAAAATAGAAAAACAGAAATAATTTTAAACAATTATCTAAACATAAGAAAGGGAGTTGAGATTACACTGGAAAAAAAGAAAATATGTTGGAAGAGCAGCAACAAAGTGGGTGATGATGAGAAAAAAGAGCCTGGATATGAAGAGGAGGATCCAGCAGGAAGGAAAACACAAAGAGCAGGACAAATTATCATTCTCCACGCCCCCATGATACGTCTCTTTGTTCATGTAAGTGGTTATCAGAGTTTAGGTTTAATGATCTGAAGGATAGTCATCAATGCAGCCCTTAAACAAGGCAATTAGAAGGTTTTTTAAGCATAGGAAGAGCACCGCTTACATTATTTAGCGCAGTCTAGACTGCCAGGTCTGAGTGAGGAAACACACAGTCAGGGCTGTGCCAAGAAGATGAGGGAAAGGAATGCCAGAGTCTAGCCTACATTAAGCCAAAGCACGCACACCCTAAAGCGCCCGTATACAGCGTACAGTAACCCTAACCCCAAATCTACTCTGACAGATGTGACCAGCCACTCTGCTGCACTGGCCTGAGGTGACCTACCCTGGTTTCACTGAGGGGTTCTCCTTTCCTCGCAATCCTCATTCCACAGAGATGACACATCGACAAGAGCTGCTTTTACTACAATGGCAGTATAAAGTGATAATCCTCATGAGAAAGGTATTACTATAACACCCCTGACGAAATGCTCAGGTTATGTAAATGTATCTCTTACTGGGGAGGGTGGGGCAGGGGCGTTCTGCAGGCTATTTTCGTGCTGAGGTGTGAGCAGGAAAACACGATATGTTGGTTTACAGCTTGAAACTCAGTTATGAGGCGTTTGAAATCACAGCCAAGTTGTGATTATCAGCAGGAGATTTCAACACGTCACACGATGAACATTTGGTGGCGTCTACCCTCCGTGATATCCACCTATCGAATGTTTCAAGCCAGAAACACCGTCCTACCGTGTTTTTACTTTTTTTGGTGCAAACTACTTTCAGCCGTTCACACCTAAAATGCGATGAATGCCTCCTCCACAGAGACGGGAAGACAGAATGACTGAGGAATGTGAGTGTGTGTACATGCGAGGTGGGCGGCTTTGTCAGCAGAAACAGGCTCTGATGCAGGTACCCAAGGGAGCCCTGACACACGGAAGAGCTCACACTCCGTCTACTTCACACACACGTGCCGTCACACATCGTCGCGCACCGTCTCCTAACATCATCTCCGCTGCGTCTGCTGGAAGTCCAGCACTTCTAAAAACGCTCAATCCTGAAAAATCATTTAGCTCAACTCTGGCTCGGTAAGTCGTGCTTGAGCTCTGCAGCAGCTGTACGGTTAGAAACTTGGTTAGGGTCCACACAGAGAGCGCTGCCAGCAGAGGTGAGGTTGCGTTCAATTCCTCATCAATACTCAGATGGACTCGTGGATGACAGGCGCCACTAATGACAGATTTTATGCAAAAGGGGCACAACATTACAGTAAATCACTTTGTGCTTCAGAAAAATTATCTGCTGTCATAACCCCCCCTAACAAACACGCACACTCAAACACTTATCTTTTCTCTTCCCCATCCTCTTGCTTACTGGCGGTAGCCTGGCGCATGTTCCCATGGAAACCATCCTACTCTGAGCAACGGCAGATGGAGAGGGAGTTGGAGGTCTAAATTTATCTCCCAGCATCCTCTCTGACTACAGACTCACACTGGCAGCAGGAAGTGAGGAGGGGGACTGCTTGGCCTCCGTGTGTGTTGACAAGCTGGCCTGACCCTTGACATCAAACACATCTGAGAAGCGATTGGCTCGTGTCATAGCGAGCCACCGTCTCCACCAAGCAGTCCAGCATTTGATACTGTACAGGTGGATTCGGCTGCATTCCTGGACTGTAAAACGGAAAGTTGAATTCCAATCCCTCTCCTGCCGCCACTGCCATCAAAAACAGAGCTGTCCTTCAAGCACAGACCCCAAACTCCGGAACGGTAACACTAAACGGTCCGAAAAGGCACAAGAGAGGGAGAACCGAGCGCCAGACAGCAGAAAAACCTCAGAGGCTGAGACTCACTGCCGTCAGAGAGTGCAGAGGACGCCGTCTGACAAAACAGCAAATACCAGAGCCCTCACTCACTCTGTGGGGGGAAGCACTGGGCTCTCCGTACCTCTGAGGCAAGAGGGATTTCACTGGTGCTCTGATAAGACTGCTGGTTCACAGCCACCGCAGCGTTCTTTCTGATTTAACACGAGCAGGTGAACTGCAGGTCAATGGCAGCCTTTATATCCACCAGGAAGGATCAGAGGTGGGTAATGCAAACACTTTGAGCTTTATTGTTATCCTGGTGGCTCTGGTAGAATTAACCATTAAAATGACTGAAACTCAGCTAAATAACAGATGTATTTTTGCTTGTTTGTTCGTTTCTGTAGGCGATCTGGTGGTGAGAACTTTCATTAATTAATCATATTTTTAATGACATGCAGGTTTGCCAGTGTAAATAGAAATTCAGAATTTAACCAGGAAGGTACTGAAGGCGAGCTTTGATATCATCACAGATAAGAAAGAGAAATAGGAAGGAGAAAAACATCACCGTGTAGAATCCGCAGTTTCCCCGTATCTCTCTGACATTTATTTCTTTAAACCCTATCTCATAGTACCCATGCATTCACTCTGAGGTTTACCTTTACACCAATGAAAGGGACGAGGCAAAATCCTGAAACTCAAAAGACATGCTGCTAAGATGTCAGATAAAAAAGGCACAAAAAACTTTCCAAATATGAAAGAACAAAACCACTAAAAGTCCACCCGCTTCCCAACAACTGGAGCAGCTGCAGATGGAAGACGAAGGGTTTAAAATTGGGAGGAAGACAGCCGGAGAAAGAGGAGAGAGTGAGTGGGGCGCAGAGAGAGGCAGAGTTTAGATTACCTGACAAAGCAGTCTGGTCTTCCCCCTCAGAGACGCTTCACAGGCACTGCGAGACGAGCAGGGAGAGCCAGAGAGTGAGAGCGGATATGACTGTTTGAGTGGGTGTGTTGCCGAGAGAGACGGAGAGAGAGGCATAAAAAAAGGAGTGATGGAGAAAGAGGGAGAGAGGAAGACACTGAATGAATGTTTCCACTGTATAAACGCGAGGGGAGGAAGATGTGGCAGCAAGGAGCAGCTTATGAGTGAGTCAGAGTCCTGTGGAATACATCTCAGAAAACTCGCCTCATTTCTAAATCTGCAGCGATATCATCTGCCGAACACACAAACACACACACATTCGGGACGGGATCATCCGCCGGCGTTTCTTTAACTCGCAGCACATCTAGCAGCTGTGGCACACTGCCCACAGACAAGATTACAAACAGGTCTTACATGGGTTTTTCCTCGCAACACATAACCCCGGAGGCAGTTCCTCATAATTATCGCCTCCTTATCAGCAAAGTTATCTTATTGTGGTGGAATTGTGAAGGAAATCTCTGCCACCCTTTTCCAAAAGGGGCAGAACAGTTGCAGACACGAGCCCGTCTTGGTTTACGTAAACCTCTCGGTTACAGCCGGTGTGCCACTGCACTGCATCTGGAAATGAATTCCAGAGTGGCATCCATTCAAGCAAGCCCCCGCATTACGCAGAGCCCGGGCCGGGCCTATCAGCGGCGCACCGCCATGGAAAGGGAGAGAAACAGAAAGAGAAAGAGAGAATTGAGAATGAAGCGGAGGTCCTGCTGTTCCATGGAGCTTCGCCTCGCTGGCAGAGCGCAGGAAGTGTGAGTCACACTCTAAAATAAACACGCTCGCGCGGTGACGAGCCAGCGCTCAGAGTGAGCGGGTGGCTGGGCCGCTGATCAGGAGGCAGGCAGAGGGAACATGGATCCATACAGGCCGGCAACACGTGCTGGCAGGGTGGGACGGGATGAGTCAAAAGAAAAAGATGATTCTCTGTTGCCCTAATTGTGCCCCTCGTTCATTCTTTCATCCTATTCTACCTGCGTACTTGTCAAATGTCACTTTTTCTTTACCATTCACCTCTTCCTCATGCACTCTTCCTGGATTATCCACGTACCCCCCGTGCTTTCTCCTCTGCTTTGTGTTTCCTCTTATTTTATTTGGTCCCAGTCAATAGGAGTGTTGTTCAGAGCTTGGTGATTGCCCCCGGCTCAGTGTGGCTGACTGCTGCAGGGGGACTGTGCCGGCCTGATGCTGCCGGGCGACTCTCTCAGCCTGCTGGCTGAGGCTCTGTATTGTGTCTGCCTGAATGTGCTCATTGTCACCCTTTACAGCGCACACCTTCTATACTGTACTTCCCTGTCAGGGTCCTTCACCCATCCGTCATCCCTTTGTCTTCTGTTCCTCAGACTGAGGGATTCTGACGGGAAGGTGTGGGGTGGTGGGGAGGGGGCAGAGGCACTGGAACAAATCTACTACTGTGGGGATGATTGACAGGAAGGTTCCCCAGCACAGACGTAACAATTTGCAAGGCCAAGGAGTGGACAGCAGACACACAGAGAGGATGTGTAGAGCTCAGCGGCTCTGCAAGCTGCGGAAATGATCATCTTTGAAGAACTGAATCAAAATGTGAGGTGCAATGATGGAGAAGGTGTGTATGTGTGTGTGTGTGTGTGTGTGTGTGTGTGCGTGTGTGTGCGTGTGTGTACCAACAGTAACCATATGCTACTCACTGGCCTAAAGCAAGTCAAAGTTACAGTTTATGCAAAGCTGTGTCATTTACAGTAAACGAAAACAAGGGCTCCCCTGTGGTAGGGTCACATGATGTGGCAATTTCATATGTGTTACACACACACACACACACGCACACACACACACACACACTTGTAGGTTATAACGTGGAGAGGAGCAACACCTAGAATGCAAACACCATGTTTTATAAGAAACTTCGTGCTGTTTTGGAGCAGCCAAAGACTATAATTTAGACAAAATGAGCGGTTTGCGCATTTACGGACAACCGTACAGATGACATATTTTGGGACTTTCACCCCATAAACTGCAGACACAGACAGTAAAGTGGGCAAATATGGGACTATTTAGAGAGCGTTCTCCCTCTTCTGAAGGCAGATTATTTCAGACATGTGGTCTTCCAGTAAACTGACCCATTCTGTCCATAAGACTGTGGTATTATTACAGAAACTAGATCCATTTAAAAAAGGAGTCTACCTTGTGTATAGGAGTAGCTGTGGTTTAGTGTTACTCTGTTTGTATTTATATGGGGAAAAATACTGGGGGTGGGGCGAAGGAAAAGCCAAAACGGGTTGAGGGTATGCAACGGTTTCTTTTGACAACAGGATGTAAAAACAGAATTTGGCTAATTGGTGCTGTGCTCTGTGCAACCCATTTAATATTGGCTTAATTAATCTGTACATTAAAGGAGCTATACCCGATATCACGTCCGGCTGGTTTAGTTAGCAATACCGGCTAGGTTTTAGCTTTGGCGTGATGGTCTTTCTCTGCCAAAGGGGTTGACTTTCGGAAAGTCCAGATTCCGATCAGCCAGTTAGAGCATTCCCTAAGGGATTTGGAAGTTACGAAAGTAAAACCCCATTGGCCGAGAAAGAGCATCACGCTAAAGCTAAAAAACTAGCCGCTATCGCTAACTAAACTAGCCGGACGTGATACGGGTATAGTTTCTTTAAGACCTGACAATGTGATGCATTAGTATAGTGACTCCTCAGTAGTAGAGCGGGTTAACTGCATGCCTGACATGGCTGTACTTGGAAAAGACATCTAAAAATAGAAACAAAAAAAAAGAAAGAAAGAAAGAAAGAAAGAAACGTCAGAGTAACACAGCTTGTCATTTATCTTCCTTTTTCTGTTTATTGCCCCCCCTCCCCTTTAGAAACTATGATGCCAACATTTCCGATAATTTGCCACAATCTGGGCAATTCGGACCACAAGCTATTCCATGACTGAGTAAGTTGTCCCGGAAGCAGCTGATAAAGCCTCAAGCTGCTAAACCAAATTATGGTTTAAAATCAATAGCTAAATATTTCAAAGAATAGGCACCGGAAAAAAAAAAATAAATGAACTGCACCAACTTTCTGCACAACCGTTTTCTGTGTCTTGTAGACACGACTTTGTTGTCACTTGATGGGACAAAATTTCGACACAGGGTCTGTAGATGTCCTGGGATAAATTTAAAAACCCAGCGAAGCACAAGAGAAGAGAAAAAAAGGCTGGAGGCCGCGGGGAGCACCAGACAGCCTGCTAATGGAGTTGAGCGTGCCAGTCTTTTATTGAAGCCAATCAATATGGAACCTCAGCAGATGCGATATCTGATCCTGTAAAACAGAGAGACTGGGCACAATCTGTTTTTACTAACAACCCTTTTCTTTTTTCCACATCCTTTTTTTTTCAAGAGGGTCGGTACCTGGCCGTTTCTCTGAGACACACACATTTGAGCAAGCCAACACACTCATTATCTTTCTTTTTTCCATGATGCTTAGGTATAAATACACACCCCTCTCCATATATGTGACTAAGCAACCTTTATGAGAAGGGTTAGCAGGAAATCCTGTCTCCAAGGCTGCTGCGGGTTGTGACGATGTAAAGTAGCCTGGGCCTTGAAAAGTGACACCATTTACAGAGGTACTCTATCATTAGCAAGTTGTGATGCTAAAGTAGACAACTTTTATCAAATGTTACGACCACACTGGAGGGAAAGTCTTAGAAGTTTTCAATTTCATCTGAATATAAAAAAAGGTCATCTGACATGAAACTGTTTCACCAGATGCAGCAGCAAAGAGAGTGAAACCTCAGGGAGGGAGTTACTGTAATTGCAGTCAAACAGATAACAGAGACGTGTCAAAGAGACTCGCCTGCCTCTGGATTGGCTCTGAATGCTGCATGAGTGCTTTGCAAAGGAAATAAAAGAGTGACAAAGCATAGAGAAGGAGGGTCTGCGCGGATAAATATAGAATGAGGAACTGACATTTTCAAAAAGCTTGTCCTCCTCATGCCCACAAGTTTCACCGATGCGTGGATGTCAAGATCACAGTGCACATTCTCCCACGCAGCTTACTGTAGCCGCCATTCACAGTCGGCTGCTTTCTATTTGCTTTCTCAGTCGCGGTGCGAACAAAGAACGGGTCTGCTGCAGCCATGTGATGAGGCTCATGCACAGCTCTGCTTCCAGGACTGCATGGTGAGAAAAGTCAGCGTTGTCATGTCAAGTGACTTAATGGGAGCCATCAATTTGCAATCTTTTGTTGTGCTACTTCCAAAAAGGTCAAAAGGTTTAGAGATTACGTAATGACAGAAATGTGCCGACTTGTACAGCGCAGAATTCAAAACCTGCCTCTAAAAGCTGCGCAGTGATAACAGAACCGCGCTTTGGAGCCTCAAAGGAAGCCCATCTTATGACAGCAGTCATTTTTTTTTGTGCAGTTATTTTTGTTTTCGCTCAAGTTATCTATTTTTCTATGAAGTCACCCCTGTGGATTCCTCCCCAGTAATGGGAAAGCCTGAGCTAAGTTCCGCTTTTTGCAGCTGTGGTGCTGCATCCTGTGTGAAGCGGCAGCAGGTACACCCAAGCCCGCAAACTCTGCTCATGACCCGGCACCGTGCCTTATCTGCACATCTCAGGAACCTGCTGTGGCATTCATCTGAGCCGCTGAGCTGGAGCTGCCGGTGCTTTTACTGCTGCCTGTGCAAACACAGACACGGTGGAAGAGTCAACAGGTGGAAGCTCGGCCTGAGTGTGTTCAAACATGGGGACCAGGCCGCAGAACGTATCAACACGGCCTCCTCCCGGCTTGGCAGAGGTGTAACCTTCTGATCAGGGAATTTACTCAAAGCCAGGCCAGTCCGTGTAATTACTACCCGCAGTGACAAACAGCCCCATTCAGCCTGAGCCTCCTTCTCCAGTTTACCCTCCCTCCTCTGCTGTGAGCCCCTACTGGCCATTCTGCTTGGTGCCACGCCGCATTAGTGGCCTGTCAACAGCGACTCTCCTGACGCATCAACGCCTCGTCAGCTGCCCTTCAGGCTGAGTTCATATATACAAACGTCATGAGCCATAACCCGTGTGTTTGTGTTCGTTTCTCTGAAGGTGGAGGTGTGCGAGTGTAAGTGTCAGAAGGAGAGAGGGACTGTGTGAGACAGAGGAGGGAAAACCGTGCGTGCAAATGTGTAGTCAGAGCTGCGATACTGGCGGAGATGGCTCTCATTTGTGGTCATTTCATGCCTTCAGTATCTGCTTATGATAGCTATTAAACATGGGTGGGGAGTTAAGCCTTTGCATCTTAAGAATGCAGCTTCACAACTTGGGAGACAGTTTTTTTCCAATTACACAAAATTAAAACAAACAACATAAAAAGTCTGTGCTTAATCTGCAGAACATACATAAGACATAAACAGCTCTGAAGGTTGCTGTCTGCATGTACCGTGTCTATAAAATAAGATAAAATAACTCAGCGTTTTTCTTTTTTGCTCCCAGTGACATTGAGTGTTTTTTTCTATAAAGTTTTTTTGCATGATTGATATAAATCTAGCAAATCTATCTGCTTGAAATAGCTTCAGAAAAACAGCGCAGGTGGACTGGAAGCACAGGAAATAGAAAAAAAAATCATACTCATTATCAGCATCTATGAACTAAATTATAATAGTGAATATACTAGACAGAAAAGCAGGGAGCTTTTCGGTCTATTTCAAAAGCTGGTGGCACTATGAATCTACAGTCTAAACAAAAGGCACAAAATCATCAAAACTGGGAAAATGTATTTATTTTTGCTTAGTTATTAGGCAAGACCAACCTGTGCCATAGTTTTTTAATGTAATTAACATAGCACTACATGACTTTTACTGAAGTTTTTCTAGTGAAAGATTTTTGAAATATATAATTAAAAAGCATATATTTTATCAGCTGTTCATTGAGAAAAGATGGGAAAGAGACACAGAAAGGAAAAGAATGTGCATGACGTTCGTGCTATTATTTCACCACGATCAGCCGCGGGGCTGAAGAATCCCTCAGAAAGCCACAGTCAGCCGCTGCATCCAGATATGCAACCTGAAACAGTATTACATAAAGGAGGAAGCCACGGATCAGATCTGCGTAAGAACGAAGTTCTCTGGACATGAGATGGACGGAAAGACAGCGGACACGCAGTCTATGATCAGATGAGTCCATATTGCAGCTTCTTTTGGGGACTAATGATCTCATGTTGTATGTGGCAAAGATAAGAAAGCCATTCAGGCTGTTATCAGCGAAAAGTACAAATAGCACCCTGTGTGATGGGATAGGGTGATATGATGGTATCAGAGTCCATGTCATGGATGACTTGCACACGTGTAAAAGGTAAGATTGATACAAAGGTGAATATTGTTCACTTGAAGATGTATTTTCTCTGAAGGTATTTGGTTATTTCCTCTGCATGCTCCCTGAAGTGTGAATTGATGGATACAGATGGGGTTATATGGAGTATATGTATTTAGACATCTGGTTGAAACACTAGCGAATTTAAGTAGCATTCTAATAAAATTCCTGCCTGCATATAAGCCAATGGATGTTAATCTGTTGAGGGCCGAAGGAGACCAAATCATCTTGCTGCTTTAACTCTTCGTCTAATTTTTACAGCAGCAAGTCACAACTGGAGCAGGTTTTGGAAAATCCCTAAAAACAAAATCCAGACAAATCTCAGTACACGCACACTTAGTGACACATTTACAACCCAAGAAATCCTCTGTACAGTTTCTTTAATACAACTGCATGCTACCCGGGAGCAAAGCTGCTGTGACTGCAGATTATTTCCTGTTACACAACATTTTATTCCTCTTAAAACGATGGAAAACCCCCAAAAAGCCTGCACTGTAACTAAAATATGGCCCAATCTACTGCAGACCAACTGGCCCACTTTGAACTGGCAGACATGCAGAAATGTGTCAGCGGCTGCTCTCATTGTTTCTAGGAGATGCAGTCTGATCTGGCCACCAGGGAAGGCCACACTCAACTACTGTGACTACTTCCAGGGTATAATACCAGATCCATACCACTGCAACACACACACACCCTGCCTCTGACTGCACGAAAAGCATAAATCTACTGACAAACATCATTGATGATGAGTTTTTATTGCTTCTTTCTCCACTGACCACCCAAATAGTTCTCTGCTGCTCTTGAGGGTAATCGAGCCCAAAGATCCCGTGACCCACGCCGAGGGGATTAGGGACATCCTCCTCCAGCTGTCATCGCCTCAACACGATCCGTTTGAGGAGAAATCTGACTCCCAAAAGCAAACTCCTCGCTCTCCCTCATACACTATCATCCCACTCATCCTCAGAGCTGCCTCATTTCAACACAAAGCAGAAACAAAGATTTCCTTAAAATAGAAATGCTTTCTGAAAAGTAGCAGAGACCGACCCAAAAGAGAAAGAGAGAGAGAAAAAAAAGAGAAAGCACGAGAAGAAAGACTGCAAGAGGAACAGGCAGAGACACTGTATTGATGGAGGATAGGTGGCTGGATGCATTGATTTCCTGTTAGCACTCCCCTGGTTATGTGTGGCTGATTTGTCATCCAATACAGGTTGAAGCACCGTCTCTGAACACACTCAAAGCCAGGCTTCGCTGGCTTCCATGTATCGATATACACACTTTTTAAATCATTACACATTGCCTCAGGGAATGTTTCACCATCGGACATGTTTACTGTAAGAGCTTTCTGTCCTGTCGCGTTACTAGATTGTGTAGCAATCCTCCCTTCAGGTGCATGATTTGAACACCTCAATACGGCAAACTGTGCCTCAAAATATCACAAAAGAAAGCAAGCAGGCTAATACGGAGGATAAATCACCACATATTAGTTTTGATTTGATAAAAATCTCCATGAAGTAGCTTTAGAATAGTAAAAAAAGAAGATCAGAGATGAATAAATTGACTGCATTTCAGGCTAATACACCACAACCTTAAAGAACTTGGATGCGCCTGCGCAGGATGTTTGCCATCATATTAAGGAACTTAAAAACGATCTGATACCCAGGGAATGAGGTCGAAATAGAATTTAACACCAACTATGGTAGATACTAAGAAAGGCTTTTTGAAGCAGCTAAAGCTTATTATTTTGGGAGGTTTTTCCACTCATTTCATATCTGAAAGAACTCAAATTCTGGTAAATGTTTGCATGCATGTCTCCAGATTTCCACTAATATTTAGTTTGGGGGGGGTGGTAGGGAGTCATGCCACTTCTTCTCCCACCTCCTGAGGTAATCTACTACTGCTGACGTATAAGGTCACTTTCAACTTCAGCTTGCTACAGATATAATGACCTTTGCTTCCAGAATAGGTCGCTGCCGCCAAAAAGTTTTATCTAAATTTCATCAGTGGACAGCGCTTGTGGTCAAAATGAATCAGGATTATATAGATCTCTTTCTTTAGTCTCTTTCACTTTATTTTACTATGCAGCCTCTTAGCTGAGCTTATGGCTGCTGTTTTTTATAAAAAGATTTTGAGAGTTGGAGTAAAAATTTCATTGCCAAGCCTCATATATTGACGATGAACAAGCTGTAGTTCAAAAACGTCACTAGGTGCGAGACATTATAGAAGTTATCAGTGAAACCGCAGAGCTATAAAAAGAAAATATAAATGAAGATTTTTGATTAAAACTTTTCAGTCAAATGTTTCAAGCTCAGTTGTCAGCATTTTCATCTACTCAACAATAACACTCTTATTATTTTCTTGGAATTTCTTGTAACAGGTTGCTGCTTCGAGAGCTGCGTTACTCTTGAAGAAGTTAACATTGTAAGGGAAACGTTTTAAGGAGTTTCCCAGGAATTTGTTCGCTTGCTGTTGTTGAATACCATTATTCTCGAGCTACGTGACATTAATTTGACCTGTCTCAAAAAAAAGATGAAGTGTGACTCAAAGCTCTGCCTTCAAATGTACATGTTGAAATGCAGTTAGTCACAGCTGGCTCAAATAAAACTGGCAAACAGCAGAAGTACTGTAGCAAAAGAGCTAGGTTAGCACGCTAACTTTACTGGACCATGTTTACTATGTGCCTGAAGCTCTCTCCAGGAATTTTTACATTGATTGCTGTTTTAGTTTTTGCACAAAACTGGTTTGTAAACATCGCAAAATATTATTTCTGTTTGAATTTATTATTAACATAATTTTTAAACTCATTATTCATTATGATTTTAATATTACCTCTGTGTTATGCTTCTCGCAACGTTGGTTTTGCCTGCCTATCTTTAGCAATAGAATTTTAAAAATTATGGATAGATTTTGATAACATTTTCAGGAAATGTCAGAAATAGAATAAAAAACAACTGATTGAATTTGAGAGGGATCTGGATCACCGCCTGGATCCAGGAATTTTTTAAAGGACTCTTTACTTTGGGGAAATGCGGACAATTTTGCAGCTACTTTGATCAAACCGTTTCCACTTTCATTCAGTTCATTAGAGAAAAAAACAATGAGATTCATTTGGAAAGTTGAGATGTTGAGATCTGTTATATTTCACTGAACATCTGATCATGAGCCAAAAACTCACTGTGACTGTCTCTCCGTTACTGACTGCAGCAGTCCAGACTTGTCATAATGAAAGTGAAACATATTGTATGTGTTACTTCTTATTGCCTTTGCAAAATTCTACAGAGAAAGCACCAGAGGGGTAATTCATTTAAGACTCAAAAAAGCTCAGATTAATGGAAAGCAGTGCACATTAAAGGGGGTTGCTTGCACAGAAAAATCTGCTGCACTTGAAATGTAGAATCTTTTAAGGGCATACATCAATATTTTTGGACAATTTGTGATACCACAAGTTGAGATGAAGGCAGACGCCTGCTGTAGATGAGAGACGGGTACAGAGACACAAGACCAGAAATAGCAACCAATCCCTTCAGGGAGCCATGGACTGGGCCTTGACACTGGCAGTGGTGCGGCGGTGGAGCAGCACAGACGACAGCACAGAGAAATGAAACAAATTGGGTTAGCGTACATTTTTTTGATGATACCTGGGTAAAAAGCCTGAATTCAGTGATGCAATTATGCCACTATTATCAGCCAGTTAGCATAGCTAAGTACAAAGACTGTGAATAAGGTCAGAATCACTGCATTCAACCACCTTTAAACCTCACCTGGTAACACATCATAAATGTTGTTTTTGAATCCATTTTTAAAGAAAGAGGCAGATTATTTGTGCTAAATTGGGCCAAGTTCAGTCAGTCTGATGCCAAACTTAATGGATCATTCTACCTCAGCAATAGA
>JBBDHI010000006.1:16671703-16683431 GCA_037177115.1 Craterocephalus stercusmuscarum | reverse complement strand
TTTACTTTATATAAACCATAAATTAATGATTTACATGTGAAAAGGAAGGACTTAAAAGCATGATATATTTCCTTTAATTTAAGATGTACCGCAGAACTTTAGCAGTCATCTCGGTGATCCTCTCCCTATTGACAGCTAATTCGGCATCCATCTTGCATCCGAGCTGTACTGTAAGCTCTCTCCGGCAGGCGATGGCTTCTGGAAATGTACATATGTCACTTTGCCATCAAACAAGTCCAGAACTCCTTTGAATAAAAATGACCTGGATGACTGAGAACCTTCACAGACATGTCCAGAATGAGTTTTAAGGTTGTAAATTTACATAATGCCTCTTCAAAGCGACACTACATAAGTCTCTGACCTTAAAAGTATGTGGTTCTGACTTCACGGTGCACATTCCCTCATCCATCGTCATGCTGTAAGCTAACACGTCAGAGAAACTGCACTACAACACTCAGCTTTTTTTCCCAGCCAGGAGTTTTATGTTACAATGTGTTTGTTTTGTTTTTTTGCCACCATGTCACACAACAGCAACTGGATATCAACACACAACACACACACCATATCACGTCCGGTTACTTTAGCTAGCGAATCCAACCTGGTTTCTCTTTGCTAAAAAAATAGTTATACTTCTAAACATATTCAGCGACATGTTTATTTGATGGAATCAGGTACTGTGGCTTCTGTGAGTCACTACTGATAGGTACAGTAAGGTGTACCTTAAAGAGTAACTAACCCCAAAGCCAAAAAATGTCTGTGTGGCTCCATCCTCAGGTTAAACTGTGTACTCCATTTGAGTTTCATGGCCAGTTTGATGATTGGCTCTGAGGTTCGTAGTGATGTCAGCAGGATTTTGCAGCTCTGCTGCTGCTAGGTATGAAAACGGCTCCACCCTAGACCCACACATACGCACTTTAGCTGTCAGTGTCAGCGCCAAAGCCAGCTGTCAGTCACAGCCCACTAGCCCCCTCCCACTCGTGGCCCTCGGTCCTCCCGGCACGCCCACTTCAGCGCTCGTTTTGAAATTTCTCTGAGGCGGAAGTAAGGCTTAGATACACTTTAATACTGAAACACACTGAAAGAAGTATTTTCTATTTGGTGGTGAGGACTAGAAACAGAGACAGATCTTACCGTATGAGCACAGAAACACGATAGTGAAGTTAGTATTCCAGCTCGTTGCATAAATAAGACAGTAGCAGACTGAGCGGGAGTGAAAAATGATGTCTAAATAAACAAAGTGTGACGTCAGCTTCTTGCTCTCTATGGCGTAAAACTTCATTAACATGCTGAGCTGACAGAGTAATGTCTGCCCAAAATCTGCTCCAGATGATTTGGACATTTGTATTCTCCCAGAAATCTCCTCTGCATGATGTAAATTTAATGGCTGCAGTCCATGTGTGAAATGGTTATTCTTATGGTGCTTTATGCACCGTGCTGAAAATCGTTGTTTCCCATAGCAATATTTAGCAACTCAATTTGGGCATTGTACTTCACAGTGTTTATTCTGGGGCAAATCCCTGCAGTGTTTCTCATCAGCCATCATACTGTGTGTTGTTAAGCAGTGCGCAGCAGACAGACAAAAAGCTAAAGGACTTTAAAGCATGAAATATAGATAAGAGGGTAGATGAAACACACTGAAAAGGCATTTGTGAGCCTGATGATCCTTCTATAGTCGTATAGTATTTGCCTGGTTTTGAAAAAGACAATAATGAGGTTCTGACTCTAATGCTAATACGCCTTATATAGCAGACCCAGCATGATAAAATTAGCCCATTTTCCCAGCTATGCAGGCACCATACTGGTTGCATTGATATGACTTGTGGCACTTCTGCAACACGATCAGAATTTAGTACTAACTTAATATATTCAGTCTGTTCCGAAAGAGACACTTCTTACCTCATCTTCATCTTTGCATCTACCTTCATGCTGGTTGCTTCAGCAATCAGCTCACCCACTGATCGGGCCTATTCATCATGAGCTGGTTGAGGAGATACTGGGGGCTGGCAGAGGTGAAGAAGAGGCTCACGTGTCCTATCTGAAGGTCTTTCTTTTTTTTGCCAAAGCCTGTAACCACTCAAGGATAATGAATTCCCCCCTCTTTCACCTTTAACCTCTCTATAAAGGCAGGTTAACCTCTCAAGCACATTATACTCAGATAACCAGAAAGTGTGAAACTTTAAGATGCAGACGGTGTTTTTTTTCACTGCAGGTATGCTCTAGCATTGCTCAGGGGTGAGAAAGACGTCTTTTGCGACTGCTGTTGTTTAAATAACTTTTTGCTCAGATTGAGATGAAACACATCTTCTTTTGTGCTTTTTTCAACCCAGTGTCCTTGCAGTGAGCTAAAGCTTTGCTTTTCTTGGTTATGTTGAAATGAACGCAATGTCGTGTTTCAGTTATAATCACTCTGTTGTTTTAAAATTAGATAAGTTTTTCTTTTGTTTTGTTTTTTATAAGTACTTACCCTTAGTGGCAGTAAACAGAGGCCATAGCGCTCTCTCCATAGGTTCCACAAAAGAGCTCATTTTCTCCATCTTTAACTACTCAAAACTCAATAAACATTACAGTGGTTTGAGAAAATGCTGCATATAGTGGATATACCTTTTTTAAAATGTACTTTACATTATTTTTTAAATTTATGGTTGTCATCATTAAGCCACTTCATTACTGGAGATGCCCAATGTCTGCAGCAACTGATCTGCTGAGTTTGTCAGGAGTGTTCATAAAATAAGGAAAGCTTACTGTTATGATGGTGTTTATTGTTTTCCATGGTTTCCATTGTCTCATACGTGGTATTTTAGGGATTGAACTGGTGAGATTTTAGGTCATCAGGCCAGTGGTGGAACATGTTGAACAGCCACCGTGCATCTAAGACACAGTGGCTGTCTTTCATATCACACAGCTGTATCAGCTGAAAATAGTAATGTCTTGTAAAAACAGCTACATGAAGCATTTACTTGAGCTGCTATAAAACATGTAAGGTTTAATTTGTTGTAAAGAGTGAATATATGGTTTTATGTGTCCCCATCGTGGTTAGCTGTTAGATGAGGTTGCCTGAATTCTACTGTGACTCAAGCTGTGAGGATTCTGACTGCAGATGAGACACTAACTTATAGTTCTTTAAACAACCCTACTAAAAAATATATTCATCACTTAAGGGAAGTTTAGTTAGCTTTGTGCAAGGCCAACTGTTTTATTTTTAAAGAAGTGGGGCACAGTGTTTGCATCACCTGTACAACTTGTTTAAATATTGAAATTAATATGCATACATGATTATGTATTTAAAATTTCAAGCATCCACCCAGCATATAACTTCACTCCTTTCTTTCACCAAGTATGATGAGTTCCAGTTGTATATCTATCACCTGCTTAAGGACCTGATCTCCCTCCTCCTTCCTCATCACTACAGCACGATTTTTTTTTTTTCAAAGGCTCCAGATGGCTCGGGCTGCTTTTGTTGAAGCCCGTCTGCATACTTCCTCTGCTGATCTGTTCCTTGATGCACACTATTTGATTTCCCATGCACCTGCAGTGCTGGCTTCAGTTTTCCAACAGAAGGGTTTGAATAAGCTTTTCATGCTTGTTGTATGGAAAATGAGAAGACACTTCAAGTCTCCCGACAGTCACTGCTGTTAATGTGGTTACAGTTTTCCATAAAGGATTGACTTTAGAAAAATGGTTTATGGTAGACCACTTAAATAGGAAAGAAGCTTCTCTTAGTTGATGATGAAAGTCTTGAGCAACACAGAACAATGCACACAGAGTAGGTGCTCAGGTCAACCTTTTTTCAGTTCTAAGACTTGGGTTATGCAACTGGATAGGTTCAGTTATTGTTGACTTTTTCAGGGATTATCCACATCAAGGATTAGTCCAGAAATTGTTAAATTGAATTTTGGGGAGGTACAGAGAGAATAATGGGAAATGGTGCCTTGAGGTTTATTGCTTCAGCTTTGTTCAGCACATCCTCAAAGGGCAGAAAACCTGAGAATAGTTTAAAACTGGCAACACTCTCAAATCCCCTTCCCTTCACTCTAAACCTGACTTTATAGAAACGTTGGTCATCTCAGACTGAACTTGGGTTTAGAATGATTCCATAACTCTACAGGCATAATGGCTCTCGGCAAGCAGTCTAACGTTAGCTTTGAAAGCGCACCCATCAGTCATTTCTTTTGTATTATGTTTAAACAATGCATAAAAGTGATTTTTTTTTCAGTTCTATGTAAAGTTAAAAGCTATGTGAGACTTTAACTTTAATTTTTATATAATTCTGTTTATGACCTTATCATTGATCTCATGTCTTAAACTCTGTGACATCAGGCTACCCTCAATGAAAGTTTATGACCGAAACCTTGATTAAATGTTGATGTTGCATAGATTGGAGTGTGTGGACCTTTCTTTAATGACCTCTTCATTAAAATGTTTCCAGAAGCTCGATGAGAAATCATGTCACAGTGAAACAGCTATATCACACTGAAATGATTCATAAAACTTTAACAAGATTTGGAGACAGGTTTCTATTTTCAATTTTTATTTTTTGTTTTTGCACCTGCTTTTTAACCAGTTGCATCTTGGATGATAATGCATTTGCAGAGTACCTTGCTATATGTTTATAAATCCTTTACATTGTACATCACAAATGGATGCATTTAAAAAACTAAACAGTTAAAACACTGTGACTCTGTGCCATCACAAAGTGGATTCTGACAGCAGAGTTCATAAAACAAAGATTTTATTCAATGAAAATCAATCTTTAGTAACTGTTGTCATAAAGCTTCCATGACACTTATCATTAGCCTGTAACTCTATGTCTCAGTTGCAGTTAGTTGTTAGCTTGTAAAAATGTTTATTAGACTAATCCGAGAAGTGTGATGCTTGGAATATGACAAGAGAAAAGCTTTCAGGAAAAGTAATTTAGTATAACTGCCCCATCATTGTCATCTACAAAGGATTATTCAAATCTTTGGTGTACAATTATTACTTTCACCAGGTTTTTTCTTTCAGATGAAGAAACGTGATTTGAATGGAGTCGTGTTTACATGGATGAAGAAAGTTAAAAGAGCAAAAAGGAAAAAAAACAAATCAAACATCTACTAGTTTTTAATATTTACAGCTATAGTCTGAAGTCTAATATCTCTGTCTTGTAGGAATGATACCATTGTATTTTAAGTTTTGTGATTAGGCATCAGTCTGTCAGACAGATTTTAGACAGGAAAGCTGTGCAGCTCATGCTAACCTGTAGTGAGGAAATGCACATGTAGCAACATCGTCAAGACACACAAACTATTACTATAAAACTTTCAGGGCAAAGTAGATCATTTACCATGAAAATAAAAGATTCAACCTTTTGTTTAATCTGCTCAGTTTCTTTGAACACTGAGAGATACTTTGGTGGATAGCTTTAATTCTATCATACAGTAATTTTCTTCAAAGCGAACATCTGAATACACCAGTGATGCCGACACTGGAGGGAGGGAGGGTAAAGTGTCTTACCCCAGGACACAACAGCATTTGACAGGGGAGCAGAGTTCAAACCAGGAACCTTCTGGCCATGGAACAACCTGCCCTACACCAGAGCTACTGCCGCCACATCAACTGCACTACTAACAAAAATAAAAAAAAACAACAAAAACATTTTCAACCCCTTAAAGGAGCTATACCTGATATTATTTTAATCTTTTTAAGAAAAATGGTTTCCATACGGTATATTATGTGGTAAAAGGGGTAAGTCCATAAAATAAATGACTTATTGATAGTGCATATGTACGAGTCAGATCAGCCAGTAAGAGTGTTCTGGCTGATCGGAATCTGGAAGTTAAAAATTTAACCCCACTGGCGGAGATAGAGCGTCACACCGAAGCTAAAAATTAGCCCTTAACGCTAACTAAAATGTCCTGGACTCGTACGTATGCGCATATCAATGAGTCATTCATTTTTATGGACTTAAAAGGGGTAAGTCTGACTTTCCCCTTTTTACCACATAATATACTGTGTAGAAACCATTTTCTTAGAAAGATTTAAATAATATCAGGTATAGCTCCTTTAACTCCCTCTTCCTAAAAAAAATTCTCAAAAAGTTTAAATGTACTGTAAAAGAGTGAGAAAGATTTAGAAGGTTATTCTATAAAGAGACTTTGCTCTTGCATGTACTCCAAAAAGCTTAGAATAATACTGTACTACTAGGAGATGCTTAAGTTAGAAGTGTGGATTTTTTTTTTTTTTTTTTTTGGAGACTGTCACAGCAACTCCACATGTTGTATATTGGCAGCTTAACCAGTATGAAAGTGGAAATGCATAAATATAGTGATGGGAACACTTTAAAGCAGGAGATCGTGTTGTAGATGCTTATTATTCAGCACATATCCACACTGGTTTCTAGATTCAAGTCTTGTAAATGCACAAAAAGATGTACTTTCCTTTAATGGCCCACAATAATCTGAACTTAACACACCCATTTTCTTATCAGCTGAGGAGGTGGGCTAGGAGTATTAGCAAAAGTACTGTGACGATAGAGAAGCTCCATGCCCATCACTCTGAAACAATACATATAATGTGATGAGTGTATCTTGACAAAATCTAAATAGAAGTGTCTGAGAGAAAACGAGGAATAGGCTGGGAGGCAATCGCTGTGGTTTGGATCTCCCTGCTCTGTGAATCGACATGGGCTTGATGGATGGCTCTCGACCTGACAGCACTGTGCCGTGTGGCTTAATCACAGAGGATAGGGGCAGGGCTGATAAAAACTCTCCGGGACCGTCACACTGTTTCTGATTAAGGTTTCCTTCCTGCTTTTCCACTGTGTTAAGCAGTGTTTTCTTTTACACTTAGTCAGAGAGATGTTTTATAGATGCCAGGGGAAAGTGGAGAACCTTGTTCTCATCCTAATCAACCAAGTTAACTTAGTATAACTGGGGGAGAGTTTGGAGCATGATGTGCACTTAAGTTGTTTGAACCAGACTCATTTTCAAAACCAACACCATTTCATTTCAGCAGTGCTAATTGCTCAGGGGATAATTATGTTAAACAAAACATTGTAATTGCTCTTATAAGCTGCATAAACATGAAAAGGACTGGCTATGGTCCACTTGGAGTCATTTTGAAAGTTAGTTGCATTATTATTTCTACTTTTTCAACCCTTTCATGTCCAAATAAATCAGCAATAGATCTTTTTTTTTGGAAAAGGCAGATGACTTGTTCTCTTCAAATAAATTTCGGCTTTGAAGACCAAAGTTGTTTGCAAGTTGGTAGAGACTCTGAAGTCCTTTATAAGAGTAAGCCCTTGAAAGGGACCACATGTTTTATGTTACGTGTAGAGCAACTCTGTTGTTTAATGAGCCACACAGTTATCTCCCTCTTCTCCTGTAGGCAGCTGGCTGTGCATCAAATAAGTTATCTTAGTGCTGGAAAACAAGATTTGGGAACATGAGTGTGACCATTATCTTTTAATATTTTGCATTTATTTGAATGATATTTTCCCCAAATTTAGTAGAGAGACAGGAAAGCAAGAAAAAAGAGAGGAAAAGAAAAAACTCCACTTTGTTATAAGACGTGGTAAAATGATATTTTCATTGCATAGCTACTCTCACAGAACATAAAACTTATATGTTCATGGGAAACAACAACAAGCCACTAATTTAAGGAGGAGAGATGTCAGCACAGAGAAGCAGCTGGTGGGGTGAGTGCAGGCTTTCAGAGCTGTGGTTAAATCTGAAATGCTCTCATTATGGCAATTTTACTCACACCCACAATGCATCACAGTGTGAAGGAGGAAAGTTTAGACTGTCTCCAACAACTTAAAGGAGACATATTTATTTTTAAAAAACAAAAAAACAAACTTCCTGAGGTCTTAATACAGTATCTGTGACATGCTTTGCACAGAATGCGATAAGATTGCAGTAAAACCTCCTTCTCTGCTCTGTCTTCATAGCAGCTGCTTTTAAGTGGTAAAGTGAGCCACTGTCTACCACCAGAAGATATTTTTCCAAATGTATAGTGAAGGAATAATGATGCACTTTATTCAGATTTTCAACTGCTTTGGTGAACGTAGTCCTAGTGTCTAGTTCCTGGAGTGGATCGGGGGATAATAGGAGAATGATTTGAAAGGATTAGCTATGGACTTATAATTGCTGCCTCTTAGTCAATTATTCTATGTTCATATGGGTCTGGCCCTGTCAGTCAGTCAGACACCTGGATAAAAAAAACCACATACTGTAAAAGTGTACCGTATGTAATAGTGGTCCCAACGTATAAAGGAATAAAAAAAATAGAGGATTGTTCTGTGGAAGTGTTTTAAAGGAATACTTCACCCTCAGAATGATGTGCCTTCATTTTCTACTCACCTTCATGCTGATTAACACTCCTGGAACACATTTTGATATTTATCATGCAGCCGGAGATGTGGGGAGATTTTCGTTCTCCATCAATTCCGTTACAGGGATGTTGAATGGCGCCTGCTCAAAAAGGTCCACAGAAGTCCACTAAAACTTGGCATTATTCCTCCATACTTCTCGTCCAATGTAATCTAAGTGTCCTGAGTGAGCAGCGTCCATAATATACTGGAAACATTATCATATAGTATATTTTTAGAGCCAAACCGTTGCAAATTATATTTCCTGGATGCGCGTACATGATGCTATGGAAGCCGCGTTCTGCGCATTCTCCTATTGTAGCCACTAGGCACGGAACACGTTACCCCCAGTCTGCTGCACTGCATTCTGAGGGTGAAATATTCCTTTAAAGTGCCTTGAAATTCCAAACTGATGTTGGTGCTGCAATGCATTTTTCTGCCTGTGAGGGAAATGACAATGAGGATCCTGTTGGCAACAGCTGACAACTGCTGACAAGGGTGAGACAGACAGCTAAGATCATGACAACAGACAGTGAGCACAGCATGGAAGAAGACCAAGCAGAGCACCCTCCCAGCATTTCATGTCAGCCAACAGCAGGAAGTCGTTAGTTTCTGCAGCGATCAACAATGCCAAAACCTTACCAAGTTTTATATTTGTTGGTTGTCATTTTTCTTTTGTTTCCTTTTCTTTCCTTTTCAAAGAAACAAATGGCCTTTGATTTTTAAGTTTCTTTATTGTCCACTAAATAGTAATGTTGGCAGCATTATTTAATTTCCTGTTACAGTAAGTAGGCTCAATCAAATTCATGGGTCTTATTTAAAAAACACTTTTTTAACATTCAAATCACACACAGTCTTTACATCCACTTGGCTTAGGTTTCTGTGTACTTTGTAATTTATTTATTCTGCTTAAGGGCTCGAGTAAAGGGATTGCTTGACTTGATAATAGTTTGACAGGTGTTTTCTGATGTTGTAAACGTGTTGTACTAGCTCATGCTGTGGAGTTTCATATTGGATATACAAGTATCCAAAAACAAGAATCATTTCAGAGGAATCCAAAGGATTAGCTCATGGATTAAATAATTGCTTAATATTTCATGGTGCATGGTCAAGTGCTGTATGTTTTTAAAGTGCAGCACTTGAAGACTTTTACATAGAAAGAGAACCACTTTTGCACCTCGCTTCCCTGTAAGAAACAGCAGAAATACTGCACACAGCAGCTAAGACGCCTTGGTGAAGATAATAAACCCAGCAACAGCTCCTTCATGAGAATGAAGCCAGGACTCCACCACACAGCCTATTTAAGACATTTAAAAATATTCTAGCAAACATGGCTAAGTTCGACAAAACACCAGCATCATGAAGATAGCTAAAACAGGCTGTTGCTACAGGGTGACATATTCTGGAGAGAAACTTGGGCTTTATTCCTTTTACTTCACCACAATAGATGTGTCTAATCTTATAGAAAATGTGTAAGAGTTCACTGGTGTATTTAAAAAGGCTCAGAGGCTTAGATTTATCATGTGCGAGCAGTTGTCTAACAACCTATCATGGGTTATCCCTCCTGAAGAGCCAATGTTTCATCAAATCTTTTGGCACTTCATTCTAGGAGAATTAATCATGTTTAGTTGTGGTATGATAAACAGTAATAAAGTAATAAAAAATTTAAAAGTGAATGGACGACTCAAATTCCGTTATTTGTACATGAACTGTTTATTTATTACTAAAACAGGTCAAACTTTGGAAAGCCTATATTAGTCAAAACTCATGCAAAGTTTGTTTTAGGCGCTATTTCAGAGAGAAGAGTCTATTTTTTCTTATCCTTTGAGTTTTAATTATACTATCCAGTTTGAAAATCTTAGCTTTCCTCAACTAAAAGTCGTGTAGCTGCTGTTCCTGTAGAACAGGCCCCAGGTTATATTATTCTCCTGCCAGTATACATTTCCACCATAGATTCATTTTGTTACAGTATTTTAGAATGCATTGTATGTAATATTAGTCAACATCACATTGACTTTATCCAAATCAATATGATATTGATTACCTTTACACCAGGATTCATTTTGCACCTTGTCATTGCATTTGAAGTGAAACTATTAACTGAAGGCTGATTCGTCTGTGAATGTTGTTATCTGAATAACGTATTGACTTACATCTGAGCTCTGTGATTTCTGTCATACCTTGTGAAGACTGAAAGGTTATAATGCAAAATAGAAATGGCGGTGACGTTACATTGAACAATGACTGTAACAATGATAGTAACATTACATGGAAGATGGATTGATAATATAAATGGCAGCAGTTCTGAAATTGCTGCGTTTTTTCCCACTCATCACAATTTTAAGCCACCCAGTGCAGTCAGTCTAAACCAGAAAATCAGCTATGAAGAAAAAAAAGTTGCCATTTCTGGCCTTTAAATAATATAGCACACTCTGTATTTCATTCATGTCACAATATGCAGAAGTAAATGCAGTTTTTATCATGCATATTGTGTAAATTCAGTTAGCTTTATATCTCCTGCCTTCTGTCCACAGTGCTCTATTTGTGGGGCAAACGTGGCATGTCTTTTGTCCAGAAACCATGTGAAAGCAGACACTAAATAGGACACAGCTCATAGTAAATAAAAGTTTCTAGAAATCCTTCTTGACCTCTGCCAAAATGCTTTAGGGTAGGCTTTTAATGGCTTTGAAATGTTATTGTCCCACAGATACAAACTAGTGCTTGATTAAATATTCCGTTTAAATACCCCTGCGTTATCATGAACGAACCCACTACTCCTTATCACCTCATGCCAGTCCCCTCTATAAATATTTACCACAGAAAGTAGTGCCTGCAGAAGAATACCAATTCAATGTCAGCAGGCCTTCATGCTCGGAGACAGGAAAGTATGGCACGCCGCTGAGTATTGGATTAACAGCAGTAAATTAATACAGCATCTGCTCTTCCTCTCTTTCACTTGGTTTTAATACGGTTATATTTACTCACGGTTTGTGTTCCAACTGCATTTGCCATCTGTGCTTTGTATACCATCTTTCAGATGATGGCTGTGGTTTGATAGAGACAGAATGGGCTACTCCACGATAGACATACTTAAGATCCAGATTTAATCATACAAATTATTGAAAAAGGATGCAGTTCTTTTACAGCATAAACTCAAGAAATCCATACTCCCATCAGAAGAAATAGCAAACTACCACATAGTGATGCCATGATTGAATAAAAGCCATAGTTGTACGAAATAAAGGAAGAGGTGGTATTCTAAAAGTTAACAGTGCAAGATGAAAGAATAAAAACAAAAACATTAAACAAAGGTATACAGAAATGAAAAATGACTTTTAGCCCACTCTGGGTAATCAGATTAGTGTAATAACTCATCTAACAGAC
>JBBDHI010000006.1:16448698-16459969 GCA_037177115.1 Craterocephalus stercusmuscarum | reverse complement strand
GACAACCCTACCATCAGGACTTAAGAGTCAATTTCTCTGCCCTTTTCACATCCCTTCCAATCAAAAAAGAAAACTGAGGTGAATGAAAGGAGGAGGAAGCCAGGCATTCTCATGTTGATAGGCCAAGATAGCATCATCTAGAAGTTTTGATTTGGAGAACCCTTTCAGAAGCCACTGAGGTCAAAGCCTTCAGATGTATCCGGTGGGCTGCTGATGAGAACAAAGAGACTGCCTTGATATGGTGTGTCCCGGCGTCTGCCCCCAGACAAGCAGGATGAAAGCCTGACCTCTAATCCCTCCCTGCTTGTTGCCCTTTTCTCCAAGGCCCACTGCTAAACAACAGGGAATGTCAGAAAAAATTTGTACAGATCCCCACCTTTTGTACCTAAGAAACAGGAGAATAATAGAGCAGTGTGCACTAAAGGAGACCGTGCCATCATTGTTATGTTCTTTATGCTCTTACATTGTGCTTCTTATAAAATGAGAAAGCACACGAGCTAGCAAAGTCACTTGATGCATTCAAGGTCACGGTGTTTGCGAGAGAAGAAATCTTCAACTTGAATTACCTTTGCGAGCGATGCGAATGCAGTTTATTCTGGATTCCTGAAACACAAAGAAAACATGGGCTTCAGGGGGGAGGTGTTGCTTTGCATTTTGTACAGATGAGATCTGATCAAAGAGAACAGAATGACATGAAATGCAGAGCAGAGGCAAACAAACGCAGTCGCAGAGAAAATGATCAGACCACCTTGTTTTCTTCAATTTCTTGTTCATTTTATCTGGTATTAACTCCTGTATGGATCATGTGACTAAAACCGATCTTCATGTGTAAAAGCACTGTTTTTGGCTGTGCAATGCCACAGCTATTCATGTAAAAACTTCAGTGATTAGGTTATTATCAAGAAAATCATGGAAAATGCTCTTGAAGTCAAGAGCTACTTCATTTTTGTCGTTTGTCCAAACACATTTATATTTAGTTGTGCTTGGCTTTTAAAATGAACAAGAAAAACATGAGAAAACATGGGTGGTCTAATGATTTTTTTCCATGACTGCATCACCTGGAATATAACAAAACTCATAAAATCACCGGTGAATGCAAAAACATGAAGTTTTATCAACATATTAGTAAAGATCTGAAACAAAGCGCATGTGGAAAAATTCAATACTCCCTCAAAGCAAACTCAAAGCAGCAGAGACTTAAGTTTTACTCATTACAATGGCTAAAGAGAACAGGACTTATCAGGACTTGGTTAAAAGTCTAACAATAACATTAAAAGATATATATCTAAAATCTAAGAGCTGTGAAGCATGCGGAGGAGGTTTGAGATTCTTGCTAAAGGAGAAAAGATGAGAGCTGAAAGGGGAGAGAGCATAATTAAAAGGAGGGTTTCAGACCAGTGCGCCACTATGAAAACGAATTAATTTTATTCAAATTTCAGCTGATGACATCTCAGTGTTATGAAATAGACCTTTGTCAAATAGCTCTAATGAGATCCAAGACTGTAATCCAATTCTATCCTGCCACCCCATGGAGGAGATTTATTATCAAATTAAGATTTACAGATGCCAATTCAGGCATTATAGGACAATTATGTAAATTTGCCGGTTCGAAAATCGGTTGAAAAAAAACAACAAAATTTTCTTAAACTCGAGCTGAATTCCACTTTTTAATCAGAAATACACTCTAAGATGATAAATACTTCAAGAGTCAGTGGTTTAATCTAAAAATACTGGAGATGGTATTAATCCATGTTTTACAAGTGAATGGCTCTCTGAATCACCAAAATAATACTCGGTACATCAACCTGGCAGCTGTCTTTTTAAGAAGAAGGTACAGCTTTTCAAAATTTCACATTGACAAGAATGATTTTGTATGTATGTTATTAAACTGTATGTTTTTATACAAACCTTTAAGGCTGTGCAAGCAGACTGAGGGGGCAAAGTTAGCAGAAAGCAAAGAGGAGGAGGTCCTGCAGTGCTTTTTAAATTTGGACATGTCACAGTAAAGGGAAAGATCTGCAAGTGGGACATCCAGCTGTTAGCCGTGGGTTTTAGCACATAACAACATCTGAGATTCAAGATCAAAAAGATTGGCTTCGTGCTGTGAACTGATCTGGAGCCTTTAGAGCTGACTGTCCAGAGAAGAATAATGCATGAGTTGCTGATCATAAGGCACAATTTTTCACACTGTTAACCCAGCATGGAGAGGAAACAGCGTGTTCAGTCAGAGGCTTCTTCCAAGAAGCAGCAAGACAGAAAGATACAGGAAGTCATTCCTGTCAACAGCCAAAACCTACTAAAGCATTATAATTTCCTCTCAGGGGAATAATAGTTTTCATTTCACTAGTAAATGTGAAGACGAGCAAATATTAATTGTTGTACTTTTGTTCCACATATAAGAATGTCTATCAGATAATCAGTTTATTTTAATAAGTGTTGATTATTCTTATTCTTTAAAACTGCATCCAGGTTTAATTCTACTTACGAGTCTAAAAATGCTGATGGGGCACTTTCAGTTTTCTATTAAACAAACAATATCTTTGAAAAAGAAGCTGATTCATCTGAACCTGCTTCCAAAGGATTTGCAATCAGTCATATATTCAATCATTACAAGCTTTGGCAGATTAAGACTGATACATTTTCAACTATTTACTGCAGAGAATAAACATGCTGTTGTGATGGATAGGAGTGCCTTCTGTAGTATGCACATCTAAATCATTGTGCACCAGCTCAGCAGAAGAGTTAATTGGCCAGCTCCAGATTGTGGAAGTACATCACATGTCTTTGTGCGCAGAGCCAGTCAAGCCAGAAGGGCTGCTGCTTCCAGGCAGCTCTAAATACGAAACACAAATGCCGACATCCAACACAAGACTCAAACATAGTCTTAATATTTAACTGTGTTTGTGAGTGTATGTGTGTAAAGTTGGGAAATATAAGTGTAGATGCTACAGTTTACTAGCTTGTAACGTACAATGTGAGAATCTGGAACTGAAGTCTTTCAAGGAAGCTGTAATAGTCACTTTCTAGAAAATAACTTGGGTGAAATGTCAAATAATATGGCACTGATGAAGAACAGTTAGTGTGATCGTTTCCTCGCACAAACTTCAATTTAAAGAGACCAGACCACACAAACCTTGAATTAATGAGGAGCACAATTACAGTAAAAGGAGGCTGGCAAACAGCTAAAGTCATCACCAAACATGACAAAATATCTTTATTATGCAGAAGCTTTAATCAACGTGTGTTTACCACAAGTGCATATAAAACTCCTCTGACATGTATGGAGGTGACCTGTTGTCACCGCCAGCTCAGTTTTTTGTCATTTGTTTTCTGCTGCCAAAAAAAGTAGGCAAAATATAATTATACATCTACTCTGTGTATACAATTAGTCTACAAACATACTCTTCCAGCATATGCATGTGCTGAAAGCTTTCACGCTTTTATATAAAATTACATTTGTCATGCTAATTTATTTAATTTTTTGTTGTTGGCCATTTTTTCTTCTTTTGGTGGATGTGAGCTGTGTAATAAAATGTCTGACCTAAAGTGTATAATTGCACATGGAGGATAAGCAGAAAGATACAAAACGTTTAGCATTTGCCAAAATACTCCAGGTCCATGCAAATGGCCACACATTAATGTCTCTTTTGCATAATTATCACTTGGATGTGGTCGCTGTCTGACGACGCTGAAGTGAAAAATGATGACTGAAATGTTAGAAGTGGCATTAGCAGGAAAAAGGTGTAATGATGTATGATTGGTTGGCTTGTTAACAGCCTGATCCCCTGTCCTTTATGCTTTTTGAGTTCATTTTACAATTTGTTTTTAACATTTTTCTGCTGAAATCCTCAGCAGCTCAGACCCTGTAGTGACGTGTCTTGTTGCATTATATCTTTTAACTTTAACAGTGACAGATGCTGACAGCCTTGTGCAATAATAACGAGAAATTGTTGATCTTAAGCAAAAACAACAGCAACGCACAAAGACAAACAGAATATTTATTTCTGAAAAACTGTTTGCCGGAGTACATTTATTTCTCCAAGAGGAAATTATTCAGTAGCAGCAGCATCAAGGATTCAGCACCAAGTGTTACTGTACCTCCAGGCAAAGGCAGCAGAGTTTGAAAAAGTGAGGACAGTATTGGCTTTGTGATGTGGCACCATGCTCCCCTCATTGTGGGTCAAGGATGTTGGCCCCCTGCCAAGCCAAACAAAACGTAATTCCATCCGCTGCTAAAGCCAGGCCTCCCCTATATAATCCCATTCTTAGCAGCTGAGTTGTGTGAAGTGCTCACACTGCAATCCCTGCATGTGTTTCTCCACTGGGGTGGAAAAAGGTGCCACTGGTGGGGATGAGCCACCCGGCCCTGTCCATGGGATGTTATAGCCTACATTCCACAAAAAAAAAAGGAAAAAAAAAGGAAAAAGAGCCAACAACTGAGAGAATTCAAACAGTCAAACAGACACTGGTGACCCAGCTTGTATGGATTTATTCCCAGCTGATGCTCACAGACAGATGAGTTACCCACGGCAACATTTCTCTGCTATATTTCCCCAGTCTGAGAATATTAAAGCAGCAGCTTTCGACCTCTGATCGTGTGCACCTGTGCCCAATTATCCCTAAGTAATTGCCTCACCGAGGTAGCAGCTCTTCCTGTAATAGAATTTGGAAAGGTAATGTGGCATTCCCAAGGTATGTCTGGAGATCTTCGTCTACTCGGGGACAATGACATGGTAGGAAACAAAAACAACCAAGACTCACAAAGTTGGTGCAGTTTGCTTACACATGCAGACTCGTAAAAGTTCTAAGCCTGGTTTTAGTGAATTACCACTGGTCATGTTTAAAAGAAACCCGCTGGTTAAATGTGCAAGAGAGGGCATGAGGAAACGGTGCAGAGACGAACAGGAAGTGGGTTTAAACAGAAAGACGACTGAAGTGCAATACATTGTTTACTTTGAGTAATTCCAGCTAATCGCAGCTTTGCTAGCTGGAAGTAATGCATGCAAGTGATTCCTGCTTTGGAAATCCTTTGTTTGCAAAGAATCAAAGTGCTCGGATATAAACATGCACAGCTCCGCGTTTCATCCAACAACCTCTTTGCATAAATACTATTTCAAGGGTTGTGAACTCAGACAATGCCAAATGCCCTACAGCATTAACACAGGATTAGAACAGTAGATACTCATTAACACTCATCAGTGGCTCCGAATTATTCTGCCTACTAGAGCTTCCAGCCCGATGATGAAGGGTTGCCATATCTGCTGCAACACTGGCAGGTGTTTAATCACTCACCCCTTTGAAGTTGCTCATAGCCTGGAAGTATACAAGGTAGCTCTTGCGGGGGTCCAAGGGGCTGTTCCAGTAGCCATTGTAAGTGCGATTATCCCCCACAGTGAAAGGACTGGCCTCTGGCAGGCTGCTGGGCGGCAGCTCGGCCGTGTAGTAGTGCGGCGTGCCTCGGGCCTGGGCTTCGCTGTGCGACATGGGCAACGGGAAACACTCCTGGAGGCCCAGCTCCCGCTTCACCTTCTTAACAGTCTCCTCTTCAACCACCACCTGGTATGTGCTGGACGGAGAGTGGATGCAGAACTTTATTAGCAAGATAATGCTCGTATTGAAATGAAACCGTGTGAAGGTTGGAGGCGACCGGCTTACCTGACAGGTGCTCCTCTGCCCTGAGCCGGGCGCAGCAGCACAGTAATTGTACTCTCAGTCTCACTCAGGGGGGAAGGCATGTCACCGTAATCAAAGGTAGGTGCTGTTGTCACAAAGATACAGAAATATTTCCTCATAAAGAATAAGTCCAAATCAAAGCGCACATCCAGAAGTGCACATCCTCCTTCAGCCGCTGCTTATTCAAGCTGCTTTTAATTATTTTTATATTTTCAAGCCTGAAGTAAAACAGACTGGCTTTAATCTTAGCCGATGGCCAAATTCCTCTCTCAGCTTTAGAAATCCAACATTTATAATAAACCAAATACCCAGTTTCTAATATCGCTTGAATTCTTTTGTTGTTGTCTTGGCTACAACTCCAATTAAAAATCATACGAGTGTGGCTAAACTGAACAGGTTTCTCATTTGAAGGGATTTGGCACAAGTCGTGCTCCTCCCCGGAGATGTGTGGCGGCACATTTCTTTTTAATATCAGCAGTCAATTAGTAAGGTGAAGGACAGAAAACTATTCATGAGGCATAGATAATTATCATATTAAAAAGCAGTTTGCCAACGCGGTAGGGGAAAGGAGTTGGCATCAATTAATGTGCGGCTTTTAAGAAAACTGGATGTGCATTTCTTGACGCTGAGGATCTGTTGCCCTAGAAGGCAGTTTGATGCCACGTCCAGAATTTGCCTGACGGATTGCAGCGTATGAGCCAGGGCGGTAAACACATCTGAAAGATCAAACGGATGGCGTCAGAAACTGTGTGGTGGGTGTTGTTTGAAGATGCTGACAGTAGCAACTGTTGAAGCTGTTTGCTAGATGTCAGCGTGGATTTAAGAGACTCGGTTTTAGTGAATGTTCTGCAGTGAGAGGAGAAGATGATGATCTGCAAAGACTTTTGGACTCAACCTCATCATCCATCTATGAGCCACAATTTTCCCTGACACGCAGCCAATAAGCCGCCATCGGGAGCTCAATCTATAATTAAACAAACTGGACCCTCTTTGTAAAAAGAGAAGGATCGAAGGAGGGAGTCTGTGGGAGTGAGATACAGTAGAGGGGGAATTCTCCCGCTGTGTGCTCCAAAAAGGTGTAATCCTATTCCGTAACAAGTGAGAATACATCATTAAAAGTAACCAGCAACATGAAGGCTGAATTCCTAAAGCCAGTAATAAGCTCTGAGACTCTTGGAAATGACATTTTGTTCCCAGGAATGCACTGCATCTTTCTTTAGAAGTAACACACAACAGTGACCCCTTTTGTGGTTTGTTTTTGCTTCTTTCGAGTTAATTTATGTCTTGAGGATTGTGAGGGAACAGTCTGCCAATGGATTGGAAAAGCAATGAAAAATAGCTCTTTTACTTGGGAGGAGAAAGTTTGTCCTCCATGCAGGAGGAAGATACCAACATCAAATGAGAAAACACCCAAATCCCAATTAGAACATAAAGTAGTCTAAACTTTAGTGTTGTGGACAGAGGCAGTAAAACATGTTAATGATGAGAAAGCCAATAACAAAGTGCCTTCAAGTCATATTTTATAACAATTACTGATATTTAGAGACCAAGCTGGAGAAAGGAACCATCCTAAATATCCCTCACACACAGGTACTGGTTGGCCGACCTGCCTATGGGCTCATGTTGGCGTAATGTCCTATTCTAAACCCTCTTTGGCTTTTCATGCTTTTGCTTCTTTGGCGAGGCTGATAACACTCCGATTACTGTTCTTGCATTAGGTGATGAGTATTGTCTACCTTTAAACTTCTAACAAAACATCATCTACAACCCCCTATGCCTCTATTTTTCTCTTTTTAGGTTTGGTCTCAATAGTACTCTTCTTTTAATCTTTCATTAAGACTGTTCTTATGTGTAATTCTAACCAAAGGTAAATTGTTCATTCTAAAATATTAAGAACAGTTATCAATTGAGAAAAAAACTGTTTTTAATGTTGTAATCGTTATTCTTCGTCATGGATCTTAACTGCTTCAGGGTTGCTTCTGAAGCATCTTTAGCTCAATAGGACTGATTCAAAGAGTGCAACGTGTAACATCGACAATTAATGTTCACCACTCGCCATTAAGAGTGTCACTTCATATGATCAGTGCGCTCGGTGTTTTTTTTTTTAATAAGTAACATGATTACATTGATGTTCAATTCATAAGTTTATTGCACTCAGGCTGCATTCTTTTGTCCTGATGCGGTTACTTGCTCTCTAATCATCACCAAGATACCAGCAGCCAAAGCTGAGGTTTCAGAATATTTCACTGTACCAATGGAGTCTGCCCCATTTTCTCTGTGTATCTTTTTTCCACCATCTATGTTCATACCTGCATTAATAACAGGCAGTGACAAATGGCGCAGTTCGATTTTGTGATTTTACATGATACCACATAGGATCCACTGGTGTTGATACCTGAGATGTTAGTGGTGATCTCAGTAAGGGCAGTCTGGCCAAAACCCTTGGCTGTACGGGCTCGGACGGAGATTAGGTAAGTTGTTCCTGGGTGAAGGTTGGAGAACATGTGGTAAGTCTCATTCTTAAGCTTGGACACTGTTCTTCTGGGTCCCGGGACGTTGATGCCTGGATCGGACGACTCGATGCTCTGGTAACTGATCTGTAGGCCAAAAAAGAAGCAAAGAGATTTTGAGTTTACTTTGTCCCTGCTGATAGATTTCAAGCGTGGTTAACTGGGTGCAAAAAAGGCTCTGTATAACTCACTGATTTAATCGACTTGACTGTGTTGAGTACTCATGTTAAAGGAATACTTCACCCTCAGAATGATGTGCCTTCATTTTCTGCTCACCCTCATGCTGATTAACACTCTGGAATATTTTTTTTTTCATTTTTATCATGCAGCCAGAGATGTGGGTAGATTTTCGTTCTTATTCAATGCCATTACAGGAATGTTGAACGGCGCCTGGGCAAAAAGGTCAATAGAAGTCCACAAAAACTTGGCAATATTCCTCCATACTGTTCATCCAATGTAATCTAAGTGTCCTAAGTGGGCAGTGTCCATAATTTACTGGAAACAATAACATTTTGTATATTTTTGGAGCCAAAACTGTAGCATATTGTACTTCCTGGATGCGCATACATGATGCTACGGTGGCCACGGCAGACTGGGCGTAGCGTATTTTGCACCTATAGTAGCCAGAAGGCTGAGACAGCGTGGAATGCGCTACCTCCAGTCTGCTGCTGCCACCGTAGTCTCATGTACTGTATGCGCAATGGGGAAATGCAATGTGCTGCAATTTAGCCTATAAAGATATACTACTGTAAATGATGTTTCCAGTAAATTATGGATACTACTATACCCACTCAAGACACTTAGATTACATTGGACACGCATTATGGAGGAATATTGCCAAGTATTTGTGGACTTTAAAGCAACTTTTTGAATTGGCACCATTCAACATACCTGTAACAGAATTGAAGGAGAGCGAAAACCTCCCCACATCTCTGGCTGCATGATGAATATCAAAAAAGTGTTCCAGAGTGTTAATCAGCATGAAGATGAGGAGAGAATGAAGGCACATCATTCTGAGGGTGAAGTATTCCTTTAAATTACATTTGCAATGTATTGGGTTTAATTGTCAATGCAACTGTTATGTGCAATAATGCCAGCAACCTTGGTGAATGATTACTGCATTAGTAAGTCCAAAGGCCTTGGACATCACATATAAAATAACACACTCAACTGTTGATGAGTTAAATTAATTTTCATTGATGTAAAAAACTATTATGGTCCTTGAAAAGTGAAATCATTTTAAAGTTTTTCTTTAAGAGGTTGTTCATGCTGAGAATTTCCACTTACAACACAAAATACAAAACAGCTAAATGTGACCTTATTGCAATCAGGGTAAGCGTATTAGGGTACACATATGATAGCTGAAGGAGATACATTGTGTGTACTTTTAAATTAAACCCAAAGCTTTGCTGATTACCACAAGACCAGCTCAACCCTGCTTTTGTCTCCTTGGTGAAAGACAGACTTATGAGTGACTAAACACACATTGACTGCATTGTTTCCGCTACAGAGGCTTACATAAAACAGCAGACAATTCACGCAGCATTAAGGGGGGCTCACACAGGACATCTTTATGGTCGATAGGCTCAGGCGAAGTGGTCAATGCGTTAGTCTGAGAGAAATGAGGAGGATTTACTCAGCTCTCAATACAGTAAAGCCTTCTCATTCGGTTCAGGGAGATCAGCCCAATACGGAGCAAAAATAAAATCTTGTGCTCCACTTTATTTGTTTTAACACAAATCCTATTTGATAATATCCTTGAGGCGACACAAAACAAGAGGTCAAGAAGGGAAGACGTACCGTTCAGATTGGAAGGCAGACCTACTGATCGCTTACCACAGACAGAGGGTGTACAGTAAATACAAAATCATTATCCAGCTAAATGGAAGCCATACAGCACAACAAACGTGTGCCAGTTATTGATTAATGGTGCCAGGCTCTATTTCAGTGGGACAAAAGCAATGTTAAGTTCAAGTCCTGTACACAAGGTCAGTGAGATTTTATCCAACCCTTGCTGCTATTTTTGTTAATAGCGAACCATGCGCTGAAGAGTTGCAGTGGGAGTTTATGTGATTAAGCACACACTGATTCTGCTTCATGCCACAGTGACTGGAAATGGTCCGCCACACAGACAGGGAGCTATTTTTTGCAGATCTTTTGAAGTGCTGGTTAAGAGAATCTTGTAGTGGTAGTGTATGAATATCGAGAGCAAAGCAGAACTGCACCTGCTGAGGATGTGATTGAATGTGGGGGTTAAAGTTTAAAGTTCAGTAAGTGCCTCAGTGCATCTACAGCTCTCTTATTGAGAAGAAGGATTTCTTTTTCATTCCTCCTTGCCTGGACAGTGTGTATGCATGTGGATATCTCAGTTTCAGTTCCTCACTTAAACCTGTTAAGTTAGTTAAAACTTGGGTATAAGTAAGCAGCATCAGCACTTTGCCACCCACTTTGTGTGTGAACTGCTTCAAATAGTTAAAAAAGTCCAAGCCACACATTTAGCATCCCTACTGAATGTTTTACTAAACCTGAGTACAAAGCATGGATATTTCAGACGGGGAGCCACTTTTCCTTTACTGGCGGGGTTCTTATCTTGGATTACAACGAGAGATCATTGTCAGTCACTGTCTCAGAGGATAAGTCTGATAAATACCACAGCAGGGTGAGAGGCTTCTTTATCAGTCCCAGTAGTTACTTTTTGCAAATTTTAATATTTTAACCTTGCTGTGACCCTTGGTTCTTCTCATCTGAGATGGCTTTTGTCTTATTGATTTTTTCCCCCCACATCGCTGAAGTTCTATGAGAATGCTGCAAAATGTTTCTGCCTATTTTTTGTCAGCAGCCAGAAACACAGCAGTAATAGTCTGACAAGTTGACTTATGTTCCTAGAAAATAATACTTTCTGACAAGGAACAACTATTTATTACTGCAATGTTTTAGTATTTTCTGGTAGAGTATTCAACAATGACACAGCAGCCAGCTGTTGATGGTGCTGCTAGCAATGCTACCAGAGATTAAAGGAGAATTTCGGTTTTTTTAAACCTGGGGTCTGTTGTCATCTTTCCTCTCATACATGTGAGTGAGGAGGAAA
>JBBDHI010000006.1:16390481-16404414 GCA_037177115.1 Craterocephalus stercusmuscarum | reverse complement strand
CGGACCCACTGGATAGATTTTTATTCTCTTTTTTTCATTCATCATAATTAATTATGGGCTGCCTGGAAATTAATTTGCTGTAAACCCTTCTGATAAAAAGTGTATTTTGAGGTAATCTAGAGGAAATCGTAGACTCTAGCTTTAAGAGAGGAAAATGGTACAACATGGTATCAATACAACATGTGCATTATATCACGCTGTTGTTTTCATTTTGCTGTTGTGTGCATCAGAAGTCCTGAACCACCAGACTGTGGCGATAAATTTGTGACATTTTCATCCATCATCTACAGAGAAGTTGTGTCTCCTCAGCACCCTCCAGTCGATAAGCTCCTCTAAGCTGGTTGATAATTGCCCAAAAAAAAGCTAAAAAAGGAGACAAAAAACTTGAAATGGACTGAGAAATGCTGCCACCAAGAGCCACATGAGCAGGAAGGAGACTGAAACCAAATTCACACTAACTTCCCAGACTGTGGAAGCAGTCGAAAAAAGTCTCACTAAGTCAGTAATAAAGATGAATCACAGACATTGCAGCAGCAATTTTATATTTCAGAGCAAAAGACATGATGTCCTTGTGGCCATTATCAATACTGTTGACATTATTAGCAAACTACATTCAAACTATCACATAAGAAATATTGTGGTAACATTTTTCTGCAGCATTGCTTGGCCCTGGCTATGTGCTGATAGCAGTTATCATCCTGCTCTGTTATGAGACGATTGTTTTCCCTGGCTACAGTGGCCCATCCAATGTAGGACAATCCTCACTGATGGAAAGCAGCACAAATTCACCGACTTCAATCAGTGTAACAAATCTGGCATAAAAGGTTTATTCTTCTTTCACATCAGATAATTAAAACGTGACATTTGCTGCAGATCACGTCTACTCTCTTCCAGAGACACGCCCACCCCAGCATGTTAGACAAGTAAAAACACCAGCCTACCTGCTGTGCATCGGGGCAACAAAGGACCGACAGTCGCTCCACTCCCAAGGCTGACACGCCACCTGAGGAGCAGCACCTAATCTCATTTTCTCCCCCCACTCATTCCATCATTCACAGCTCCACCTCTGTCAGACTCATTCGCTCCCATTCAAATCATATTTCATTACCCCCACTGCCATCCGTCAAGGGGCTGCCGTCTCCCACACAATATTTAAAGTAGCACGAGGTATTGACATTCTCTGTTCTTTAAAAACAATCCTCCCCGAGTTGTGGTATTTTTCTGTGACCAAAGATCAACTATTGATGACATCTCTTTGGTCATTTATTTCTAAATGTTAATAAAGAAGCAGTACGTGCTTTCATCTCTGAACAGTATATTCCGTTTGGAGGACATTAAAGTGCTCTTATTCGTCCGTATGCCGTGTCCTGGTTTTACAACTTCACTGTTCTCCAAGGCCATCATTTAACATGCAAAAAAACCAGCCAAAAGGTGAGAGAGAGGAAAGTACTGAATTAGGATATAAGGTGCCACGGGGCACTCTTAACCTTTTTCCAGTGCTTTCCCTTTGTCTACACTGTTAAGAACTCATCTTTTCGTTCGGCTTTCAACTTTATCTTATCCTCTCATTGGAAGCCGGAGCTGTGCCTGCGTTCTCTGCAGGTCTTTATCACCTCAAGTAGAGGGCCAGCAGACTATTACCCACACCTCTGGGGACCGGCTGCTGCGTACTGGGCAAAAATGAAGAGTGTTGGGAGTCGGCTGAGGACTGATGCTCGGGGAATAAAATAAATGAAATACAAGTGCTATTGTCAAAGAAGCCAGTGCCTTCCAGCATTTGAGAAAGATAAGACTACGTCAGCAAGTGCTGTCTTCCTCCCAACGAGAGCTCGCGTTGACCTTTACAATTGTCCTCCAGGCTGTTCGGGATCAACTGCCAGATTTGCCCGTGAGAGGCAGCAGAAGGGCGAAAAGGCACGGATGGAGGACTTTTAAATGCATTATGGGATTATTGGAGGGTCATGGAAACAATATGGATGCTATTTACATTTGTTGTGTGCCTAGAATTCTTTTAAGACACTGAAAAGAATTCCTAATTTATTCCTCTATGACAAGTTAAAATTCAGTCATGGAAAAAGTACTCTATCAATTCAGGAACCCAATTAATCCGCTTTGAGAATATCTTAAAGTAGTCGTTTTCTTGCTGGCATTTTCAGTCTTTCACATCATTGGGAAGTATTTTTGGCGCAGATTCAGGTCATTAAGGTTCATCGGAATTAAATGATGCTCGGCGCGTTTTAGTTCAGGATGCATTGTAAAGTTCAGAGCTGATAGCAATCGTGGAAGAAAAAGTTATACAAAACAAACCATGAAATGTTCTTAATTTCTTCCCCTTTTCACACTATTTTTTTATAGTTTTATCAGTTTTATCAGTTTATGAATTTATTACTAAAATCATTTATTGCACTTAAAAGAGACCGAAAAATTCTAAAGACTTTCTATCTTGTTAAACAACTCTGTAAATTTCTTGGCGCTCACTTGGCACAACAAAGTTTGATTTGTGCCTAATAAGATTAAATTTTAATAAATGTTGCCAGTTTCAGGGCGATGCACCCATCAAACCATATAAATATTGTTTACTGACATCTGCTCATGTTATTTTATTATGTTTACCATCTGTGTGTCTTTACTTCAAAATCTGCTCTGGACTCTGAACGGACGGACCAAAGCAACACCTCAGTTCTTTACTTTTCCATTCTGTTGTTGATGTGCTGCTTGGGATCTTTGTCCTGCTCTATGAGACAATTTTGGACAAACTCTGGCTATCAGACAGATGGTCTCACGTATATTTGGTATACAGAGAAGTTCACCATCAACTTAGTCAACTGCAAGGTGTCACGGTGCCATGGCTGCGAAACCAACCCGGATCATTAGTCCTCCTCCGCCATGCTTGACAGTTTGAAAGAGCTTTGTGATGATATGCTGTGCTTGGTACACTTAAGCAAAACCATGTCCACAGAGGTCTGTGTGGGGAAAGGAGAGTGGTCCGGAAGTTTTGTGGTTTTCGCAGACGGAAGCACTGCTGAAATGTCCCTCTTGAGAGAAGAGACTTTCGCCTGATAAATCTTCCAGATTAAAACTTCAGTCAGTCTTTTACTGACATGTTGATTGTAGAGTCTGACGTGTAGTTCTTGGGATTTTTTTCTATTTCTTTATGCATTACACCATCTGACCTTGAGGTGAACTTGATGAGAGTTCCACCTCTTGAATTTAATAACAGTCTTGAATATTAAACTCTTTCTCTCTGTAGAATGATGGAGTTTGAAGATGGGCTTAGAGTCAAATCATGGGCAGAAATTGTATTTATCTAACTTCAAGACCATGTCATGATCAGGGGACGTTTCATTCTTTCCTTGCACATAAAACCTCCAAAATGAAAACCTGAGGAACTGAAAATACTTTTAATTTGATCTTTTCATGTTTTTCCCACCATCTAGCTGTTGACCTTTCTCCTTTACAGACAACCTGCTTATTCTCCCTCCTTTCAAAGAGAGTCATTTCATTGTATCGGTGCTTTGGTGTCTTTATTCAAACTCTAATTGTATTTTTATTTCGGAAAAGATACATACATTAGTAAAACAAACAAATGTCTGGCTTGGTTGCTGTGAGGAAGCGATATCTTGGGGAACCATCCACACCAGGAGCCCGCCTACCACAGACGGTGCCACCACAGGACCACCCACACCAGGGCAGGCCTGGGTCCCACCCTAACCATACGGCTGCAGACCCCCAGCTGACCAGGCAAGAGCAGTCACCATGGCAACAACCCTCCCACCCAATCAGGCGAAGCTCCCGGTGTGGGGGATCCCTTGAGGGTTTGTTTGTCTTGTGTTTCGATGAAGTTTCAAATCCCTCAATCTCTCAAAATCAAGTTATAACTGTTGCGCACATTACAGTCACATTTAATTAAGTTGGTCAATACCAGGATATTTCACAAACACAAGTACTCAAATTCAAATAATGAAACTACCGTGGAGCACTTGAAGGCAACCAAAGAGGAGTACCACACTTAAGTGGGCTCACTGATTAGTTCCTCTTCAGTGGCTGGAAGTGTGCTAATCAGTAAAATCGCCAACTGCAGTCCAGCAGCCTCTCAGCCCTGCATGGCTGACCATCCATGCTGCAGGCGAAATCATAATAAGGACAGAGCATTCTGTAAGTGATATAGTGGGACCACTTTAACACGGAAAGTACTCGGCATTAACAAACATTTGCTGTGCAGGAGCTGACTGTCCGGCATAGCTGCTCATTACAAACACACCCCGGCTCTCAGGTGTGCTTTCCTCTGTAGTACTGAACTAAACAGAAAACCTTTAACATACTAGTCTAATTTTGACCAACAGTGGTGCCAATTGCAACTCATTAATAGAAGTTCATTTAGCCAGGAGTGCTAATTAATAAAACAATTGTAAATTTGCTTTGAATTCTTCAGATATACAAAATAACTTAGCTTTTCTGACGCTGTTTTGCACTGTGTGTGAATCAGTGCTGATTTACAGGGCAGGACATAGCTAGGGTACAAACAACACCATCTACACTCAGTATTTGGTGAGAAAAAGCCCACAGGCAGTTAAGCTAAAGAATGTACGTTTTGATGCAATATTTTCCACAGATTAAACACTGGACAACTACTTGAGTGTTACATCTCTGCTGGGCTCCCAGGAGTTTCCCACCTGCAGCGTTAAAGTAAACCCAGCAGCTTTTTCTTTCTGTCGTAGCGTGTGTGCGCAGATGACAATAAAAACATAATTTTCCCTGGGGTGCTTCGGGTTGGGAAGGGGTTTAATCAACCATGCGGCCATACTCTGATCTCAAGTGCTAACAAGCAAACTAGATATGCAGGTGGCGCTGATTAATCTTGTCTTCATTCAGCTTGGGAAAAAAAAGAGAGAGAGAGAGAAAGCAAAGCGCATCAGCAATGAGCCACTCTGTTAGCAACCTGGTCAAAGAGCATGCTCACGCTGCTGTTTGACAGAATGAACACGTCACAAAGCCCTCCACATCAGCAGGGAACAACATTTAGCAGGTTGTGACTAGTGCAATAAATCAAGCAGACCCTAATTGTGTTGAGCTGGACAGCAATCACCTGCAAATATATCTCTTAATTGCAAAGATGTCATGCTACTACCACACAGGAGGTGAGGATGCACATTCGGGAGGCTGTGATGTGTCAGACTGAGCACTACCTCCCTCCCTGAGCATGACAAGAAGAGAACGACAACATGTGGAGAAACCCCTCCTTGTCATGCTGCTCAGTTGTGGCTCTGGGGTGTTTCAGAAATCCATAAAACTAACGCTACAAGCTCTCGGTCATGCTTTATCTGCCTGTCATCTGTGGTGGAAGCGCTGAACATCCATGAAGGACATGCTTTCTCCCCTAAAGTGTAATTAAAGAGTTTTTGTACCAGAGAATGCAAAATTGATAAGTGCAGCAGTTTTTCATATCATCATCCATTACAAGGAGAAGATGAGGTACGTTTCCCATTACATTTCAGGGAAATATTACAGAGTAGTTAAAATTCTATGATACACCGATAGCCCTTTGATAGACTTATTGTATCCGAGAGAAGTTTATAATTAATGAGTTTAGTTGCTACTTGGCATAATGTCTAATTTCCTTACAGTTACATAACATCAAAGATGCACAGAATTACATTTGCATTATGTACACTTCCTCTGCAATTTTCTCCTCAGATACAGCAGAGAGATGCAAACTAAAAAAAAAAAAAACTTGAATGATGAAATGCTTGTGGAAACCTTCATTAATTAACATTTACACAGTATCTAATTATAAGCATGTAAATGAAGTGCAGAGCATATGTTCAAATGTAACTCAGGTGCAACTCGCCAACATTACAGCTGGAGACAATATGCACACGAGTCTGCCTCACTGTCCTACATTTAGTGCCTGCAGGGCGTTCACGCTTCCCTCTGTAAAGCCTGCCCGTTTGGTTTCGCAGCAGCAAGCAGGCCCAAAGGGCTTCATACCAATTAGTGGCTCCCTAGAGCAACACGGCCTGGACAGAGGAGAGAAGACTCACTATCACCCACCGTGACAGTGCAACTGTATAATAAAACTGAATTTTATGAATTAGTATAAGTTTAATTTCATGTGTAAGATCCGTCCAACCTGCTCTGGAAGAATGTTTAAAACATTATCCTGGCCTTAGCCATGACCTGCCTACTCTCTCAACACCCCATGAGGAGGATAAAATAGAACCAGCTAATGGGGCTCCATTAATTCTTTCCCTCTATGCCTCTTTCTAACTCTAAAGCTAATTTTAACGCAGCTGCAGTGGATAGGCAACATGTTCAAAGTCTTTGCCATGTTGTTCTTTTTATTTCTTTTTTTTAGAATGGCGCTGCTCATCAACAGCTAATCAGACCCGAGACAGAAACTTTTCCCAGCGGTTATAGAAGGAAGGCATTGTGTCAGTGACAGAAAAGACAGACAATCAAGCGACACGGTAATTTTTTGATTAGATTTTCATTAGCTTCTTGTTATCGGTGATGGATCCCATTAAAATGTCAGCAACGTGCCCCTGTGGTAAAATCAGAGGGTGCAGCCTCATAATAATACGCGCCAGAGTCTGGTCATCTGACTTGACTCAAAGCTAATTTGATAGTCAGGAAAATGGATTACAGTCAGCAAACACTGCAGTTGGAAAAACTCAAATTTGACAAGCAGAAAGGTTTTTTTCCTCATTTGAAAAGCTTTTAAAGTCAGCAATATAGTGAAGTAAGATTCCAACACTTAACAATTTTATATGTAAGTCATAAGATGCATGCCTTACATATAAATGTAACAATTACATGTACAATGTCATTTATTCTACAGTGTGAAGAATAAAGTCATTTCTCCGATTCTAATGTTGTCAAAACATTAATCATGTGTTCCCAACCAGGTCCTTTATTAGGTCAAATACAACCTCAGGTAGGGGAAAAAACAACACATTATTTTCTTTTTCAATCATTCTGTTGTAGATTTGCTGCTGTGCTGGGATCATTTTCATGTTGCATGACCCAATTTCAGTTTTAGCTGCAGGCAGATGGTCTCATATCTGACTTATAACAGTTTGGGTATACAAAGGAGTTCATGGGCAACTCGGGGACTCCAGTGTCTCCAGGTTCTGTGGCTGCAAAGACATCCCCAATCATTGCACTGCTACCAACATGTTTGACAGTTTTTAATCTCCATTTTGGTTTAATATTTTAAAACAACCTTTTCTCCAGAGATCTTGTGGTATCATTCAGATGCTCCTTTGCAAATCTTAGCTTTACGGCCATGTTGTTTTAACAGAAAATATACCTTTCCTGGCAACCTTTCAGAAAATTGTTCAGGGTTTTTCTAAGGACACCGTTGTGAACTTTAACATGTAGCATGCTAACAGAATCCTGTAGAGTCCGAGATGCAGTTCTTTGTTTTTATTTATTGATTTAGTTTCTTTGAGCATTACATGATGTGACCTCGCAGTGAACTGGCTAGAACATCCACTCCTGGGAAGATTGGAAGCTCTCTTGAATGTTTTCCACTTGTGAATAATTGTGTGGAAATGACCTTATAACCCCTGTCAGACTGATGGACAGCAACAGTTGCTGCTCTAACACCGTCCTATGACCTCACTAGCCTTGTGTTAACGCACATTTCCAAACTCAACTACCAAAAAAAAAGCTCAATTTGCTTTTCGTTTTGGTTTTGGTTTTGTTGTTTTTATTCTGAACACACTCCTTCTTTATTTTGGCACTATTCTATAATGTTGTATTAACCGTGTCGTAAAAACTGTGAAGGACCAGTGGATCTTTTCTGTGTTTTTCCTATAGCTGTATACTGTACACCTAACCTAAAATGTCCAAAGATGCAGCTTAAATGCCCTTGAAGATCCTTTTTAGTAATTACTCTACTTGTTTAAAACAGCCTTCACCAGTACCATCAGCAGAGTTGTCCACCCACACTCTGCCTCCTTAAGAGACTCAAGTCCCAGTAAACTCTGTCAGCTTTTACCCTGGTGGAAACTACGTGATGTTAACATGTTTACAGTGCAACGTGACAAAGTGTTTTTCTGGCTCTGCAGATTTGTTTTGCAGCAGCACATTGCTCCGGCGGATGCTGGGTAGCATTTATTTCCTCTGTTCTCACTGAATGAACAGAGTGAACAAAAGTGTTGCCATGTGGCAGCGTGTGCTGGAGACAGAGAGGCTGCGTCCACTGTGTCGCAGGAGGACTTCAGAGGCTGATGGATGGAAAGGTGCCAAGCCCAGCCTGAGACGAGGCCACAGTCGAGTGCCAGATAGATAAATCTAAGGCAGACACTGATAGGCCACCGAGTCATCATAATGACAGGCAGGCTGGAGCCAAAGGCGGGAGGCTGCAGGTCCGAGCATCCCAGAGGTGTAATGTGCTTGTGATTAACTGTCAATCCCCCCTGTTTGGTCGGCAGACGTTCTATCTCAGTAAGAAGCACTCATCATTATGACAGCTACTGTAGCTTTGACCTTGACCTCAACCAACAATGTGGCCTTATTGCTGGGAAAGTCCTTATATGTAAACAATGTGCCAATATAGTATGTTTATCTCTTCTCCGCCACATCCCTGTATTTCAGAAAGGGTGGGAGAAGTATGTGATACAGTTAGAACTTAGGTTTTTCGGATGTGTTTCAGGTGTAAATAATTGAGCAGGTTTTAATCTTAACCTTGGAAGTGGTTTAGTATAATTATGAAACAAAAAAGGTAGAGAAAAATGGGGTGCAGCTCCATGCAAAACATTTATTGGACTATAGTGTTGCTAAGTCTCCTGTCAGGTGCTATTATGTTATTCTAGATGACATCAGGGCAATAAGATATTATTGAAAGAACACATCCACATTAGTGGATGCATTCAGTATTGATTTTTATTCCCCTTATATAATTCAAGCACGTCATGATTTTTAAAGCAAGTCTGCCTTTATCACATTTTATTAAACTTTCTTTGAAATAAATGGATTTATTTGATATGTTTGTCATTTTTACAGAAGCACTTTTAGCCCAGATGGAAAATGTGTCACAGCTTACTGTGACTCTTGAAAAGAGGAGAACCATTGTTACCATTGAAAGACTGTTCTTTCTTTCCCTAACAAAGTTTCAGAAAGGTCTAATGCTCAAGGACTTGCATAAATACTAACCACATGCAAGAAAATCAGCAAGTTACCTGCAAAGATGCTCTAGAGATTCAACAGCAGAACTGAATCTGTGACATAATTCATTAATTTCCTAAATGTACTGGTGTCTGAGAACATGCATTGATTTTGAGAAAACTTATTTTCCACAGCTCAGAACTAAACAGCAGAATCTATTGTGGAGGGAGTGAAGAAAGTAAGGCCACGATTTACTAACATACGAAACAGTGAATGTGAAATTATGTGCGCCACAAATAAATTCCACCTGTTGTGTTTTCATCATTTGCGGCTTATCTATGCGATTGATATTCTTGGAGCCATTGATAACTAAATCTAAATGAGGATTTAACAGAAACTGGAAAAAAGACTTCAGATCCAATAATTCTGTACCTGGTATTTAATCATTTAATCAGGTCATTGTCAAGGATCAGCATTTAGGGAAGATGGAAAGAACACAAGTAAACACATGAGTCAGACGCTTGAACACATTTTCCCATTAAAACCAATGGGGGAGTGTGTAGGAAATTTGACTGGTAGTGTAAGGTTTAACTCAGTTGTTTGGATGTCCATTGATAGAGTAAGACACTCAAACTTCCAGCATGCCAGTGTCATACTGGGACATGGGGGAGTCAGCATGTACTCTGCAAAAACCTTAGGAACAAAGACAAACATTTAAAAAGTAATTTATTGCCTCGTATAGAATGTAAAATGCATGAAATCTTACCTACAAACCTGATCTTCGAAATGGCTGAGGTGGTAGAGTGAGATGTACAACAATCCAAAGGTTGGCGGTTTGAATCCCAGTCCCGCCCTTGTCAACTGTTGTTGTGTCCTTGGGCAATCCACTTTACCTGCCTTCCCTCTAGCATCAATGACGCAACCGACTGTAAGTTGCTTTGAATAACAGGATCTGCTAAATGACTGTATAGTATGTAGTAAATGTCGTTTTTTTAGTATTAATAAATCAACAAACTGAATCAAAACTGAAAAACTAACTTCTTTTTTTATTCTTTCATTCCAAATGTTGTCAAATGATTTTAATTGCTTGCACCTTTATTCACCAGCTGAAAAAGGTTTAGGTGAATGTTGACAATTCTGTTTACCTTGCATCACCACAACCTGTACTGAGAGGTATGTTCAACACACATAGCATGTTAGTAGTATTATAGTTTCTGCTCCTTATGACCACTTTAAGGCACTCTACAAAACAAGCCATATCCATTCATCCACACACACATCCTACTGTCCTTTATATTCTATGCCTGGGCAATCTGTTCTATTATACACACAATGAGTAAGTTGTGGGGTTCAGAATCAAGGCTGTGTAGACATGACAGTCCAAGGATTGAAACACTGACCCTCCGATAAATGGATGACCCCCAGTACCAGGCCCAGGGGTGATTGTGCCTCAGGGGTCTACATATATATCTCAGCTGCACATACCCCTGACACGTGTGTTTTAGCTGTTGAATGAAACTGGTACAATTACTGTGAGAACGTCCCCAATGAATGCTCGGGTTTGAGAGCTCGCTTTCCAGCCGCAGTGCTGACCAGTCACCACCAGCTACCGAGAATAAAAAAAATACTGTATGTCTCTGCCTTGAATATGCAAAAACTGAAACATTCCATATTCATAGGATTGCATTCTGAAGATGTTTTTATGCAAATTAATGAGAGCAGCATAGCACCGTAAGCACAGCATAGCGACTATTGCTGTCACTTGATGAGAAACGGCTGTTGTTGAAAGGCTGCTGTGTGCCGAGATGGCAGTTTACAGTATTAGCAGCTAGCTTCAATGCTATGTGAAAAACAGTACATGCTGCATTTGCTTTAACATACAAGGGAAATATGCAACTCAAACATGATAGTCATTGCAACGATGATGCACCGATCTATAGAGGTAAGAAGCAGCTGTTAGACATCAGCATCCTGAAGAACAAACATCTGTATGCAACTACAGTGCTGAAGCATCGAGCCACTTTTTTTCAGATAAAAAACATGAAAGTGGTTTCTGTTCTACAAGGCTCAGCAGAAACTGTGCCTTTCTTCCTCTTTTTGTGTAACCTCCCATCAATTACTACCTCTGCTGGCCAAGAAGCGCACCCCCCACCCCCACAGCCGTCGTTGTGCTGCCTGTCTGAGGTGTGACATCCTTGTCCTGATAACATTGTGGAATAGAGAAACTAAATCTACTGGTGGGGGGTATTTATATGAATACATGTAAAAGAAAGAAATCCATCTAGGCAGTTAAGCAAAATAAGCATGCACTTCATGCACGCTTGTTTTTTAGCACACCGCCTCGGGTATGCAACACCACAAAATAAGATGAGGAGTGATTAAAATCAACACAAAGGAAATAAATTCATACTCAATATTCTTCATGACTTTGTCCTTCAGAGATTCAATGTTGCTCTTCTGCTTTCCTTTCCTTCCATTTTTTCTGTACAATCCTCCCTGAAGATTAATTTCTGTTTTGCGATCTTATTCTGTGCTAGTATCAGTCCACCTTGAGGTGACCTGAGGATGGGTTCTGTGCAGGGATATTTGTCCTCCAGCCTGGTATAAAGCTATAAGACTGGAGCAAGTTTACATATATATTCGATGCATGATGAAAGACAGTTTTATTCAGTTAATGTGAATTTTGATGGCATAATGTGTCTTGGTTTATGATAATCTAACATTATTAGATTGCCTTCCTCTTACACTATCCTGGGATCTGCTCTCTGCTGTCAGTGAGCCATGAGGGAACTTTAAGCTGGCAAAGCTCACAAAGAGGTAAATTCCCGGGAAGGCAAAGCAGCCATTACCAGCATTTCTGGAAAGACATTCTAGCTTTTACAAAGCTCACTTTAAAACAATCAATGAGACACAGCAGACACGCACACACCCAAACTCTCCTCGGTCTTAAATCTCTGAGGAAACTGATCCTTCACCTCCTTGACTGCCAGAGCTTTTATCTGCACCTTTTGCTTAAAAAGGATCAGAAACTGTCAACTGCCAAACTGTGAAGAGCAGCAGCGTGGCCATTACAGGCAGCCGAGACTGCGGAGCTCACTTTCAGAGGCTTGTGATAGAACAGCTCTGAAAAGCCTTGCCAAGCCCCAACCTAAGGGAGCTCCGGCATGCTCAGGGCCCCGTTTCTGCTTCTACATCCAGGCTGCGCTCATCAGCCAGCCTGTCTGCAATCAACAATGGAGCCAGATGGACAGAGACCCAAGGATCCACCGGCTGCTCTACTATACCCGCAGCTATGAAGTTCAGGGCTTAGAAGTAACTTTGCTAAGCCATGAGGACTTTAGCTTTGCAGGTCTGAGCAGGTGCATGAGAGGAGATCTGGGGCCTCATTTATAAAATGTTCTTGGATTCATACTTGAACTTAGTCTTAAGTTAATTCCCAGTAGTGTGTATGTACGACTCATGAAAGATGCTGAGCACAAAAAAAACCTTTCTTAACCTTCTCCTGCTCCCTGAAGGCCGCTGTTCTGGGTCTCGCTGTATTGTTGTAAAAATGTGTCCGAGCTAGGCTCCTTCACTAAAGAAGAGGAAAAGAACAAATTTGCCTGAAATGGATGTAGCATTTTTTTGTGTTGCATTACTGCTGCTATAAATTTGGAAACTGACACTGAAAATCTTCAAAACCGATTCAACTCAGTTGTTAACTGTAATTCGGTCCCAGTGCTGGGCTCCAAACAACCTTTTACCAGTGGCATCACTGGTGAGTATTTTACAAATGCTGCCAACATTTTTGTTGTGTTACAGTCAGAAAGCAATTTTTCTATCATGACTGCATTTTTTAAAACACTTTGGTAATAAACCGACAATTCAAAAGAATAGAAAACTGCTCTTTTACTTTCAGTGAAAAAACTTTTAGTATTTCTAACCATTAACATCACAGGTTTCTTTGAAACAAACCAGTAGTGTTGAATTTGTGCAAATTCTCAATTCCAAGCAAAAGTTTTGTTGTGATGGAGTTAAGATTAAGGAAAATAATTTATTGCATTACAAGTTTATTTAACTTACAACCCCATTTCTTACAAAATTGTGGCTTTACAAAAGACAAACACGGACTACAATGTTTTATTAAAGGAAAATATCACATCATCTTGAATTCCATGTCAATAAACTAATCTAAAATAAAAAGGAGTAACAAAAGGCAGAGAATGTGTACATGTATAGTATGCAAGAATGTGTACTAAAAAAACTGCTGAAGGGAAATGTTGCAACCAGCTCAGTAACATAATTGGTTATTACTGTAAAAGAGCACCAAGGAGAGGTAGAGTCTCTCAGGCATAAAGATGGGCAGAGGTTCAACAATCTGTAAAAAGACTTTCAGACTTGTGGAATATTTTGTGGTAAAATCCATCTGCTCTTTAACCAGAGCTGTCTTTTCAAATATATCGCTTCCTTGCAGATTTTTTATGTTCTGGCTACATTCAGATGTGGGAAAATCTTCCAGATAAGTTGAGTGTCAAAACAGTATAGGACGCTTTGTGCTGCAACACGCCCAGAAAAATGTGCCGCAACATTTTTCGCTCTTCTGACATGGGGGCTACTCAGTAAATGTGTGATACAGCTCTGAGGTAAAAGAGCCAAATGTTTGTCTGAGAAAGTCCCTCACCTTACTGCTTTTCAGAGCAAGTCTGAAAAGGGTTATTATGCATTTGTGAAGAAATTTCTGACTAATAAAACCTAAAATCAAAGAAATTAAAAAAATGGCTAAAGCAAGTTCTATTAAACTTGAACTCACCACAAAAAAACAGCCAAAGAGTTTTTTTCTTTG
>JBBDHI010000006.1:16369940-16381472 GCA_037177115.1 Craterocephalus stercusmuscarum | reverse complement strand
GCTTAGAAAAGTGGATTTTGCATGATACGTTCCCTTTAAATGTGTGCAACCTCAGATAAACAGCAGCACATCATCACTCAATGTCATTATTTCACAAAAGAGAAACAAAATTCTAAACCAGTGTGTGTAAAACTAAGTGCACCCTTCCAGAAGCAGCCATACCGGTGCTGCTAATCAAATGCACCCGCCTGATAATCAGTTTTCACCTCCTTTTTGAAAACAGACTTTTTGACAGTTGGGAGGTCAGGGGCATTACTGTGTGTGTTAACACCGGCCAAGGAGGAAAGACATCAGCAATGATCCCATTAACATGGGAATTGTTGTACGGTAATTTCTAAACTTTCTGGAGTTCATCATTTTGAATTAAGAAAGATTATTTACAAGAGGAAAACAGTCAAGCCAGCTGCCATTTTTCCCAGGAGTCGACATCCCAGCAGTCACTCCATTGTCAACCAAAGCAAAGAAATTAAACAATAAAAGAAAGAAAAAACAAAGAGCCAGATCTCAGACCCTTCAAGACTCAGTTAGCATGTGAAATATTAGAGCTTCACTAGCAAACCGAACAAGTAGGACTCGTTTGAAAAGGTGGCCAGAAGGAAGCCTTTTCTCTCTAAAAAGAACAAGGCAGCACAGCTTAGGTTCACAAAGATGCATCTGAATAAAAATCGCTCCGTTAACAGATGAGACCAAAATAGAGAGAAACCTCATGCAAACAGTCGAGGATGGTGGCAAACGAGGTGACGTTTCATAGTCAGGGGGCCTGGAAACACTAAAGTCACTGAGTCATCAGGGCACTCCTCTGTATATCAAACCATTTGCTTTTGGACAAAGATCGCTGTACAGGAGCTAATTTACAACAGAATCTTTAAAAAAGGAAAAATGAAGGTGTTGGCTCTAACACGACTGTGATGCTGCAGTAGGACAAATATCCAAAAAACTGAATAAATTCTACTCGATACAGTAAATAACGATGTACTATGACACGTGTGTTATTGTTCATCTGTGGTTATAGTTAACTCAGTTTAAAACCTGATTAAGACCAGAGAGCCATTAAATATGTCCTGATACGGAAAATATGTACGAAAAGTTTTCTTCACTTTTCCTCTCTCAGTGATTACGTCTAATCTTCAGCCGCACGCACAACCTTTCTGACTGGCGCGCCATCTTGTTCTCTACACTTGGCCTGATTTGTGTGACCTGGTTAAAGGTGCAATCACCACTTCAGGAGCAGAAAACAACACAGCATGTAAGAACATGTGATCCCCGAGATTATAAAATCCACCAAACCAACTTTTTTCTCTCAATACCAAGTGTGATACATTAACTCAGAGTACCTGTCGGCGCTGATAACAGTGCTCGCTTTTACCCTAATTTAAAATCTGTGCACCACGCTGAGCAAGCTGCCACCCCTGAGTGAGTAAAAAGAGGAAGGAATTTGAAGAATTCAAATCTACCATCTCCAAACACGGCCACTGCTCTCAAATATTAGCTCTTTTTCTTTTGCCGGCTGTCAGCTCCTATAATTCCCTCCTTGAACTGTGACTCGTGTGAAAGTAAAGTTGATAATAAATTGTTTAGCTCATTTAAGCGTGGTCGTCTTTTGAACAAAAACAAAAAAATTAATTGAATTAAAGCCACTGATTTTGCTGCAGCTTATTCAGAGGTGCCCCCACCCCACCCTCCTCCTCCTTCGTTCAAGCCTTTTATCTGAAAGGCAAAGCGCTTCATGTGCGTTAATGGAGAATAATAAAGTTTGCTGAAGCTTGAGAAGCTAATTATCAACAGTCTAGTTAAGATGATATTAAGAGATGGGCCGCATACTAAACAGGCTGGAATGTAAGAAACTCTATCTGAGCACTTGTTATTATAAATATATCTCACTTTCCACATACGTGCGAGGTGGAAGTCTATCTGGTTTCACTTTCTCCATCCATTTCCCTCCACATCACATATCATTAAGGGTAGGAAGATGAAGGAGGTGCCGCATCCTGGCACTATTTATATCTGGGCAGCTCCGGCTGATCCCGGTAAAAGACAGGCAACAAATTCAGGGAGAGCAATGGACCCTTGAGACCCAATTTAATATATTACTTATTGTGTATAATTCAAATGGCCATCCATCTCGAGTTAGTCATTCTGCTTGCATCAGGACTTTCCCATTCATTATCATTTCAGTTAGCACAGTTTAATGCAAATGGCTCCACCCAGAAGCAGCGCCTACATATCAATTACTGCCAGAGAGGTGTGCACGACACGAGTTATTACGGCAACGCTGCTGAATTAAATCACACCTGAGAGGAAGCATGTGAAATAGAACGGCAGCGATGGCTGCGACGTTAAGCAGGAAGACAAAGAAGAGGAATCTGATGTTGTTGCCCTCACTTCTTTATTCTCTAAAGGGCTCTTGGCGCTTCATGACTCTCCAAATAGACACCAGCTCAAGAGGATCCTACAACACAAATCAATGTTATTCCCACAAATGGTGATGAAATAACCTCCACTCAGAAGCTGTCCTGGCAGCTGGTCTGCCACTCACTCTGCAGAGAAAACACACTGAAATCATTAAGTCTTCCAGCAAAGGATCAATGGCCTTAACATAGATGCTGCTTGCAGGGATATTTCCACGAGCCGTTTTCAACACCTTGATTAGAGTAAGGACACTTAAAGTACATCCAGCAGATTAAACTTAAAACGTATCTGCATCTCAAACCCAGCATCACAGGACAGAATGAAAATAGACATTTTATTTTGTGTTTTGACACAGTGACAGGTTTACTATAAGGTGCTTTATGGCAGTGAAATTCAAAGCGAAGGGCGCGTGGTTTTATGAGCTCCTTTGCGAGAGCTGTTGTGCAGCAGGAGCTGCTTTGTGAATCCTTCGAGTTGCAACCAGTTTTCCCAGTGGGAACTCTAAAGTATGAACTCGGGTCCCAGAGGGATACGGGGGCGCTGCATTTGTAGGCAGACGGTGGCGGAGTCGCACTCCCACGGGAGTTCACCGCAACATTTTATTCCCCCCTTTGAAAAGCAGCCAGCCTAACAGTGAAGATAAAGCACACACCGGAGAATAATGCCATTCAGAGAGCGAGTCAGCAAGATCAGTTCAGTGGTAAGATTTTAATAAACCAGGAGGATTCAAGATTTTTTATTAAACTGCGGCTGCACTTTAAATAAGATTATCATTTATCAACTATTTTCCATGGAGGTTCTCACTTAGTTACACCAATAAAGCTGTCAGGAATGAAACAAGTCAAGTGGCATTGCAGCCGCCGTGTGACCAGCTTTCTACATATTATTAGAAGATGTGTGATTGTGGTAAATAGATTAAGCATATTAGGAATTTTTATCTCATCTTTTTTCCGTAGACCTTTGGCCTTACAACCCTGGATATGTTCCTGGGAGTTGAAGATGTTTAGTGGGGGGAAGTTTAATAATAAAAAGCTTAAGGCTGGAGCGGTTCATTGGTATTTGCATCACATCCAAGAAAAAACTACTTGTTCAATGATAGCCTTGTTAATTATCTTTCTCTGAGTATTCTCAAAAAGTAATTTGTGTTCTGAATCCCAGTACAGGACAAAATAAATCCTAACAATCTCATAAATTTGGCCATTGTCTTTCATGTAATACATATAAAGCTTAGCTTACCAACAGCTCTCCACTGCTGACTTTTAGCTGCAGAGCTGCAAGCCAATGTAACGGTTTCATGACATATGGTGTACCAAATTAATGATGGAATGTATTTATATTATTTATGTTTTATGTAATCATTTAAAATTCAATCTAAATAGGATCAGCTAACCCAGTATTACTCATTTATACTCAGTTTACTCATTCTGTTTGTACAGTGTCCTTGGGTGCTTTGATAAGGCGCTTTTTAAATAAAAATTGTTCATATTATTATTATTATTTAGTTTCCTCATTTTACGTCTTCAATTCTCTTATCGCACATTCAATCTTCTTAAGATAGTTGTGTTTTTTGTTTTTATATTTTACCATGTTTTTCTTGTGTGTGTAACGCTGACTGAAGATTGGGATGCCATTCCCTGCTGGTGAGGAGGTATCAGGTTGTTGTGGCTGAGCATGGTTTTTCCGTATGCTATCAAGGTATCTGTTTGGTGTATAGATTATTAAATTGCTTAATGTCTTATTCCAACAGACTTGAATTATTAAAGTCCTATAAACAAAACCAAACAGTCAACAGCAGAATACATTGTTTAGGATTATGAGAGATTTTTGATGGGTACAACCCACATACTATATGAAGCACTTTGAGCTGCCTGAAAGGTGCTTCAAAAAATAATACATTTGGATTTGAATATAAGATATATTGGCAAGAAGTAATATTACAACAAAGAAATAATTCTCCAAACAAATATCCTTACTATTTGTGTAAGATTTATTCATATTGTAGGCTTACGGCATGAAATATATGACATAACAATTTTGTATTGAGCAATGCCAGATGGCAGACATGTGAAGTTTTGTTAATTAATGGAGAAAATCTAAGTAGTATATCTGAGAGTATGTCAGTCTGATGTCTTGTTTGCCCATGCTCGAGTGCTCACACAACTCACAGATGCCTCTAACTCGTTTACAACTTATGAATGAGTTGCCAAGCATATGAGCAACAAATAATTATCTTCACACCTTCTTGTCCATTTCTAAATTTCACCTTAATTGAGAAAGTCCACAAACTGAATACCTTGAAAGTGACCACTCCTTTTACAGAAAACTGTGGATTTACAGAGAAACATATTGAAAAATAACCAGCAGGTGAAGGTAGAAGACAGGAAGATTTTCCACAGCTGGCACACTAACTCATTCAAGTCCCCCCAAAGACAGAATGAATGATTAGCAAAAAAAATGAGAAGAAAGAAAACCTTAAATATTTAGAGCCGCATGTTCAAAGCCAGTGGGCGTGAGTGGAGATGTCTTTCAAGTTCATTCCAGTCCTCACATTTGATTCCAAAAGATGCTTTAAGTCTGTTAATATTTGCTTGCTAAGAAAATAAGAGTGAGCGATATAAAATTCAGTTTTACAAGATTCCACTGACGTCAGCTCTGCACTCTCTTTGCAGATCAATATTAAGTTGTGGATGCAGCAGGAAAGCATAATTAGATCTTTACACACATCTAGCTACGGCTTATGTTTTAATCTAATATGGATAAATTAGTTTAAACTGTGTAAGACACCTGTTCATTATAAACTTCCATGAGGTCAATTTGTCAGCACAGTTTTGTCTTAACTGCATTTAACAGCTACACTGATGTCCACATGCTCATTTTCCCTGTGCCTTCATTTAAGAGCATTTTCTAAATAAACCTGGTTCAAAGAAAATATTGTTCTAAAGAAAGCTGAAAACACACAGAAATCAAAAGTCACAAGTCTTTGTAGTGGCTTCACATCACAGAGATCTTTTGCATGTGAGCAGGGAAGATTTGTTGATGTGGACCAGCAGTGATCAGCTACTAAGCTACTGACACACCAGTGCCATGGCTGCCATTCATTCCTCTCCTTTTCTTCAGCCAAAGCCAGACTGGAGCAAAGCAATGGCTCTGCTGCTCTGTTGCTGCAGCCCTGAGCTCACGTGTGAGAAGGATTTCATCTTCAGGTTCTTTTTAAACTGGGTTTAATGGTGCTCTGGTGGTTGCCACTGTTAGTTCATAGTTTGCCTGTTTGGCTTTTCTGGGTGCTCCGATGAGCTCCCAGTTCACAGAGGGATGTTCGATTAGCTGTGGGGTCTAAACTGACCACAGGTGAGTGGAAGTTTGTATGGTTGTGCGTGGCTATGTAGCTACCCTGTGTCGGACTGGGGAATTGGTTAAAGTGGATTTAGAAAATGGGTGATATTTGTTTTATATCATCTTGTGTTGCAGTGGGATTCTCCTGAGATCACAACCGAGGCAGAATCAATTTCCCCTCGTCTGAGTTAACAATCATAGCACCAACAAATGGGGTGAACTTCTTTTTCAGAGTATTTTTTTCAGAGACGAGCAAAAGAACAACGCGGAGCGGATGATATCTCACATAAAATGCATCCCCACTCTCCTCCTGAATGGCTTCAGCGACGGTTTGGTTTTCCATCCGGCTTCGCTTCAAATTATGTTTGATCGTAATATGCAGTTCAGCAAATCATCAAGTATATAAGAAGTCACTGCCCCTTTCCAAACTCATGAAAAGCTCTCAGAATGTTACACTCCAACTGGGTGTCTGACTACATTGTGATTTAAACATTTTAGACAGTAAAAATTATCATCCTAAGATTTAGATCATTTTTGAGCATTTGGTAACCTACTTAACTGCAAAGTCTAGCATCTACTTTTAACAAATATGTACAGGAACATGGTGGATCTGTACCAATAGCAGTGTAATTAGATGATGTTATCAAAAAGGGTTTAAATTTCACTTCTTGCTCCATTAAACGTGAAAAAACACACAGAAACACGACATTTCTATCTGTTGAACCCACTCAAAATCATTAGAGTAATTTCAACTATGATCAAAATCACCCTAAATAAATGTGATTACAGGATTTAGTTGGCCACACAACTCTGTTACGTACAGCAGCAGACAGTACTGTTCCATGCTGTCTCTCATACTTTTTACCTCTGTGGAAAACAACCGTGAATCAAAGTGAACCAGAAACTGCGGCGTTTGAAACAACCGGTGCATTTTAATGAGAATACATTAGATGCAAGACAATGACATCGAACTCTAAGCTAAATAACTGAGCTAGCAACTTCACTTAGAGCAGCAGTTTGTTGTATTGTCAAAATCTTTCATGCGCAGATGGTGTAAAATAAGAGAGAAGCAGCACCTTTATCATGCTGATGCAAGAACCTTCCAGCTCAGTTGGCTTGATGGGGCTTAAAGACCGGGCTGAAATTAAGAGCAAGATGAAAAGCGAAAACACTGAAGTGAAGGAGGAAAAATGAGGTACATTCGCACTTACAATTTGTCCAACAAAGCCTCAGTGCACTTGTCATCCAGATAAGTCCAACTGCTCCACGTCTAGTGACCAATCAACTTCATCTCACCTGAGTTAAGGCGGTTCACCAAGACAGTGTATTTGGCTGCAATCCCGAGCGAGCTCCCTGAGCATCAATTATGTTGTTAAACCTGCAACCTTACACATAAAAGCCCTCTAGCTCTCCCTCTAAAGCGACACTAATTAGCCAGAAACTAACGTTATTACCATACCTACCCGTCTCCTGGGAGTGTGTGTGGGTGAATGGGGAAAAAAAAAACAGAGAACAAAGGAAGTGGACGATGAGTATACTCCAGCTAGACTGCAGGCTTCAAAGAGTGGCAAAATGTCTGCCGTTTCCAAATGGGCCTCCATCATTCACAGTAATGATTCTTCCTCGCCGCGTTGAAAAAGCATAAAGGGAGCCGATGCTCACCTCCCTAAATAACTATCCAATTAATTTGTCAAGTTTTAAAAGCTTCCGGGTAGTGACAGGCATCTCTGAGATGCTTTACGAGGAGACTGGGCTTTTAGACATCGGTGATCAATAAATATGATCTTCTTTGCCTCAAGCTAATGAGTCATAAGCCCTTATCCCAGTGAGACAGCAGTGTCCTTTCTGGACCATGGAAAGTTTTCATTCCCACCAAATACTATGGCTGATTTCACTAATTCCTTCCTCCGTCTCCGACAGAAGGTGAGCTCATTAATAGAATCAGCTGGTGGAAACGTTTTAGGCTCTACAGTCTGAAACTGCAGGAGTGGAAACAACCTTTTCCCTTTTTATGTCTCGTTTAAAATGAAAGGATCTTAGAAGAAAAAAAAAGGAATATCTTTTCTGGAACAATTAACTGCACTCAGAAATTTCATCTAAAGAAAAGACGTTGAACAGGTAGCGCAACGTAATAAAGTATTAAACCAGTAACGATGACTGGACAGCCCTGACAGCAACAACTCTCCCAACACAGACATATCTGTCACCTCAATCTGCCTCATCCCTTTAAGACACAAATAACCATCAGGTAACCATCAATGACACACACACACACACACAGAGTAAAGTGGAGTTCCAGCGCGAGGTTGAGGCCGAGTAGGAGTGACAGGTGACAGATGGTAAAAGCCAGAATGGAACAAGAGGATGCCGGAGACAGATACGGGGACTCTGTGTGGGACCGTATAAATTAGCTCTGTTAGGGTCGTTAGATGTTGTCTGCTGTCATATGTTCCATCTGACCGGGTTCTGACCCGGCAATAGTGCGTAAAGCCGTACTTTATGTGAATCATAACCTTTCTGAAGTCTAAGGTTACATCCCAGAGTCGATGGCGTCCATGTAAGAACAAGTTGTGCTCTTAGCTAATAAAAATAAACCGCAGGGTTAATCCACTCGGTGGATTGAGAACTGCACAGAAAAGTTGGTTTCCGGCCGCAGAAAGGCCTTCGCTGGAAAATCACTGCTGGAAGGAAGACTTGGAAAAACAAGGAATAGCACGATTTGCATGCAGCACATAGTGAAAGGAGAATATTTCAGCCCCAGTTTTAGTGGTGTCAGAAAACTAGATTGAAGTGAAAGGCCAGCTCATTTAAGGTAAACTGCTTATTTGGCTGAGAGCATTTCAACGCCATGAACATTATCCCCCATTCACGCGAAAAAAAAGAAACTTTTCACCTTAATACATCATGACCACATCACTAGAGCTGTCCCTAACGATTATTTTTTCTTCGATTAATCTATCGATTATTTTTTCGATTAACTGATTAGTCTGTCGATTATTTTCAACAAAAAGATGCGGTACAAAAAAATCTATGAATCTATGAAATTAACAGTTAGTTTTCAAATAATCTAAGTATTATTAGAAAATTTTTAGAAATATATTTATTAAATTATTAGAAATATAATAAAATATATTAATTTAATAGAAATAATATATATGAAAATAATATTTCTTTTTGTCCTTCCATATAAAATACCCAAATTTGGGTTACTCTCATTATAATATACATAGCTACCGGGTTTCCCCTCGGACACCGCCATCATTGATATGACGTCATTCACGATGTGTCGACGGGCAAAATTTGCCTCGACGAATTTATGTTATCGATTACGACGACGCGTGGTCCCGGCCCTACACATCACCCGCAAAACTAACATCTGAATTGGTTTTATCAGCGGACATCATAGCTGAGTACCAAAGCAGTTTTCACTCTTCAGATTAGGCACCTTTAAGTCTCCAAACTGTTGAAAACTGCTGTCTAGATAATAAACACACAGACTGAACGTGGGGCAAAGATAGAAAGCTTGACTAAATAGCCACTTTGCAAAGATTAACTTTAAACAAATAATTTATTTTTCGTTATTTATAACACTCAGTAGAAGAAAACACATTTATAATTTGGAGCAGACAACAATTTGCGCGCTTCATTACCTCGTAGCTGACACCAAGTGGCTGTTGCATCTTCTAATTCACGGAGGCAGCAGGTCCATTCACTCAGGGAATTCTTCACAGTCTGCAACACTTACAGCCACTTTTGGAGTAGTCTGCTTTGTTCCAATCCAGGGGATGACTTTTTGACTGTTTTTGTGTCCAGATAAGTGTATAAGAGCACCATAAAGTGCTCTTATAGCCATTCATTCGTTTTTTGTATTTAAGTGCAAAAATACAGAACCTCTAAGTCAGATATGTGCACTGGGGGGTAAGGGGTCACATTCAAAAAGCTATTTTAAAAGCAACAACACTATATTTAGTCTGAATGCCAACAACAACAATGTGCTGGCCTACTGCTCCAGACTGTGAGTAATGTTCGCATACGCTTCTAAACCGTCCCAGAATAGGTCATTGTGATTTAAAGTACAAGCGTTAAACATTTGTTCACAACTACAGGTTGACAGCAGCGATGTTTCCCTGTGCACCTGAAGGTCAGGGAAGCCATCAGGAAGGGGGGTCTAGTTCAAAGAGTCAGTACATCATATGTGGAGGGAGGTAACTAATGTATGTCACTCCTACACGCTCTGCCTGTCAGTAATGAAGTTGAAATTACACATCATGCCTATCACTACATGACCATTAGAGCTCAGATGAAACTTGGTCACTAAAATGTTTTATTTCCAAAATATAAGAGCCAACATCCCGGGGGCCCAGGCGTAAAACCAAAAGAACTGAACTCTCTCTTATTAATTAGGATTTTAAACTGAATTAGAAGTCACCTGTTTTTACTGGTGTCATGAGTTTCAGATTTCATTTAGTGATAATGGTTTTGGCTTAATCTGGATCCATGGTTTGAACAAGGAGTTATTTTGCAATAATTGATTTAAAAATTAAACTGATAAAAAAACAAGTTGAGGTTATCATTATTCATGTCAAATATGTTTTATACGCAGTAAATTATTGAAACGACTGCATGCTGAGATATTTGAGCACTAAATATATAAAACAACCGGACCGCTCGGTCATTTGGGCATCAGTCTGACAGCAAGACACAGACATGGGAAATGATAAAAGCTGTTTTACATTTCAACTCAAAGAGGAATTTGCAAAAGAAGTACAAAAGAAAAAAAATTAAACGGTGAGAGAAAATAATCTCTGTGAAATAAAAAATAATTGATTCCCTTTGTTAAAGTACTGCACAGACATAATGTTGTTGTGACAGAACTGTTGTGAGCCAAGACTGGGTTTTCAGTTTGGTTTGGAAAGTATGAAAGTGAAAAAATCTTCAACTTCAACGCCTATTTTTCCTCTGTGGTAGATGTACCATGTCACACCACCTTACTATTTCACTTCCAGATGATTAATCAAATATTTTCCTCAGTGTGTTAATAAGTTATGTCACTTTTCCAGTGTAGCTCCACAACTCAACAATCTGTCTTGCATTTATATTCATGCTGCCTTCCACAGTCTAAAAACATGCATGCTATCTTAACTGGTGCTTCTAAATTCTCCCTCCAGGGTGTATCCTACCTCCTCTCGCTTAGCAGCTGCTCAGGCAATCTCCACCCTCCCTGCTATTCTACACTGGAATAAGTGGGTAGACAATGGATAGAAACCTGGGGGGGGGGGCACTTTTGCATCATCCTATTGTGTGTAATGTTCTTTGTCATTCATAGAGTAGTGCAAGGCGCTGTGCATAAATCATGAATCCAGCGGTTTCAAAGGTAAAGCAGGTTTTTATCTGTTTCGATGACGTAAAATAAGGAAAGGATGTATCTACTTTTATTTGTTAGATTTTATCATGAAAAACACATAAATGCACATGTAAAAGAGCAACTTTCATTATTCCATGTGGTGTAGGATGTCAAAACAAGGCTGTGCTGTCAGTCTTGACTCCAGCAGGTGGAACATGTATATAAATGACATATTTTCCTTGTACAGCAAAGAGCTCCATCATTTACGCTGTCATTTAAGAAATCAAAAAATTTACCAAAGGCTTTCATATATATACTAACAATTGTGTCTTGACAGGACACATATAACTGACTTTTGACATTTTATGGGTGTTAAAGCGGCTCTATGCAAGATAATCATAGTCATAAAGCTGCTTGGAAGTAATTACTTTGCTTGACTGACCTGT
>JBBDHI010000006.1:16342887-16353902 GCA_037177115.1 Craterocephalus stercusmuscarum | reverse complement strand
GCCCAGCTACATACTGGAGCAATCTTGAACGTTCGTTTCCTCCTCACTCACATGTATGAGAGGAAAGATGACAACAGCCCCCAGGTTTAAAAAAAACGAAGTTCTCCTTTAATAATGTGCTGTGTTTCTATGTGACCAACCAAACAGTTCCCATCAGGGTGGCAATCGCGTTGGAAAAAAAACATTAAGCACTAATACTGAACATTTATATTTGCCTTAATCAAATTTTGTTGTTGCCTCAACACAACCAGGAAGTGAATAAAGTAAAGAGCTGTTTTCTTCATAACTAACGATAATTAAAATAAAACTGTCCAATTGTCCAATGTTGGGCTTAGCGATCTTAATGATGCATAAATGACTGAAGGCGCCGCGTGTAATCATCCCATTTTCTGGCCAGTTCTTTCTATGAATACAAATTATCATGTGTTTCTTTCATATTACACAAATAAATAGATAGAAGACTAACTCAGATGAACATGAGGCCAGCGCAGCTTAAACAGGACTTTCAGAGCGGAGACGGTGGTTGGTGTCTCATTACCTTCTCATCTGTGTTCAGATTTTGTTGCATATCTTTAGACTTTTATTTTTCCAAGCTGTGGATTGGTTTAGGCTGCAAAACGTCTTGGTTATGTTTAGCATAAGTCATGGTTGTGGTGTGCACTCATAGCTAACGCACAAAAAACAAAGAAGATTTTTCGGCTGAAAAATTTTCCCAGAGAGTATTCTCAGGAAAACAAAGGTTTGTAATTTTGCAGTGTATTGGGAAACTAATCCTTTCTGCGCAGCAGATCAGAGTAACTGAGACATTTTGATATGAAACTAGGTTGTCCTCACGTGGCTCTTTTCATACAATTAGTAGCAGGATCTACAGTCTTCCCTCCATTTCTGGTCCTCCTCTCCGCCTCTGATCTCTCCTGTACTGTCTGACCCTAAATTCAAATGATGCTCACTTACACAAGTCAAGAAAATTCTCCCTTGTTCGTTTTCTGAGGATGAAAAATGACACAAAAGCCTCCTGCAGTCACATTCACGCTCAGCTCTCACATAGAAGTCAGCTGGAATTCATCTTGAAATTAATTATGCCTTTCCTTTAAAGCTACTAGTACAATATTTCATCCTTGATGTTGGCTTGATGATAAAAGCATCTCAGCTGTCAAAGAAATAAAACCAGAAACATTTTTCTTCCCATCCTATCAGTCCCTCTGTACTATTCTGAGGGCAGCACAAAGAAAAGAACAAGGACACCATGACAACAGCAGTCTAAGCTCATTGTCTTGTTTCTACTTCTGAGGGAAAATAAGGAATCGTCAATTATTCCACTTCCTGGTTCCTGGGGTTTTTAATGTAGGGGATAGGAAAAACAGCCGTTCACACTGTTGTTTTCATGATGAGATGCTTTAATTAAGATACTTTTTATTTTCAAATTAGTCTATTTTGAGGTAATGGTTCAGTAGCTCTTTCATACCTGTATAATCATCTCTACTCTGCAGCTCTTCGCATTTCCACAGAAGAAGAAATGTGGGACATAACTGATTGTGACAGCAAAGCAAAATATACAGGCACATGAAATAAATCAGTTTAATTAGCATCGAAAATGGCTTAGTCTTCCACATCTGCTTTGCTTATGGGGCGCCGGTTTCATAAAATGCATCCTTTGAATCCAGAGCGGACAACACATAGCCACTTCACAAACGGTCCAATCTGTCAAATTCTCAGGAAGTGTAATAGAACTAGCAACTTGTCAGTGAATCAAATACTAGTGGTTTTAATTATTAGATTAATTGAACCGTCAGAATGTTTAACAATAAATGTGAGATTTTACAGAAAATTCATATTCAACATGAAATTGTTTTCGTTTCTCAAATGTGAGTAGAATTGTGTCAGTATTTTGATTAATCAATCATTCTATCCATCCACATTTGATTATCAAAATTCGTGGTGAACGTACCTATTTATGCTGTCTAAGCGACTGACTTGAAGATACGTTATGCCACTGGTTTCCCTCTAAAGAGCTCGCTGTTTGAATATAGCTTTAGTATTTTCTGTACGAACAGATGATAATATTTTAATATTTAACTCCACAAATGCTCTTGTGGAAGCGGCAACATAAACAGTTTTCTGCACCACCTCATTTATATACGAAGCTAGGCTACCCAGGAAGTATAAAACCAACACTGTCAACATCTGGAAGTAAAATTTGAGAAAGCCAGGGGACACTCAAGGTCATAGAAGACACATTTGATTCTGCCTAAAACAGAAAAGCCAAGCGGTAAATCAAGATATCAAACACCATCATGAACCATAAAGCGAATGGCTTGACCTAGTACTGTAGAAAAAAATTAGGGCCACAGTAAAGACACTGTGTAATAAGTTTTGCTTTTTGGGGTTTTTTTTGGACAATGAACAAGTATCATCAAATATAATAGGCTATTCTAAGCGAATCTACTGCAGTAATTATTTTCTTAGAGGGAAATATGGTTAACACCCATTTAAGAATGGACGTCCATTAGCAGGAAATTGATATGATTCTTTAAAATACAATGATATATCATTTCGGTCATGCTGCCAAGCACTAGACTGTTCCTAAAAGATTGATGCATTCATCTAATGTTGGAATAGAAGCCAGAAGTGCCTTAAAATCCTTCGATTTTGGCCTAAAATAGGTAATTATGGATAAAACAGATGTAGTGTGAACCAATTTTTTTTTTACTGGACCACTTTCACGGCACTGTTTTTGTTGCAGTGTCATCTGCGACTGGAGGCCATTATGGCTTCAAAGATAAATTGCATTGATGGCAGGTCAGACATAAGACTTTACTGAATCTACAGTGATGATTGCAGCCTGGAAAGGTTCATATCATTCAAATGTCAAGAATCTATTTCTTTCCAACGGTGTTTAAAGTACTTGGAAGGTAGAGTGAGTAAAATACAGATTTATTTGGATGTCTGGTAGAAACAGGTTTAAAACATGTGTACAACAGACTCCACTCCAAACAGGGCTAGGCGATACAGCCTTAAATCAATGTCACGATATTTTGAGGAGTTAATGTTGATAATGATAAATGGACAACAACATTACTATGGTGGAAAATTTATTTTTGCCCTTTGATGTGTGTCATACTGATGTACAGGTCCCCTGTGCGACTGTTCTGTACATGCTGGGAATCAGAGTTTTTTGTAAAATATTAAATTAAGACTGGGGCCACTTAGCACTGACTGGGCAGCCCCCTTGGATGTTCTTTTTCTTAAAATATCAAATTTATCGTTATGGGCAATAATGATATCAGTTATCATTGTAAATCTTGGAATCAGCAAAATTTCTATATATCGCTCACCCCTAACTCAGAATAACCAACCCCTAAAATGGATAACAGACAGTGATTTGGTTTTGAAAATGCACATTTTTATCCGATTAGCTTTGAAACATCTCTCTGTCTTGTCTAATATGGTTAATTTAGGCCCTCATAAAGGAAATTAATTGAGGACTAAATGTTAAACCTCAACTTGTTCAACATTTCACAAAAACAATGACTGACATCACAAAGCGTTTACAGAGTCAATGGATAAACAGCTGGAACGTAAAGCTGTGCCTTCGTTATATCGTTATATGAATTAACTGTTTATCAAATTTAATAGTTTCTTAGTTAATATTGAAATATAAATCAGGCTTACAGCTTGATCCTACATATTTCCTGCAGTTAAAAAACATGTCTCCAACTGCATCTCAAACAGGAGATACAAATCCAACTATGAAATGCCTCATTTATGAATAAATGATGCCTGTAATTATTCATACTTCATGACATGAATACAATGATTCATAATCCAATTTAGGGCTATGATTCACGTTGTTACTACCATCATTACTTTTTCAACACTGAGCATCATCTGAAACTACAACTGTGGTGCTGGTGTTTTGTTGAAACAAGCAGTAAAACATTTTTTCTTAAGCTCACTAGTACTCATGAATCCTTAGTTGAGGGTTTGAAGTTAAAAAAGTCCATATCTGAGCAGTTACATTTCATTCTGTTTGTGTTTTCTACATGTTGTTAATAGCTAAATATCAGGTAAATCCCCTCGCCGGGCAGCTATAAACGCTTCCTGGTTCAAACACAGGTCTGTTTTGTGTACTTTCTATCAAAATGCTTGCAGATGTTCTCCGTATGGAAAGTACAACTACAGGTTCATTTAAAGGCCACAAATACATCATTTCAAACTATGCTTATTTAAGCTTAAACAAAAGAAAAAAAGGAAAGAAAAATGTCTCTCACAAATTTAAACCATGGACACATTAACCAATCTCAACCAGCTGCGTGCCGCTCCTGGCCAGCTGGGCGAAGTCATTTTGGTAGAGTCTTTTTCAAACTGCCTGAAGTGTCGCAACTCACTGGGAGGAAAACAACTGGCGTCTATCAACTCGGCTAAACCACATACCCCGTAGCAGCTTCACCGCTCTGCTGCCTGTCAATTCCACTCACATAAAGGCAGCCAATTGCTGTCTCCACAACCTGCAGCCTTTCAATTCCACTAACCCAAATACACAAAGATCACACAAAAGGGAGGGGAGCGGGAGGATTTCAGTTCACTATGCCTTTCTTTTTCTCTCCGTTTCTCCCTCACCATCCATTGTTCTTGGGCACATTTAGCATAAGACGTCCATGCTCCTCTCCCCATCTTTTCTTCTTGCTTTTGACTTTAATGAGGGGAAGACAAAGGACAGATAATTTCAGCCTTCATAAATGGTAAAATCCTAATCTGTTGAAGATGTTAAACATGCTCAAATGTTTTGTAAAAGCCAAGTTTTTTTTAACTGGATCCTCCTAAATGCCAAGGAAGCAAAGTTAAATGATTAAAAAAAAAGTAGTTCAAAATGAAAGAAAAAGCAAACGTTTAAATAAACTCCATTGTCTGGAAAATATAGATATTCGAGATATTTGGTGAGATGAATTTGTAGCTTGTAGCTCCCAAGTCAATGACTTATTGGAAGAGATGGAATGACTTCAAAAATGTCTTAAACTTCAGAAGTTTTCTCAGCAGAGAGATGATCTCCAAATAGCTGCAAACACTGATGGAGCATAAAAGGTCATCAAATGTTTTCCTGTTAAAAAAAACACCAACAGCAGACACAGAGAGCCGGTTTGGCACAATATACTGACATTTCTTAATGCAAATCTAAATACGGGTTATAAGTTATTTACAAAAACAAAAGACACAAAAAACCGCATCAGAGACAAATTATCTTTGTAAACAGTTAGTTGTTTAGAAGCCGGCTTCCAGTGCCTCTGAAGTAGTGCTGGTGCAAATTCCCATTGTCATCACTGAGTTGCTTGTGCTTTGACAAAAATTGAGGGGCAGTAAAAAAGTGAAGGAAATAAATACATAAATAAAAGGTTCACTCATGATTAATCCCTGCAATAAATTGGTTAATTAGCTAATTACAATTCATCCTCGAGCTGTTCAGGGTCAATATATTTGCATGTAAACAAACTTCAGCACAATCGTGCCATTAACTGCTTTTGAGACGGTAGCCTTTTAAGGCTAAAACGTTACATTTAATCAGCTGCAACATCAGAAAAAACAAGCATAAATGAATCTGTTTCATCAAATTTCTTTAGGAGCAAAATGTGCTGGCAAGTGTGCAACGCTGCAAGGTTCATGGTTTAAGCTGAAATACATACAGGGTTTGGTTGATTTTTGTTCTTTTTTCTCAAAGTGAAATAGTAAAGAATGCCATTTTACAGTTTGCCATGGTTCCATACTAACCAGTCATGGGGAACCATGGACCTTTGTCATGCAAGTTTTAAATGTTTCCCTGCTCAACATACCTGATTTACTGTGCAGAACTTGGTAGGCTGCTCGATCCATTTGACTTGAATCAGATGTTTTGGAGCAGGGAAACATCTAAACATGCAGGAGAGCAGCGCTCGAGTTCCCCACCACTGATTTAATGTGACAACAAACCCATTATTTCCTGGTTTTTTAGCTAATAAGCAAACCTACTTGATTAGGGTTTAAACCAAATGCATCCAAAATTGGCTGATAGAATTTTTCAGTCCAGCCATTATCGTCACAGATGGCGCTCACATGCAGCTGATCCCATAACCAGATGAGTTTGAAAATTCTTCCAACGTATTTCTGCTGCATGCATGTGCATGCAAAATATGGGCACGTCTTAGGTAGGAAGGCAGTTTGCATACTGTCAAACTACTTTTTCTTAAGCTTGTTTGCTTCTTTGTTTATTCAACTGTCGGGCAAACATTTTTTGCATCAGAGAAAACAGGTATTTACAAAGAAATAAAGGACTTCTGTTTGACCCACATAGGAGCACTCACATATGTGGAAAGAAGGCGCGTGGATAAGCATGTCAACCAAGCCAGTCAGAAAGGATTAAATCAGTTTCTTTTAGCAGGTGCTGCCGTATTCAAGAAACCTGTTTAAACAGTTCATTTAGTGTAAAAACTGTCACAAACCAAATGTGTAATGCGTTTCATAAGAAACTGGGGTTTATTACACGTGCGCCTCAGAATTCAGGTTGAACACAAACCATCTTAAACCATATCTAAGATCCCTTAGTGATAAACAACAGAGCAGCATCCAGAATTAATCTATTTTACTTGATTAATTAAACTAAATAGTTAGATATTAAACTGATGAGTCTAAAACATGCAGCTGATTAATTATACAGCACTTCCTTAGACTGTTATTGGTTAGTGGTATTAAGGAACTGACTGAACCGACTCTGCGGCAATGCAGAGAAGGAGCCTGATTCCCAATTGTGCCTGACATTTTAAAAGATAAGAAGCGAAGACGGGGAGTACCACCTATGACATCGCAGCACAGAAGGGGACGAAAGAAGCTATTTAAATGTACTTTTTAAAGCACAGTTAATATTTATGCGGGGGAGGGATCATGAGTGAGCTGTGCCAGAGACTTTGCAAGCAAGGCTGCATTTATGCCAGTTTTAAAGGGACTTCTATAACCATGTGAATAAAAACACTAACGCAGACATGTATAATGGTCTGAGTGACAATGTTTGACCAGAGCAGAAAGTGGGCATTAACAAGGTTTGGACAAAAGGCCAAAATGCAGTGTTTCTGCTCTCCAGTTACCATGAAAATGGATTTTACAGTTTTCTGTTAACAAACCCAAAATACAAAGTGTCTGCTGATATGAAACACACTTTTCACCTGCAATAATGGTGCTAAATGGCGACGTTGATGATGATGATACAAAAGAGAACAGTATCTAACCCTAAAGCCTTACATGACTGAACAGAGGAATGTTTTTGGATGTAATTCTTAACAGCTTCCAAATAAAAGTGAAAAAAGCAGAAGTGCGGATCCTGCTTTCATTTTCTAAAAAGAAAAACCCCATACTCCAGCCAACTTTACGCATTCAATTAAAGGGGCATTTACACCAGGATGATCCGGCCGCAGGCCAATATTTATTTAGTGCAGAAGGATTTTTTGTGTGTTTGTTTGTTTTTCTTCTTTTTTTTATTATATTATATATATTATATGAGAAGTGTTTTATGACTAAATCAACTATCATCAAATATTTAAACAACAACAAAAAAGTAAAGCAGCAGTGGAGGTTTTATTGTAAGCGTATAGCACTCTGCATCACTTCCTTCTTCTTCTTGATTCTTTCTCATGGTCGGCATTCGTCACTTTCTATCCCCCAGATTCCGTTTGCAAGTGAACCGAGACCCCTGGTTTTCAAGTGGACCCAAGTCGGCTTCTTTGGTCCACATCAGAGTACGGTCGATGTTCACCCCGCATCAAACGAACCGTACTATCCGTGGAAGCCAATGGCGTGTTCTCGAGGAAAATATCCTAACAACAATGCTAATCTAAACCACAACATCAACCGGCACGGCTCGGAAAACACCCAAGGAAAACATGAAAAGTCAATCTCAACTACACAGATGTGCCGTTTCACCTTTTAACATCATCTTCTGGCCTCCACCTGCTCGGATACCTGCTCCAACCCAGCCAGCACTCAGCACCCATCAGATCATCCAGACTGGATGGTCCTTCAGATGCAGTGGACCAGCTTCCACCTGCCTGGATAAGTGCTGGTTTATATCCATCTTCGCGCTGCATGAGCCATGAGGACAGCTGTGATCTGATATATGAATCTTAGAGTCAGCTACTGTTGTATAAGCATCCTTTATGTTTGATATATATGGTACACAGCTTCCATTGCTGCTACTGCAGAAACACAGGCAGGCAGTCACTCAAACAAAGATGGACGTGTAGCGAAATGGGAATAGACACCCAGCAATCAGACATGAGGATGCGCTTTCACACTCAATCCAGGCAGAAATGGGTAAAGAGACACCAAATAAACCTGCATCCTGACTGCCGCACCACAGGAACCCCCTCCGTTCCTGTTAGTCCTCCATACTTCCACCGTTCTTACAAGTGGAATTAAGGATGCGAGTGGGTTTTGTTAAATGTCACTGCTTCCAAATGTTGCTTTAAAAAATATTGGTTACGTTTCCAGCCAACTAACTTGTCCTCAGTTAGCATTTCAGTCCGGCACTCTTGATGAAGATCGTGCTTGTTCAGCTGAACCTTGGAGGAGCAAATCTCCTCTAACCTCCCAGCAGCACGTTTCATATCAATCTTTTTTTTTTCTGTGTTCTTGATAAACGAAGAGGAAAAAAAGCAGCATTAAACTAAAGCTGCCTACCCCCCCCCCTTAATGTCACATAGTGTATTTTTAAACAAAATAAAGAGGCGTGTGTGAGTATTTCCCCGGGTCTATAGGGACCCAATCAGCGAAATTTTGACAGAGCATCTGCCGTCGACACCATGTGACGAGGGAAAGGAGAGCAGAGGAATGGGGCAAGAACACTTAGGTGGAGATGAAACTAGCACAGGGCCATGTTTCAGTCCTGTTATGCCAAGCAAAGATGGCAGGAACAAAATGCCTGCTTTAAAGTGATTAGCTGTGCCTCAATCATAGCACTCTGAAGATAGAGAAATGCTCTCAAGGCGGAAAATACTACTTTGACTGAATTTACATTTTGTGAAACATTGCAAATAGCAGGAAAAAGCTCTTAAATACGTCAATTCAGTCTGTTCAGTTTTGAAAAAATGAAAACTTGAATTTTTCCACCGATTTCAAGGTGATTACTGCATGAAAAGTGCTCGTGATACAACCAGAAGTCTAAAATTACAGAAATGAAAAGGAGGGATGGATCATAGGGAGAGGCGCTGTCTCTTGGACCTCAGCCAGCCAGCAGGGGACAGTGTTTGAGGTGAGAAGCCTGGGGGGAACAGAGAGAGGGAAGGCTGCCAAGACTCGCTGCTTGAAAGCTAATTAAACCATCGGCCATTGTGAGGGAGGTGAGGGTTGAAGAATAGGCTCAGACTCACTCCAGGAAGCAACTCTGTGGCTTCTCTTTCCCGAGGTAAATTTTCCACTGAGTCACACGGGAAAGAAGAAATGGCAGAAGAGAGGCTTTCAGTGAAGCCACTCAGTCCCACCACTGATCAACCGTCAACTTCAGTCCCTGCACTGAAGTGGAAGCTGTCATAAGAGGCTCACATGCACAGATGTATAAAAAAGAAAAACAGCATTCAGTAAATTCTGCACTAAAAGGGCAGCTGTGCAAACGATGCGCTACAGTACGTGTGCTCCAGCAGCGGACGCTTGTTTTCACACTTTGGTTTTACTGTCATACATAAAAGTAGGAGTTTTTACTGCTGACTGAATGACAGAAGCAGCTGTAACAGAAGAAGGAGGGGATCAAATGATTTGATGATGCGGCTGCATCTCTTATTTATTACGCTGAACGCTATTAAAACCTGCGCAGGAGGCGCCGAGCTGTTGGTACAGCAAGTCAAAACTTTCACCAACTGTCACTGGAAGGACCTATTAGTGGAGGCTGAAGGCATAATGTTAGACCTTTCAACACAACATCAAATTCGACTTAAAGACACTCTTAAGAACACAGAGAAAGATCCCATCGGGCCCCGCGAAGCTTTGGTCCCTTTACACTCCATTTCACTAAAAGATGCTGCAACTTTGCAGCTGAAGACAGAGATCTGGAAAAATTTCAAAGAAATACACAGTCGGGACGCTCTCCTGGCACACGTGCAGCAGGGGTGCAGGAGGATATTGAGTAGGGAGGTGAATTGTTTTATATGGCTGCTTGCCGAAAGAATCCCGGCCATTTCTACTAATATGAGCTCTGCCTTCAGCTCAAACGTTTTTCAATGCAGCTCAACTGCTCCGTGTCGTCTAACTGTACTGTAACCTTTTCTGTTTTGCCAGCGTGCAGATTTCTAAAAGTAGCCTTAAAAACAACACAGTAATTATGCACAGGCTCCACGATGATGCAACAAATATTTTGTGCGTCTTCCATGCCGACAGCTAGTGGAGTAAAATCCAAAGGTTAGATTCTGGCATAAAAGAGCTGAGAGCTCACTGAGGCTTCAGACATCTGTACCCAGCTGTATCTTATGGGAATCAGCTCCAGCTGGTCAGACTCTCTGATGGAAGACCCCGTGGGCTACTTCAATCCCCTCCTCACAAATTCAGCCACAATCGTTGGAGCCATGCAGAGGGAGTTAAAGGTGTGCAGCCACAGAGGCGCTCCGAGCTCAGGCTAGCCGAGAATCGAGACTGGTGTCATGCCGAGGCCTAGCTGTTTCACCGCTGCTCTGTTCTCACTGTCTGCGACAGGAGTTTTCTCTTCCCATGTAATGATAACGCCAGCTTTAAGCTTTGCATGCAAGATACATAGTTGCTTACAAATTAATCTGTGTGAATGTATTTTTAATTCCTTGCTTAAATTCATGTGAGACGACCCAATTCTCTTTGGAGCATCAACGCCAACAGACATCTGACAAAATGAAATTTCCATCTAATATGCAGCTTTGCCAAATCAGAGAAAAGTCACTGGCTTGCTGTTTATCTTCTAAAGACGATACTTTTAGCAGCTTAACAATTTCTTTTTACAACTACAACGATAAGGAACGTTTTTTTTTCTCTGCACTTAG
>JBBDHI010000006.1:16297858-16313757 GCA_037177115.1 Craterocephalus stercusmuscarum | reverse complement strand
TGAAACGCACAAGTACACTGATCGGCCGTCTCATGGAAACAGCTGAGAAGTAACAGCACAGGAGGACCTGGAGGACCCCGGGGGGCTGTGGAGGGTCTGACCGGAGAGCCCTGAGCCTGAGGCTAACCCACTTGGAATTCATGGATGAAGAAGAAGAAGACGAAGAAGAAGACGAAGACGAAGACGAAGAAGAAGAAGAAGAAGAAGAAGAAGAAGAAGAAGAAGAAGAAGAAGAAGAAGAGACTCCATTTGTGAGTCTGTGTTAAGAATCCTGAGCTGGTTTCTGAGCAACACAGACAAGGACGGTTATCTGAGGGTAGAGGGAAAATATTTTCTTCGTCCGAACCGTCTCTTGTCTGACCAGAAATAACTCACAGATGTAACCACACTGGGCAGCAAATACAGTTCAACTGATTTGCCTTCAGGCCATTATAGAAGCTTGTCAAAAGCAATTAATAATGTAGCAAAGTAGCATATTATCTCTGAATCAGCCATGAAAGACTAGTTTAAATGTACGTACTGCAGACTTTGCTTCATGGGAAATGGTGCAAAGGGGGCACACCTTGAACTACTGTCACTGAAATGTCTTACAGCCACACAGTGCATCAGACATCAGAGAGTTTTCTCTGAGGATCCCCTGAGCAACGGCTGATATAAAGGCATGTCAAACTGTGACAGCAGGTCGTGTAGGATCGAAAGCGAGGGTTTCAGGAGGAAGAGGACAATGGGCTGCCTGCGACAGGCGGTTTGAGAAATCAATAAGCTTCGCTTTTGTTCTGTCTCACTTCAACACCTGAATCCCAACAAAGAGTATGACGCTTTTCAACTCGTCCAGCGGACAGAGGCGGACATGTAGCCGGCATTTGTGATGTCCACTGTTTTTATTTACATTTAAAAAGCCGCATCACGGGCCCTGCCTGCACACCTGTCTCCACCGAAGCTGTGGAAACCTTTCCCACCTCGGACTGTGATGAAACAGCGTGCAACAGTCAGACAGCTCCAACTCCGCGTGGAGCGACTCCGATGTTTTCACCTAAAATAATCTGGAAACATCATAAATTCCATCTTCAAAGAGCGTCAGCAAACAGCTAATTCTTAAATAGATATTTTAAACGAGCATTTCGTTCGCTCAACAGGTTTCAAATCAGTCTGCTGACTGCTTTACCACCAGCATGGCACCTCTGCCGTCATGACCTTCCCATAACCCGCCAGCAACAGCAGCTGTCACAGCAGAGCGTCACCACTGGACCATGACCGTGCTGCAGGCGAACACAGACAAAGTGCCTTCATTCAACAGCAAAAAAACCTAATAAAAGCATGAAGCCATACACAGATACGACATTTTGTAAGAAAAGATGGCAGTTTAGCTTCAGATGTCACGCTGGGCGAGCCTTAAATGCTGCGCTCTTCTAAGTCAGCACGGCAGCAACATTACTCATGCTCTTCAATTTCCACTGTCCTGATCAAGTTTATGGGAATGGCTGTCAGTTTAACAAGTGTGAGATACACCGGAGCTGAAAGGGCTTGGGTTCACGGCAGGGCCTCCATGAGGATTTTTCTTTGCTGGAAAAAAAAAAAGAAAGAAAGAAAAAAAAAATCAAAAAGCTAGTCAAACCAGAAATACCACTTCCTGAATGCCAGTTGGCATCATAGCACAAAGACAGCTGAAATCTGCATCCATTATCCCCAGAGGGGGGGAAATATCCTTAAAGAGAGCGCTTTGACGTGAAGAGGAGTGTCAGGAGTTTGGATTTCACTGGAGCTCTCGCATGAAGAGTGCTGCACAGCTAAACAATAAAATGGATATCCACACCGCAAACCTGAACTCTGACTCCGAGCCGGAGCAAACTGAGCATCCGCTCCACAGCGAGCCCGCAGAAACGTGTTGTCACAGAGAGAGGTAGAGAGCTGAAACACGGCCAGCGGTCTAAATATAAACCGCTCAGGAGGCTTGCTTTCCTCTGGGCCGCGGATAAGGAGCAGTGCTTGCCGCATCCGTCTTGCAGACCCACTTTCTGCAGTCTGGAGCTCGCTACCTTGGGGAGGAAAACACGACTGAAACAACTGCGACTCCAAGCGCTGCTTATTTCTCTGTTGGATAATTACACATCTGTGTGTGAGCCGGAGCTGTGTGGGCTCGCTCTGGCTATAAACACCAGCACATCTGGGTTTTAGCAATGAATTTCTCTCCCCGTTATTCAAGGAAAACATGCGCTTTTAAGTGGCAATGAACATAACAGCTCTGTCAGTTTAAACCATGAGATCAAACTTCTTCTTTTTCTTAAAAAGTTTGCAGCCAATAAGATTCATGCTTTTATGTTTCTCCCATCATTTCTGGCTCTTCCTGTCCTCGTAATCTAAATCATGTGATGCAAGTATCTTACCCCGTGTTGTATACTGTTTGCAGAACACAAGCAGGACGTTTCTCTGGTCAGATTTAAGTGAAATGAACTTCCCTTAGTGTGAAATATCAATACTGCATAAATAACACTTGGCAGAGCGAGCCGAGGAACCTGAACTCTGCTGCTGCGGAGTGGAAAGGAAGAGGCACGCTAAGGCAGCACACCGGCCGTAAATCTCTCAGGTCTTGGCATCTTATCCAAGGTGCTGAAAGGCGTCACAGTACCCCTGGAGAGCCCACACAGGCGGCGTCTCAAGCCCCTACTAGCATCCGTGTGAAGGCGGGCGGAATCATCCAGAACCCTGAGACCTTTTTGCACGACATTATGTCAGTGAGCCATTTCCTGCTCTCACAAGGTAAGACACTAAACACGCACACATCCTGTTTATTTATTCACTCGCTTTTCATTAATATGCTAAAAACATTCATAGCGCATGTCACACTGTGTAATTTTTTAAATTCCAATAGTAAATGGTCTGCGCATGGCTTGCTAACGGGCGGGAATATTTAATTACATCTGAAGAGTGTGACCAGAAAACAGCGCAGAAACAAATGGCCTGATGAGGGAAATTAGAGGATTCTTTTTTCAAATGTTCAGTCAAATATAAAATGGGCCAACGAGTGTGTGAATGCGTTCGCGGTTCGTTTGGTCTTTTGGGCTCCGAATGATTCCCAGCGTGTCCCAGCCTGGTCACGATCTCAGGGTCAATCCTCCGACCTAAAGAGACGCTTAGGTGGTCCCGTCCAGTTGGGTTTATGAATAAAAGGAAGGAAGCCGGAGAGACAAACCTACTTTCAGAGGTACGCTGTTCAGGGTGTAATCTAATAAAACCATATTATAACCCTTAAAATGTGCCTTTGATTCTTAAACCAGACCCGTTTGCTTGTGTAAACTGGATTTTGTTGCATAAGATCCAGTCAGATTTTATCATTTAAACCTACCAAACACAGAAGTGAACAACTTGTTTTTTTTGTTTTTATTTTTGTGCTGCCGCGAGGCGAGGCTACTTTTCTAAATGTCTCATTGGCTTATGTTTCATCACCATTTATCTAATTTCTAAGGGTGGAAATGACTTTTTTCCTCCATTTCTCTGCGGTTGATTCTGCGCTGTGTCCTGATTCCTGACCCTTTAATAACACACTTACAAAGAAGAGACCTCAACAGGAGAATACGTGTCATGTATAATTATCTCCAATCTCTCCGTTTTCCCTCTGAGTGGTTCCTTTCAGCACTCCCTGTTGACCAGCGAGACTTGATATAAGTGAGCGCCGGCAGAAAAAAGAAGGCCGGGCTAAATGGCAGAGGAGCAGAAACAATCCATCTTTGGGTGGGGGGGTTTACCCATTCTTTCTTTGCTTCAAAAACACTTCGCTCCTCCGGCATTTGACCTTTCTAGGGGATCAAAAAGAGGCCACAGGTCACATAGGTTCCAACAGAGTGAAAAGTTTAGGGACAGAGAAGCAACCTGATGATTACAAAGAGAACAGCAAAACGCATGGCAGGATTAATTCCACCCAACGTTCAGAAGTGGCTGCACACTCAGCACAGCAAAAAAACCCAAGATGCATCACAAGCACATGAGAAATGAGACAGAGGAGGCCCTGCACGCTCGCACTGATGAGGAGCGCCAGCAGTTATGGTGACACTTGGCATGAAGCAGGACTCCTTGAAGACACAAGTGTGTTTCTTCCACTCTTGTGAGAGGAGGAAGAATAAGCCAATTGAGATCTGGCTCTCCTACATATAGCACATTATAATAGATTAGATACAGAAGGGACACAATGCAGCACAGAGTTCCTCTCATAAATTATCACACACACACACACACGAGCGCTGAAGGCTGCACGGCCGGCACACACGAGCGCAGCACAAATCCTGCTGTGGGCTCAGCTGAAAACAAAACATCTCTCCGAATGAATCCCTCTGTCATCCTCATCTTCACTCTCAAGCCTTTCTGCCCACATTTCTCCCCTTCAACCCCCCTCCTCTCAGGATGCAAACTTTTCCATCTGCTCCTTGGATTACTGTCTGTGATCCCGCAAAGATGAAAACCATTCTGATTCAGGCCCGATACCCACCGTCCCCTTTGTGCTCCCGTCCACTGCCAGCAACTTCCACTGGCTGGATACGAAGCAAGCCCACAGTGCCGGGCAACGCTTTCCACGTGACGGTAAAATTACCCTTTCACCAGCAGTGATTCATAAATGCATCTCAGGGCTCCCTTTTCTTCCCTTCAGTCTGATGCTTCTTCCACCGAGCACATATAATGGACTCTTAACATTCTATATTTATATATATAGGAGCAGCAAGCAGGCATTTTGAAAAGAATAATGTCATTATAACAATGTTTTGCCAGACAGAAAATTGGTGCAGCAGACGCTTCCACATTCAAATGAACAATTTGCACAAAGCCACAAATAAATGCATCCTGTGAAGCGGAGGATATTCCATTTAGATCGTGTCTGGCTGCTGTATCAGTGACCCTTTTGTGGCTGCAAATGATGCCTTTCCCTGTTTCCAGTGAGATTAGCCTGTTGATTCCTAAACTGTAAAACAAACAAAAAAACAAAACAGGGGAATGTGCAACAGTTTGCTGGCATAGCTTTCATGTTAAAGGATAACAGTGGCAATAATTAACCGGGCAATCTGGGCTCAGCAGACCTTCTCATCTTAGTCCAAGCACTGTCTTAAACAGTCTGATGAGAAAAAAAAAATAAGGAAAGTGCGCCCTAACTTTAGATCAAACTGGGAAATGAGTCACGCGACACAGGATAATCGCACCACTCGGCTGACAACATTCACAGCTAACAGAGAAGACAGATGGGAACTGAACGTCCATGCTACTCCCATGAGAGAAAGCACAGGAGCCAGCGCGCCAGATTGGGTGAAAACACACAACCTCGCATCGAAACAGGAAACAGGACATTTGTGGCCTCTCTGTGCCTGAGCAAATATGATGCAAGTGGGTATATTCCCCTTTCCCCCTTTATCAACAACACTGCAGTCAGTCTAGCACAGGAAACAGTCTCCATATGTCCCGGCTGAGAAGTGGCAGAACTAACAGAAAGAAATACGGAAAATATGGATTAGATTGGGTGAAAAGGGGGGCAGGGCATCCCCCCAGCAGACTCCATAGTGTTATTAACCATTGGCTGGGACGTGGGCTTCATCCACTCCCAGCAGCAGAGGCAGCGTTAATCAGGAGGAGGCACTCTGAAGATTGTGGGAGCTGCAGGCTGCAGGAAGCAGGCAGGTGGAGAAGCGTGTAGGGAGGCAGGACGTGTTGGGAAGAGAAGCAACAACACCTGCTTGCAGCTAATGGGAAGGCAAAAGCTCTGATGGCAATGTCGGCAACACCCCAGTTAACAAACTGAAAACCTGACAGCATGTAAATTTCTGTTGACAGACACTCACACGGTGCTGCGTGGTGAAGCGTTGCCGTTCCATTCAGCTCTTTTAATTACCTGTGTGTGATTTAATCCGGCCTATGTCTCAGCCCATTCCTCTTAATGATGTGCTCCATAATACACATCCTGTGTGCACGGCTCCGTCGCCGGTGCTACACCCACCTTGCGTTGAGAAGTGCGGAGGGGCTTTTGCTGAGCATTGTTTCTCATGAAATACAAATATTGGCCTAGTTTCAGCAGCAAATATCACCCCCGATCTCTTCCTGCAGGTGTTAGAGCAGGCGAGGGTGTAAATGTTGTCAGTATTACTGCCTTATTCCCCAGGTTTTATCTCCTACAATGGCACACTGTGGCATTTTGTGTGTAGGCAAGAAAAACAGGCCCCAGATAATCTCAGCTTTCAGACAGAGTAGCCAAAATAAATCTCATGAATGACAAGCAAAAAACTCAACGTATAAAGCTGATTGTGAGAGCAAGAATTTGCAAGAATGTAAAAGAAAAAAACTGTCAGATTCTTGTTAAGATATGCTTTGTCTCTTTTTCCACTTTTGTATTTTGGACAGATTAATGAATTGACTGAAACAGAAAAGAAAAAGGGAAGAAAAATCAGTTCCATCATGTCAGCAATGGGCATGCTTCCTAACCAAACTGAAAGGGTATGTGAAGTCCATAAAAGTCTTCATATTCAACCCTGATGACCTGACTGGGGGAAAAACCAGCAGCAGAATCAACCACATTTGCCGGCAGTGAGAGTGGAAATTTGTTTTAAATAATCAAAAATCCCTGATAATTTCACAAATCCCACCAGAATAAACTTTTAAGGTGTCAGTACGTTAAGAAATAAGATAACAACCCGAGTCCAGTATGGAGGAGCTCCGGCTTCATAGTCTGTGGATGTCATCAGAGGGGGGCGTTCATGCCCTAAAATGCCCTAAATGTGAGAATAAATCAAATATGAGATCATGGCAATCTTTGTTTTTATTCTTTTAGATATTTCCGAAAGGAAAACTTCCGCCCTTAAAGTCACAGACATGGGGTCTACCTGCGCGGCGGCAGACAGCGGCGGAGCGCGGAGGACCGTCTTGCTTTGGGAAATGGGCGCTTTCCCTCAAAGCACCCAGGCGCTACACAAGCAACATCTTTCCGGTCACTGAGGAAACTTTATACCTCAGTTTACAAAGTTATCAAAGTTGTTTATATTCACTGCTGGCGGGGGTTTTAATTCTCCCATTTGTATGTCTTGGGTAGGAGTAAAAAGCCGAGAATAAACGCAGCAACGTGTTGGGGAAACAGGCTCAAAGTTGGCATCTTTACCAGAGTCGCTCCGCGTTTGCCTCTGTGTGGAGTTTCATCCCCGTGTTAAATAAAATAAAATAAACTTCTCAACCGCTTTTAGGACACGGAGATGTGCATCATTCTTACCTGTTGGTCCTTCAATGCCATCGGCGTAGATCTGAACAGTCAAAATCAGCAGAACGGTGCAGGTGTTCATCGTTTGGATGTTTTAGTCCACTTTAAATGAGAAGAAGTCATTTCATGCACTCCGTGAGGTCCGGGCACGCGGGAGACAGACGGAGCCCCTCTATTCCTCCCAGTTCTGACTGTGTGGAGTTTCAGAGACACTGGAGGGAGACAGGGCAGTGCTAGTTCTGCAAACTGACGTCAGGGTAAACAGTTCAGGAGAGAGATTTCTTTCCCAAGCCCCCTTTCCCTCCCAGCCTCTGCTTCTACATGTAAAATATGAGCCGGGCGCCTCCAAGCGGCCAGATCCTGCAATGACACTGTGACGTTCACCGCCTAATATACCACAAAGCCAGCAGTGCGTGTGTGCGCGTGTGTGTCGGTGTGTTTACATAGTATTGTATGTTGCTCTGTCTTTTATATCAGGGGGATTTCTGTGCAGATCTTTGACACACATTTTGATCTGTTTTCACTCACTTTCTGCTGTATTTGAGGTGTAAGATGAACTTTTTGATGTAAAGCTTACAATAGGCAAACATTTGGGTAGTGATTAGATTAGAAGTGTAGTTTTAAAGACTCAGATGTTGGGATATGCTGCGATATGACACCTTAACTTGCATCCAGCAAGCATAGATAACAGCCTGCAGGACTTATTTCAGACAGCTACATGCCCATCCCCGCACCCAATGGAGTTTTACAAGTAAGAGTAGTTTCACAGCTGCATACAATGTGTACTGATCTTTCTAGATATTTAAGTATGGATGATTTTGTCCCAGAAATTTTTTTTAGGCCATTTTACCCCACTGGTGTTACAGTGTAATGTAATGAAAATTAGCTTAGAAGTTGGTTACTTATTCCCATTGGCTTATTTGTCTGGCCATAGGAAGTCTGGTCAAATTAGGGCTCATGCTACACCAAAACTCTTACTGTATACAGGTCTCAAAAACCTAGATTGATGCCATTCTTGAGCAGATACAGTTGACTGCAAAATTATTTATGCCCTTCCATTAAAGAGGCAAAAAATAAAATAGTAATTCAAATAATCGGACTAGAAAAAGTAATAACAAACATGAATGTACTAAATTATAATTTAATGAAATATAAAATTGTTTTTTTAATTTAACCAAGTTGAAAAAATAGTATTAAAAAATAAATAATACAGTCCTGGGCAAATAAGAGAACTTTGCTGATGAGCAGCCGGCAGGTGCAGAAGACTGACTGAGATTTACAGAAACCACGTGACAGCATTGATCGTCTCAAAGGATGTTTACTCAAATATTGGCTCATGAGTATGTGTATTTGTTTCTAATATATTTTGTTTGTTTGTTAAAACATTTTTTCTGTTGAAACACAATTCAAAAACAATCTCACGATGACAACATTTTTAATTATCAATACTTCAGTCAGTTTCAGCTTTTTTATTGGACAGCTGTTTAATGTAAGGATGTGAATCATTTTGCAGGCAACATTACACAGTAACACATGGACATCAGATAATTTTCTAAAACACAATGAGATGGGGGCCTTTATTAAAACCTCACTATTAATCATCATAACGGGCCATGTTAAACCTTTCTGATGTTTAAAAGTAATATCAGTTGTTGGACTTTTAATGAATGTTTTTCTGTTTTGTTTTGTCATGTTGCTTGCTGTTTTACAGGCTGAGGTAAGTCTCATATTCTCACAGGACAGGGCGGTAGGCATGCCTTCATGCCTATCCATGACAGCTGCAAAGCATATTTCTCCATAAATTAGGTAGTCTGACATGTTGTGTGCACTGAATTTGCATTTGATGAGGTTACAGTTTTTTCTCTCAACATGCAGCTGGCCATGATGGAAGAGTCCCTGAAACACTACACTGCAGAAACCACCTTTAGATTTATGCAATGTGTAAGAACTAAGTGTAAACATGTTTCACAGGTGTGATAATTACCTGAAAAAACTGTGACTTGACATGTATTTGCAAGCTTGTCTTTTAGTGTGAATTAACAGACAGTTTTCTCATGATCCAAAATGTTTACTAGCATTTTATTGCAGCTTGACAAGGTTTGCTCATATTTTCCTTTCAATCCAAACACCTTGAACAAGTTTGACGCTGCTGCCGCTCCTCTCCGTTATGAAAGACGCTACAGCTGCCACATTCAGCCGTGGCTCTGTGGCTCAATTGGATCCAAATGCCATTATGCCGGTAATTCATCGTTCATTTTGTTGTTGTGTGTGGACATTAAAGCTGCGGATCGAATTATAGGAAACCAAACACACACATAAAATGCATCCAAAATGAATTCACTCTGCAGCATCTAATGTTGTTAGCCCTGAATGACAGGTGAACAATACATAACAGAGCAAATGACTTAATCTCACCAGGGGGCACAGTGTATGTCAGGATACCACCTGTAATAACACCTGCTTGATGTATGCCACACACTTTTGAGCCCTTGTATTCAAGGCACAGGGTAGCAATTTATTGAAATGAGTTGAGCATCTTGACTGAAATGTGTTCAGCAGCGTAACACCTTAATTTGCATTAACATGACGTTATAGAGTACTGTTTAATTCCACGGCAGGACAGGTGTCAGTGAAGATGTTGTGCTGCACTGTGATCACAGTCATCGGATCAGACATTTCTTCAGCTGCCACTCATGAGCCCTCGCAAACAGCTACATCTGCACAGGCGCCGTTGCGCATGAATTTATAAAACACATCATCCCAGCTCTGAGAGGAGTTGTCAAAGGCAACCCATCAGTGTCTATCACATGGCCGCCGCATGCAGCAGGTGCTCAAAACTAACAGGAAATCACAGCTGCTTCCAAACAAAAACACCATTTCCATTGACATTTGAGATTGTCATTATACGGAAAGTCAAACATGGATGTGAGATAAACGCAGGGGGGCAGCGGTTTTCTCCAGTGAAAAGGAATTTTTGCTTTTGAATGACACATTAACCTCTATTTCATAAAGGAAACATCCCAGTGTTACACAGACTCAGACAGCTAGAAAGATGAGGAATTAAAACGAAACACGTTTGAGTAAAACCAATAATACAACTCAAATTAAACTGAACCGTGCGTGAAATTTATTGGCCAACAACACCGATCCCCATTTCCTGTCTCTGCTATCAATAATTCTACCAGCATCTTATGATTTTCAGTCACAATCCGACATTAAAAGAATCAATAAACTGAGTAGTGTCAAGTTAGCTGCTAAAGAAAAGCTCAACAGCATCTGGGTTTAATTTCAGTGTGATCGTTATCTAACAGGGTCATTTTTGACCTTTGGGACCTTTTTAAATCACAGCATATCCATTCCTGTTCATATTTCCAATGTAATAAACACTATTACAAAGATTTTGAATATGTAGCACACATAAATACAAAAGATCCTGCATAAAGCAACAGGCAACAGTTCTGTCGCTTTTACACAGTTATATCGTAAAAATAGAAGCTATCCCTCATGTTGGAGTTCGCGGTGCATAGATCTAAGGTTCGTCTCATGGACGATTAAGTCAAAGCCCACCAACACTGAAATAATTATCTTAACCCACAAAATTAACATTTCATCTATAAATACAGTTGATTGTTTTTTAACTGATAGAGGTCACCAGCTCTTAGATAAAATATAATCATTACAGAGTTTAAGAATCAGATATCCTGTTGTCAGACCTCTTTAACCTGACATTTAGAAAAACCTGCACAGTTCTGTCACCACAAAACAAGAAACAACCGTGTTTTTGTGTTGCTGCTAGTGATCATTTACACGGACAGCTTTTTTTTATCTTGCTCAGTTGTTAGGTTATAAATACATTATCTTAAAAATACTAACAAATAGTGTTTGTAGTAAAACCTCAAAGATCAAAGTGACATGTTCGTACTGCAAAAGACTGTATATTTTAGAAACCAAAAACACAAAGGACGGATTAGAAAAAACTCCAGATTTAATTTCTGGTAGATTAGTATTTGAAACATTTGATCAGCTTAAGTTCTTCTGTGTTTTAAGTTGATAAAATATTAGAAAAATGTGTCTAAAACCATCTTATTATGCTAGAACAATGGTGCGTTGTTATAATCAATGGAGATGCTCTACTAAACTGGATTTAAGTTGCAGGAGCTTCACTAGCCCAAAATGCCCATCACAGAAGTTTGTATCTGGTTAAATCAGTCACATGCCAAGATACCCCCGACACCGGCAGTGTAACTTTGGAGGCAAAAGGAGCACAACATGAATCTTTAGCTGTAACAGAGCAACGACTCCTCCACTGGTTATAGTGTATACCCGTCAGCCCCAGAGTTGTTGGAATTCCTGAGTCCTGAACTGTAGTTTGTCATATCCCACCTACTTGAAATTGTTGTAGACTCAGCAGCATGGCAGCAGCTTCCAGCATCACAATACACCACAAAAAACAAACAAACAAAAAAATGTAGTTTGACATTTTTCTTTCTTCACTGTCTTCTTTTAGTCTCTTGCACATTGCCTAATTTAATCCCACAGACTCCCTCTGTCCCACTCGGATTTCTCCCTCATGTTCTTAGTCTTCTGTCTTCTCCACTTCCTTACTTCTTAAGAGGGACTCTTCCAGAAGCTTTACTGTCCTCCGTCCAGTCTCTTTGTTCATCCCTGAGCCGTCCTCCTGTTTCGGCTGATGAATCGTCTCCCGGCTGATATCCTGCTCCCTCTTTAATGCAGAAGTTTGGCCATCTCTGTCTGTCCTGCCAGTTCTGGCATGCAGACACTGGCTCGCAAAGGCAGAGGAATGCGGGAAGAGCTGGTCAAAGGATGCAGCACATAAACCGGTAACAGAGAGTGGGTGGATCACCGTGCTCCTCTTGATGGAGGTCGGTCGGTTCTGGGAACGCTTGTTCGACTGGGTTTGGCGATGAGATCGAAGATGTTTTAGGGTGTTTAAAGTTTTGTAAGGTTTGCTTTTAGAGCAACTCTGCTTCCTCTGGTCCTCCAAGATATCATGGAATGCTACAGAAAAACAAGATGTTAGTTCCTATAATCCACAGTATATATCGTATATTGGCTTTGGCTGCTTTCTCACCATAAACACTGTTATAGATTCTGCTCTCTTCATTTTGGCTGATCTTCAGGCCCAAAGCTTGTTTCACTGAGTTTAAAAGCCCAAACATCTCGCACAAGGAATTAAGTACGATGGCATCTGACAAAAACAAACATTTAAAAGCTTGAATGGTTGATAAGTCTTCATTAATTTGTACACAATAAAATTCTACTCTCAAACCAGGTTTAGAGATGTACTTGTTTAACTTAAAAGATATTTTAAAAACGGGATATTTCCCACTATGCTCTACCATCCTGTGAGAACTTACCTGACTCTTGCAGGTTTGAATTTTCACTGCGAAGCTCAACTCCTTTAAGAGTGGTAAACATTTCATTCTGAAGACTGGACAGGACCTCCCCCATCAGCCCCGAGTCTGCTACAGCCCTCCACAGACCCAGCACTCCATCTAAAGAGGGTCATTTAAGTGGAATATTTTACAGATTAGTTGAAAGGTCAGAATGCAAATGTTTTTCTTTTTTATTTCACAGTGTAAAAAAATGGCCACAGAGAAAGGAAAGCAAGCTTTGAATGCACCTTTATAGTTTGGAGGTTTGAACATGTACGTTCTAGTGAGGACGAAAAATGAAAAGGAAGACAGTACAAATAAATAAGAAATCTTGGATAAATAAGGTAGAGAAGGGAAGCTGGGAGATGTCTGTGGCTGAGATTTGAAGTCAGTCGATGCACTGGAAGAGTAATAAAGTAAAGCGGAAAACACAGAGGGAGATGTCAAGGTTGGAGGAAAAGTAAAAAAAAAGATAAAGGCTGCTCGAGAGGTGCAGCTTGGAGAGAGGATGTTAAATGGGTGACAGATGTGGAGAGAAAAGAGTAGGAAAATGGGTTAGGAAAGCGGTGCTGTTGGAAAGAGAAAGGAGGGCAGGACAGATTTGAAGGAGAATGAAAAATGACTCAGGATCTGCACGTAACTGAGAAGCAGAAGTTGAGAATAAGAGAGTGTGGTGTGTGTGTGTGTACGTGTGTAACATTACATGTGTAACATTACATTACACTCATATTCTAAACTTCTGTCCCCTAGTTCTCCGACCTGCATATACACATTTATATGTTTTATATTTTAAAGACATTAATGCGCATCTGTCAAGATTACCATCTTATTTCCAATATTTCCAGTACCAGCATTCCCAATAACATTTACAGCTACTATTCCCTGCATATTAAGAATGCAAATAACAACGATGAATCCTAACTCTGCAGATGGAACATAAGGCTATGAGCTGAATCTGCTAACTAAGAGTAGTCAATTCTTTCCAGCACCGAGCAATACTGCATGCACAGCGAGGCACTCCAACTGGCCTTTCACAAGATCACCGCAGGCCATTTCACAAACTGTGGTCCACCTGGAACAATGCCTAATTAGGTCACCTTTAAAAGCCCTTAAATCAAAGCTCAGGTCCCAGCAAGAAGCAGCCACACCTGGAAATGTCAGCTGCTATATAAAGGGACATGACTCTCTGCCTGCCTGCGGTCAGCAGGATTTTAAGGACAGTCTGCAGGAATGGCAAAACATCCCACGACTGCAGATTCAGAGGTTCAGTGCATGTGTCAAAGGGGTCAAACTGTTGGAAACACAACTATAGAACATCGCACAGAAAAACATGCATCATAAATATATGAAGATAAAAAATGGCTTACAAAATTTCAAGTTAAATTTGCCCCTAGACAGAGGGCAAGTCGATACTTTCCTAATACTTCCATCCCTCTAAAGTCTAAATATATATATATATATATATATATAATGTATATATATATATATGTAAACTGGATTACAAATGTTCTGAAGCACATTTCTCTGTAGTGTGTGTTTAATGCCACCTTTGCTCCTTACACATCCATAATCCACCACTGGAAAGCTGAGATTCTTGAGATTCGATTAATACAAAACATTTTGCAGTACTGTCACCAAAGTGACAATAAGCATCCTCATAGACAACAAAAAACAATGATAACAAAATGGAGGCAATTCCCCTTAAATGCCAAGTTCAGTTAAGTGAAACTTTCATCTTGCAAATGCCCTTTCTTCAAGCATTGTGATGACAGCTGTACCTCATCTTTTATTTATTCTGTCTTATAAGTCTGCTACTTTTGTAAACATTCAGAACACAGTGCCATTACCTTTTGATGGACACCTCATTTGAGCCTGTAAGTGCTCTTGTCTTGTCCGCAGGCTTTAATGGCCATCTGGGCATTCTTTCAGAAGTCTTTTTTTTCTGCTGTCGTTATCAAATTTGGAGGAGGACTGTGGTTTTTCTAACTAATAGGTGACGGTTAGCACTGCGATTGTCCTCAGTATTACCATTCAGAAACAAAGTATGATCCGCCGCACATTTACTGACCAGGTGTGTCGGCCCTCTTTGGCTTGGCAGAATGTCCATTGGCGGTTGGGTTTACAAGCCGGGGTTGACCATTACTCCACTCTGCTGATGCATTAAAATGATCCTCCGAGGGCTCTGCTACTTCTGCTGCACTATGAACATCACCTGGAAAGATGCCAATGAAAACATATGGAACAACAACAGCGCAACATCGTGCCATTAAAACACAGAGCTAGTAGCTGTGACCCAACTAAAAGAGCTTTTGTATTTAAATGTTTAGCTCATTTTTGTTTACCCTATTCACTCGTAATTCTTTATTACAAATGTATGATCTTCAGGTGGCTTCTAAAGTGTTTACTTTGTCTTTTCAACGAACAGAAGCTGAAGCATATGTGTGGGGGGAAGACAAACTGTAAATGCCAAATGAAATCTACCTGTCAAGGGAGGCACCTGTCCTCCAACAGGGTCGAGAACCAGACACGACAGGCTTGGCTGCACAGCGGTCCCCGGAGGAGGCCTTGTGCTGTTGATCAGCACATCAAATTTAGTGCTGCGGCAGGTGTTGCTGCACACAGAGTCATGCTGGTAGAAATCTATCTGGCCAGAGTCCATCATTTTCCTGCAAGGAGGACAAGAAGGTTACCATAACCCTGCAAAGTAGCTGAGAAAATGTTAGTTTTTTTTCTCCGCTGCTGCAGAGGGATGTAAAGGGCAGGTTGCTGAACAAACCCAACAGCTCCCCGGCGGTTTTGTTTGACACAGAGATGGCTGATCTACCCCTCAGGAGGAAAACAGATCAGAACCACAGATACTGCCCGTTGAGTTTACAGTTACACCAACAAGTGCAAGCACAATAAAGAGGTGCGAGGTAGCACACGGCGGCTAACACGCCAGCTATTTGATGCCGCTCTCGTCACAAGTCTGCTGTGCGTTCACGCTGACTCAGTAACGTATGAGTAAACATTCACTAACAGAGTGTAATGCAGCTGGAATTTACATGAACGAGAGATGCTCCGAGATATTCCCTGCATGATTCTGAGTGCTTCTATGGAAAGTTACTCTAACTCCAACACTGCAGAGCAAACGAACATAAGGCAAATCACATTCAACATTAGGAATGTAACAATACTTCGAAAATCGATTAAAAATCGATTCAAACAGGTTTAAATGGCAATCTATGTAGAAAAAAGGAAAATTGGTTTGCATGCAATGTATCAATGCAATCAGTGCAGATGAT
>JBBDHI010000006.1:16220750-16232809 GCA_037177115.1 Craterocephalus stercusmuscarum | reverse complement strand
GGAGTTAGCGCGTATAAGTTATGTAACGGCTCATGTTTTCCAGATAAAGCTAGTGTAATAATATACACAAACATACAGATGTCAATTGATAGGACAAAATTGCAGCTAATTATTTGATACTCACTGTAAGCCGTTTCCTCAGCTGGTGGATCGGCGCTGTTTTCGGGCGCGCTGTCATCACTACATGATCCGTTTTCAGCACCGTCTTCACGGGTCGATGCTGCAGCAGATTCGTCCATCTTGGCGTGCTTGTTTCCTGCTGTTAGCTCCAGGCTAGCGCTTTCTCGCTAGCCAAACACAGTAATTTTCAAATAGTTTGTAAAATTACTCCACAGTCAGCCCAGGCTCAAAGAAGACGGTAAAAAATTACAAGCACCAAGAACTACTTAATTGCCACGTCTTTTGCGGCATATTCCACCCAATCAATGCCAGTATTAATGAACAAAACAATCAGCTGCATCACACATGCGCAGTAAGACTGTTCCCTCCCCGGTCATCCTTCTTCTTCTTCTTCTTCTTCTTCAACTTAGTCTTCTTCTGCTTTATTATCGGATAACTTGCAAGCTCGTTATCGCCACCTGCCGCAGAGGAGCGGACGACAGCAGGGATGCTATGCATGATCATAAATATAAACTTACATTTTTGCTGTAAAGCTTTTCCAGGAAGATTCTTCGACACGAATTAGAGTTCCGCCTCTGAAAATGTCCACCCTCATCTCCTCACCACCTTTTCTAATGATCTGGATGCTAGTAATTTACAACTGGAAATTATTCAACACGGTGATTAAATGTGTTCTTGAGTCTTGTGTGCCCTAATCTGAGACATGTGATAACTATTCATGTCACCATCATGCAATTGAATATGCCAGTTATCCAGGTTTACCTGTCATGTTTAGTTTTTTTTCCCTTCTGTGAATTTAAAATGTCACAAATGATTTCAAACTGGCCCACTACATAATCAGTTAACTCTAATCTAATATTGATTACTTATTAAAACAGATGGAAAAACAAAAAGAACATCTTTGAGAAATCATTTCCAACACGCATTGCTTAATTTCTTTTGCATAATTATCTCTTTCACAAGAATGATTTTAACTGTCAATTAGGTGTGTGAAACACTGCACCACACAAACTTGGAATGAAAGGCAGGGTTGTTTTTTTATTTAATTCAATATTTAGACACCATGGCAAAATAATCCATGCTAAAACAGTGGATAGAGGTAGGGCAAGTTATTTTTCCTAAAGCGAATGCACAGGGGAAGGTATATTCATTCGCATTTAAACAAAGGAAGTGTGTTAACTGTACAGCAGTATTAAAGGTTTTCAGTCTTGAGCCAGGCCAGAAAAGCTAGTCAAGTGCCCATCTTTATCATAGTGGGAAAATGAGACTTTGTAATTAGCTAAATCTACAAATAAGACATCAAATTATCCACAAAAACACATTTGAGCACTCATACTGGACTTAGTGTCGTGAATTAGGGACATATTCCAATCTAAAATGGTAATTCTGGTGAGAAATGTACACAGGATCAGCTGGAGTGAAACATTTGTGTTTGTTTTGCCTTTTAAACAAACTTTACCGACAAAGCATCACATAAGTCCAAGTTTAGTTTATTACAAAATTTACTACTTAACAGTGTCATAAGTATGTCATGTTGCCAAATCTTTCTGTTTCAAATAATATCCCAATAATTACAATTTACAGAAAACTTGCATTGTGAATGGACCTTCATGTTATATTTTTTCAGATACTGTTGCTTTGACCAAATTACTGGGACGACAGCTTTTACTGGTGAGATATTTGGACCCAGCCCATGGCCCTGTGAATACAAGCGCTTTCTAACGGAATTATTCTTGTATGCGGACAGCTTCTACATCTTCTGACAGACGTCATTTATGAGCGCAGCAACCTCCGTCACTTCTCCAAAAGCAAAACCGTACATTTCTTTACAGTATCTTCGAAATGCTCGTTCTGCTTTTAGGGAGTGAGGTCACACTGTTGAGTCTACCTCGAGCACAAACTAGGGCCTAGAATACCAAGACAGCAGACATGCAGACTGTACTCATAAAAGGCACACAGTATACTGTACATGAAGAAACACAGTACAAATGATTCAAGACATATGAACAGAACTATAAAAAGTACTAATATTATCTAAACCTACATGTCGTTGGCAATAAATGAGACATGGCCTGTAGAACCTCATTAATCTGCACCCCTCAACTCAAATGCATTCAAATGAGAATGAAACCGGTTTAACGCCACGTGTTGACACCCTCCATTTCAAAACACACCGAACAGTGATACTTGGCGCTAAGTTTTAAAATCTAAAAGTGCAAACGAAATAAAGTTTCACCTTTATCTTTTTATGCTTAATGCCCATCTGCTCAGCTGGCTCATCCGCACAACACATTGGGTCAAACAAATGAGGTTCCACAGCGTACAAATGCTAAAAACAAAAAGTTTTGTTATTAGTGTAGAAACGTCATATCTCCCCTTGTGCATGTTGCAAGTAATGCATCTGTAGATCCAGCTCCCGAGGAAGAGAGCACCCGCATATCATGCACTGCAGAAGTCGTTCTGGGGCAAAAGGCAAACGGGATCCGAGTTTGTGAGGTTCAGTCTGCGGGGCAAGTTGAGGTAGGGGCAGGGTCTGTGGCATGTGTGTCCTCTCACTCATGACTGCCTGTGGTGTGAAAAAAATATTTGGGTGTGGAGCTCTCGGAAGTGCACCGACTGCGACAGAGTGAAGAGGATGAGGGCCAGGCAAAGCAAGAGGAGGGAGCGGAGCAAGTGGAGGGGAGAAAAAAGGAGAAGGCTGATTTATAATGATCTGAGTGCCTGTTACCATTGGTTGCTGCTGCAGCTCCTGAGGACCCACAGGGTTATTTTGGAAGCCCCATACCGGAGTTCCCATCCCCTGGCCGAAACGGTGCGGCTCGTATTGGATGGAGATCGGAACTTTCTGCGCGGCTGTCTGCACGCCGCCCCATCCGGGAGACACCTGCTTCTGCTGCAGCTGGAAATCCTGGTTATTCACTAATTTCTCAGTCGAGTTTAAAGTCTTTGGGATCCCTGGAGGTGCTTGGATGTCCCATAAGGTGTTGCTTACCCCGTGAGAGACAGGAGTTGAAATTGGCATAGCACTGCTTTGGTCTAACTGGGCTGAGGTGGACACGCCGGTTAAGCCTGAGGCCCAGGGCTTCTGCGGCTCGCAGCCGTTCCACGGCTTCTCTGGCTGAGTAACAGTCGAAGACAAAACTTGAGACGGGCTCATGTCCCACACTCTGTCCTCCTTCTTCGGAGGCGTGGACGGCTCTTTTTGCGCCGGCACCGGGGCGCCGGCCCATCTGGGCAGCTGCAGCTCTTGGCCGAGCTTGTTGGGGGAGCTCTGAGAGTTGACGAGCGGAGCGGGCCTGATGCTCCACAGCGCCGCCCCGTCCATGTACGAGGAGGGAATGGAGAAGTCGTGCTGCGCGGAGCTGGTGGAGGCCAGCGCCGTGGACGTGGGGTTGCTGCTCCACGCGGAGGCCTTGTGCTGCCTGTGCTGCGCCATCTCGCTCACAGACGAGGGGCTGGATTTTTTGGCCGTGTTCACCGCGTGAGAACTGACGGCCGGGGAGCCGCCCTCCTTCAGGTGATGCTCTGAGCTCTGAGCTGCAGCGGAGCCGGACGGCGTGAGCAGAGAGACGTCCGCCCAGCCCGGACTTCTCTGATGCTGCTTCTGCAGCCCTGCTGCCGCCGGGCCGTCAAACTGCATCTGCTGTGGAGCTCTGTGCTGCTGCGGAGTGGACGGGACAGGCATCACCTCGCCACCGTCCACCTTCCACTGCACCGGCTGGGGATGCGACTCGGACAGCCACGGCTCCTTCTGCTGCCGGCTCTGTAGGTCCGCGAGGCTCGGCAGCACGGAGGACGGCGGCTGCGGCGGCCTTCTGTGCATATCAGCATCTCTCAAAGGAGAGAGAGGATACAGAGGCTGCTGATGACCGACCATTCCCGAGCCCCCTAAAGGCCTCGTCCAGCTCCACACCAGCCTCCCGCCCCGCCTCCCCCTGCCTCTCATCCGGGCTCCTAAAGGGAAGCTGTACTGGCTGCAATGCTGCTTCTTGCGTGTGTGGATCTTCTGGTGAACCAGCAGGCTGCTGAACCAGGAAAACGTCTTGTGGCACTCATCGCAGCGATGAGGCCGCTCCCCCGTGTGCGTGTTCATGTGATCGCGGAGCAGATAAGCTAAGCCGAAGCTCTTGTCGCACAGGTTACACTTGTGCGGCTTGTCGCCGTTGTGCGACAGCATGTGCTGCTGCAGCTGCGTCTCGTCGCTGTAGCCTTTGCGGCAGCTGGTGCAGCGGAACGGCTTTTCCTGGTGCAGCTTCTGGTGCGTCCGCATGTTCTGCAGGAAGGCGAACTCCTTCCCGCAATCCGGACATTTGTATGGCTTCTTGCCGGTGTGGATGATGAGGTGCTGCTGCAGGTAGCTGCTGAAGCGAAAGCCCTTGCCGCACACTTTACACAGGTACGGCTTGTCCTTGGTATGTATGCGCATGTGCAGCTCCAGCACCGAGCGATGGCGGAAAGTTTTGCCGCACTCTGAACACTTGTACGACTTAACGCTCGAGCTTTCGTTCTTCCACTTCCCCTGCACGCCGTCGCTAGCTAACGGGGCAAACTGCCGCTTAGGTAGATCCCCGTACTTTTCTAAATATTCTGTGGTGGCCTTGTGGACACTTAATAAGTGGACTTTAAAACTAGACTCGTCCCGGTAAATGCTGGGGCAGTGCGGGCAGGTGTGTCCTTTCTCCCAGTACTTGTTGGGTTCCCTGGGGGGTCGAGGCGTCCTCTCCAGCTTTTCATACTCCGCCTCGTGGATGAGCATGTGGGCTCGCAGCTTGGCCGGTACGGAGAAGGTCTGGGGACAGAGAGGGCAGTTGAAAACGCGTTTAGGCTCCTCGCTCTGTTGCGCGTTCTCTTTCCCCGCCCCTTTAACCGGAGCCGGGTCGTGTGCGGGCGCGGCAGGCTGTTTGCTGGGCGGCTCGCTGGCTGGGCTGGTTTTACCCAGCCTGTGTTGACGGCAATGCGCCTTCATGTTCTGAGCAAAGGCGAACTTTTTGCCGCATTCGGGGCAGCGGAAGGGCTTCTGGCCCGTGTGCAGATACTGGTGCTGATGGAGGAGGCTGCTGTACTTGAACGTTTTCCCACAGATGTTGCACAGATGAGAGCGGCTGTTGTCCGTGTGCTTGCGGCGGTGGTCTTCCATGACGGAGTAGTGTTTGAAAACCATGCCGCACTCCGGGCATTCGTAGGGTTTGAGAGCGGTGTGGCTTCTCTGGTGGAAGTGCAGGGACACCGAGTTCGAGAAAGTCTGGTTGCACTCCTGGCAAGTGAAGGAGCTCTCTTGGGAATGAGACATCATGTGCTTCGTGACAGACACTTTAAACTGGAATTCTTGGCGGCACAGGGGGCAGTAGTAAGGCTTTTCTGCTGTGTTACTGCAGCTGTGGTCCCTCAGCTTATCCACGGCAAAGAAGATCCGCTCACATTCTGCGCACTGAAATTTGGCCCCCTCTTTTGATGGCGCCTCCTTTTTTAAACTCAAAAGCTGCTCCTCCTTCTCTTTGTGTTCATTCCTGTGTTTGATGAGGCTGCTGCGGTGCTGGAAGGTAAGGCCGCATTCTTTGCAGGTGAGGGGCGTGAGCTCGTCCTCGTGCGCGTGAAAGTGGCGGTGGAGGTTGAACGTCTCGCGGCGGTTGAACCTCTTCCCACACTCCTTGCACACCAGACGGCACTTTCTCTGTTTACTTGTTGGATCAGCATCCTCCCCTCGGTCTGCCTCCTCCTCCTCCTCAACCATGTCCTCCACTCCATCAGCTTCTCCTGTAATGTCTGCAGCTGGCGGCTTGTCTGCACTTTTTTCATCACAACGTGAGTTTGCCCCCTCATCAGCCTCTTCTGTAACACTGCTATCAACGTGCTTGTCCTTCTTCATCTCTTTAGCAGTCACAGTAACATCTTTAAGGTCTGGAAAAGAGAAACACACACAGTAATATAACATAAAATACTTTACACTGATAAGCTAAATGCTAATAACAAAGCTTCTCATGATGCGTGCGCGTGCATTGTGGCATCTGATTTAATGACAATGACATAATGTGTGTAGCAGACTTGAGAGTTGTACTGAACCAGCAGTGAGAGCAGTAGCCCGGGTTAGCCCCGTGTGCTAAAGCTAACGACAAAATACATCAACAATGTTAGCATACCGCGCGCATCATCTTCCTCCGCGCGTGGTTTCGGCGTCTCGGCGTCGTCTTCAGCCTCGGACCAGTCGAAAGCCCGCCGCTCGCTGACTGGGGCCTCGGCCATCTTTCCAGCCGCCGTCAGGTCCTCCGGTGAAATGCATGTCGTTTTGTCTGCTCCGGCACCGGACTCGGCTGTAAACTCGGAATGGCTGGCAGCACCGCGGCTGCCCGCATCGCCGCTGAGCGCCTCCTCGGCGCTAAACGCGCTTTCATCACACGTCGCCTCATCTTTCTGATTCTTGCTGCGTCCAGACTCCGCCGCCTCGGCCTTTCCTCCAGATGTTTCCGCCTCCTCCTCGGGGGTTTTCTGTCGTTTTGGAGACTTCGATGGGTCTACGGCGGCCATGTTTCACCCATGCACCCCCTTGTCCACAGAACACAAGGATCAGAGAAGCCAGGAATTACGTTTCCGGTAGAAACCTTCAGAATAAAGCGGATTATAGCTGAGCCAGATGTGATGCATTATTTCAGAGGAGATATTTTGAAGCTTTAAATGATACATTTCCACGTCTTTGCAACTTTTATTGCTCTGCTCATCAAACTCTTTCTTCACAACTTTATTCATTCAACACAAACTTTTCAGCCTGACAGTTAATGTAGTGCTAACTTTTTCTATGTATCCCGTGACAAATCCACAAATGATCAGCTGGGTTCATTTGCAGTTCATGGCTGTCTTTTATTAAGTTCAGTTACATTTCATCAGGACAATGGCTATCTACAAAATATAACTTGTGCAAATCTACATAGATGACCATATGCTGCTGCTTTGCAACTATTTACAAACACATCCATAATACCGCATGCAAGATTAATCAATTGCCCCTTAAAGTTTAAATTTAACCATCAATTCAATTGGAGCTTTTTTTAAAAATTATTAGCATTTACTTAACATATTTTCCAAAACTTGAACCTGTTTTAAAATGATCATACTTTCAAAATGCACTGATGAAAAAACACAGCTTCATGTTACAGTCTAACCAAAATTTGGTTAAGTAAGCATTGTGAAATCTTTAAAACAGCACAGGTATGTGGAGATTCAATGACCGAATGGTTAGGGGCACAGATGCCCCTGAGTGGTGAAGCTACAGCTTTTGCTGCAACTCATCTCCATAATCCTCTTCTCTTCGTTTCCATTTTTTAAAAGGCATAAACATATCCCCAAAATAAAACAACAAAAACACAAGCATACATTAGCAGGTAATAACATAGCAGCGTAACTATAACAACTGCAGATTACAGACACTTTATAGCAATGTGGTTAGTTAGTAATAGAACTGAGCTGGTATTGGACTACAAGAAGCATCAATGAGCTTTGCAGCTCTGCTGCAAATCATGTAAAGACACGTGCATATTGAGTATTTGCATCTACAGTATGTCGCTATTCGGGGTACAGACAGACTGGCGAGTGAAGGTGCCCCTCCACAAATCAGCGTTTTCCATAAAGACTTTAAGGACAAGAGTATGTACACATTTATGATAAACTAAGGTAATGTTAAGGCCACCTATGAACTTGTGTCTGTTTCATCCACCTGGTTCAGTCCTTCTCAAACACAAATCTAACTGTACGATGGACAACAATTTAGGAGAAGGACGTAAAACTGCAGAGAGCTATAAATTATTCTAATTACTTTGAGTTAAAATCTTTAAAAAAGAGCTTTGCGTCAGGTCACATTATAGAACATCAAATATGCACTTTGAGCAGTTTTTTGAAAATACATTCTCTTCAGCGCCGTCTTCTGCGCCGGTGGTCTAGAGCCCTCCCTCGCCGTGGCCTCTGCACATTTCCATTCGTCCCTGTGCTTGGCTCAGACGGAAAAGTGCTGTGTATATCTGGGGATGCTGGGGATGATGGTTCAGAAGCTAAGGCTACAGCTGAGTGATTAGTGGAGTGCTGAGCGGCCTGTGGATGCTGCTGTAGTGCGGTTTGGTGCTGTTGTGACTGTTGCTGTCCAGCGTGCGACTGCTGTGGGGTTTCAACCCGCTGCTGCTGCTGTGTTTCTATGTGCTGTAGCTGCTGCTGAACAGGTGGTGGTTGTAAGTGCTGCTGAGGTGTTTGGGACAGGTGCGCTTGTTGCACACGATGCTGCTGCGGCTGGGGTTGCTGCTGGGCCTCCAGCACCCCCAAAAGCCTTTGCAAAAGGATATTATTTTGTTGGAGACTGACTGCCAAGGCCTCTTGCGAAGCGACAAGGTTTCTCATGTCCTGTCTGAAACCTTCCCCAAACTCTCGGAGACTTTTTTCTACTCGATTTCCCAGCTGAATTGCAGCTTCTCCTAACCCGCGAAGCTCATCTTCAAGCCAGGAGCTGCGTGGGGGGGCTTCAAGAGGACCTTGTTGTGCTCCAAGTGATGGCTGGGGACTGCTGGGTTGAGGGCTGCCATTGAGGAATGGAGCACTGTAGAGAGGGGAAGGAGGTAACCATCGTTCCGATGGAGGGGGTGGTCCTATTCCCAAACCAAGTCCTAATCCCAGTTTGTCCTCCATACTGTTGTCTACTGGTTCGCAGTCCGGTTCTCCGACATCTCTCTCACGTTCAGGATTCTCCTCATCTTTCTCCAAACCATCCCTCTCTGATCCGTCCATCACTATACCTGCACAAAGGTGATAAAACAAGGGTGGATTTATATTTTTTTGCTTTTATACATGTTTGAAGAAAGGAGGAGTTCTCTTAAAAGTTTTCGTTACCTGTGTCAGAGTCAGGGAAGCACGGAAAACTGGGTTTTGGTCTTGGGTTTTGCTTCTGTCTGGCTTGATGAAGCCTCGGGCTTGGCTGTGAGGGACGTCCGAGCATCGAGGCCCCTCGGCTGGATGGCAGGTAACAGCTGCGATGGCGAGCATCTGCCAGCCTCCCACCATTGCGCCTCTTTAAATCGTCCCAGCGTTTTTTTACCTCTCGTAGAGTGCGCGGTACTCTGGACACAGCGTTGACCCTATCCAAGATTCCTGCCCAGATGCGCTCCCTCTCTCGCCTCCGAAGTCTCCCCGCAGGACCAAAGAGTTCTCCCTCACACCGAGTGACTTCTGACACCAGCACTTCAAGCTCTGCTCCACTGAAACGACTTTTTCTTTTTCCTGCTCCACCAGCGGCCAGTGCAGCTGACATAGCTCTGTCTGTGAAGAGAAAGGTGAAATTATGTATACATTGTTCCCTTTCCCAAGATAACCATTTTGTAGCCACATACATGTCCCAGAAGTTAAAAGCTCTGCATAAGCTCCCAAAATTTCCAGAATTTCTTTCAGGCTTACTTTGTTCAATAGACAAAAGGTCGTCCGAGGACATGCCGGGTGCCATGATGTTTGGATGCACCACTACCACGTTGAAGGGGAGTCCTCCAGGTAAGGAGGTAGTCTGGTCACAGCTGCCCTCCGAGTCATCATCGTCCCTGGGGAAGCCATTTTCTGAGGCTCCCCCTCCAAAGGGTCCCTCCGGTGACTCCACTTTGATGTGCATGGGAGGTGATTGCTCGTACAGCAGCCCCCCCTCCTCGTAGTACTCAGTCATGGATCAGACCTGATTTACAGGAGAACTGACTGGCGGGTCAATTCTGTTACCGACAGCTTCTGCTCCATTAACACAAACTCAGTTTAGCTACTTAAGACATTACAATCCTTCAGCATAATGCAGGATCATAAAGACACTGCTACTACGACTGCCATGAACATTAAAGGGTGATCCCACCCATTTAGGAAATACATAAACAACCCCTCAAATACCGATTTTAACTGTGTTTGTATAATATTTATCTAAATGGATAAGACATTGTTGTTGAGAGATTAAAAAACATAAAATACTGTCTTGACATTTGTTTCCAAAGACTTCAGTGGCAAGTTCCAGCCACTTGAATAATAGCAATTAATTTTCATTAACAGTTATAGGTTATCATAACTATATATAAACTATATTAAACCCCTGGAGCAGGCTGAGAGTTACACATACACGTCGATTTGTTGTATACTGAGATGCATCGTCCAAGCTGAGGCTCGCCTCCAAAGCTGAAATACAAACAAAACAAAACAAACCATAATACCTCGCCAAAACATCATTATGCCTACTACAACATCTCTATTAGCTTTTCAACGTGATGTTGACTTTAGTAGTATGTCGCATCGATGCGCATTTTGTTCTGCACCACATCCGCAATGGTTGCGCATTCCGCATACATTAGGTGCTGCTCTTGAAATGGAGCTGCTCGTTAGCTAACAGGCGACCGCAGCTCCAGGTGAAGGAGCAGCTTTCTCTGAGCTGTCAGCCACAAATGAACAGACGTACTTAGAAAGATGACCTTGCTGGTTGTCTTACCTCCTGATAGTTCCACATGGGGGGCAAAACCCAACCAAAACACGGCTGGTGCAAGTGTTAGCTCATCTGCCGAGACACAAACCGTAGACAGTCGCTTAGTGTTGACGTCACTCTCAACGCACGTTCAGGACCAATCAGCTGAGCGAGTGTTTGTTTGTGATTAGTTTACTGACACTGACACCGCACAGTTAAGAGTGAATTTATAATTACTGTGACCCTGCCATTCAGAAACACTGCAGACAGCCCTGTGTAAAGCTGTACAGGCGTTTCATTTCACCGTTCAACATTAATTCATTAAAAAAACGTTCACTGAAAGCACATGATGAAAGTGCTGATTGTAACCAAAAATGACAACGACAGCAAACATTTTTTTTGCATCTTGTGATTCGAGTTTTATGCTGCACAAAAGTAGTGCTGGTAATATAAGAGATATCATTCGCAGCATTTTGGCAATTTTTCAAATTTAGTTAAACTAATAATGTACTGGGGATGGGTGAGATAAGCACAGGCTTCTGCTCATTCCTTTTCACAAATTTAAGTGTTTTTTTGTTTCATTTCAGTGTCTGAATAGATAAAGTAAAAACTGAATGAAGCATTAAAGGCTGAAGATTTGACACTATAATGTATCTAGTATCTATACAATCGTGTACTACACAGTCATTTTCCACAGCAACGTACAATTGATGCCAACACCAGAGTCGAGGTGGATAAGTGGCTTGCCCAAGGACACGACAGCAGCTGACTTGGACAGGATACAAACTGCCAACCTTCGGACAATCTGCTCAACCACCAGAGCCACTGCTTTATAAAGGGAATTAAATGGATACATACAAATGGGGGAAAAGAGAAATAAATCTGAAATACATAAAACATGGCCCAACCAGCAAGGGTATTCAGATAAAACATAATGATTTTTTATTAGTTTTTCAAGAGGTACACTGCACCGCAGGTGAACTAAACACTGAAAATGTCTAATAAATATGAGATGGTCAATAAAACTGAGATGAGTCATGGAATAAGTACATAGAAAAATAAATATCTTGATGTTCAAAAGCAAAACGGACAGTGAATGGAGCAAAGACAAAGTTCTTGGTATCAGTTAATCAGTGACACTAGGTGAAATAATAATTAGCTAGAAACTAACAAATGATACTTTGTGACTTTAACAAACACCACTATGATTCTACATATCAAAGAACCCACTATTATTTTAGTTTTTCACAAGTTGATTTTCTGGTAAAAGAACCTGAAAGATTCTTTGGAGGATTTTCTTCTATTTAGTGTCACTTAAAGGAAAAAACAGCAAATGTGTTTTTTTTTTACCCAATGACTCATATTATTCTAAAAGTTGTGATTGAAATAAAAGCGTTTTTCTTCTCACATGTGTCTTCTTTGCGGAACCAAAAGAAGACACATTTGAGAATAAAAAATCTTTTATTTTGACCACAACTTTTCGAACGAT
>JBBDHI010000006.1:16190985-16202884 GCA_037177115.1 Craterocephalus stercusmuscarum | reverse complement strand
CCAGACACATGCATCTGTCTGCTCGCAGGTAAACAGTGCATCATGCGAGTCTTAATTAAACAAAGCAAAAGATAACCAATCATTGATGAACAACAAAAAATGAAGTTACAAAAAGATATCGTACAGGAAGAATCATATCATAGAAAATTCCAGAGGATTAAGATTACCAGGGTAGATTATTTTACACATTGTCAAGAAAACGGATTACCAGCCTTTTAAAATAAACATTGAATCTCAGAAATCTGAGTTATAATTCTAGACAGTTCCCTGCCCAACTTTGTTATCAAACAATTAACTATTATTGAATTACAAACTTTCAAGAAAACTATGGTTAGGGTATTGTACACAAACCACCAAAAAAAAAAAGAGAAATATACACAAAAGGTCAGGACAAGATGCTCTGCCATTGTGACACAAGTCTAAAGCTTCAAAGTATACAGTGAGGGCAAAAACAAGAATCCACATTTGAGGGGGTGGGCACAGCCAGACTCAAGGCATGGGATTTCAAGAAACCTTAGCTATATTAGGAGTGATAACGTACATGGTATCTTGCAACAATTACTGCGAGGAACCAGCGTGAATCTGCTGATGTTCCTCTAGCAAGTGGGGAAAAGCAAAGGCTTTATCGCATTCTGTGCATTCGTATACAACTTCACCAACATGACTCTCTTGGTGCTGCTTAAGAAGAGACCGCTGGCTGAATGACTTGTAGCACATGTCACAACGAAAGTCCCCAGCATGTTCTTCAGCATGCAGTCTCATGTGCAAAGACAGTTCCTCTGGTGTATCTAGTGTTGTGGGGCACTGGCCACATCTGAACTTTTTCTCAACTGGCTGAACTGCAAAGTGATCAGCCTCTTTTAGACGATGTCTGCTCTCATGCTTTTTAAGGTACCGCCTCTTGGCAAATTTTTTTCCACACCGCTCACATTCAAACTCCTTCCCATCCTGATGCTCTTTATTTTGATGCTCCAAGAGAGCGCTTTTGGAAAAGAAATGCATTGAGCAGTCAGGGCACTTGTGCAAATCCTCTCCTATAACATCAACATCCTCTTCCTCTCTTGCTGCCTGATGACCTCGATTCTTAGCCAGGAGATTTGAGTATTTGCTCTGTGCTAGCATATGCTGCTCCCTGAAACATTGGTGAAGATGGAAAGCGTCCTCCCCCAAAAAGCTTTTGCCACATTTTGTGCATTCACATTCGGCTGGTGTCAGATGTTGCTTTTCATGCTGAGTGAGCTTGTTTTCAGAGGGGTAACGTTGAATTTTTTCTGGCTTAGATGTATAATCAGGATGTGTGGGGAAATGATTAATCAGTTCCATGGGGCTGGCAAAACACTGATGGCAAACTGGACAGATGAAACTGTCTGAAGCTTCTCTGGTTCCAATTCCTGCTGCGGATTCAACATGCCTCTCAAGATGTCTGAGGAAGTGCCGAGAAGAGGAAAAACTACTGTTGCACTGATTGCATGGGTATTCTCTAACAGACCACGATGGCTGATGAACGCTCCTGTGCTTTTTTAAGTGAGACGCATGGAGAAAGTGTTTATTACAGTCTGTGCAAGAGTATGGTCGCTCTTTAGCTTCCAGGCATCCATGCTCTGAAAGCTCCTCAGGGTCTCTGAAACGTTCTCTGCAAACACCACAGCGATACTTAAACTGTGCTGCATATACAAATGAGCTTTCAGACTGTTCAGGTTCATCCGTTGACACTGAGGGTGAAGGGCAATCGCCTGCTTTGGAGTGACTCTTCCGATGTTCAGCTCTACTACTCTTAGACTGAAACACTTGATTGCACATATCGCATGGGAAGCTCTCTTCACGGTGGGTCAACATGTGTTCTGCTAGCTGTGTGGGTCCTGTAAAACTGAGCTCGCACTTGGAGCAACGGTGTGGACGATTCCTGCCATGAGAATGCTTATGGTTCCGTAATGCAAAGAGAGTCACAAACCCCCTGCCACATGTTTGACACTGAAACTCAGACTTGTGCATTCGCAGGTGTTGCTGAAGCTGGGTTGCAAGGAAAAAACATTTGCCACATTCTCCACATTCATGTGGTTTCTCACCAAGATGACATAACTGATGATCCTCGAGGTTTTCTGATGTTGGGAATGTCTTGCCGCAAACATGACATGGGAAGTATGGTGCCGAGTCAGAGTCGCTGTCACTGCCATAGATGTCGTTCTCATCACTTTCACCAGTTGTACTAACATGACTGCTTAATTGCTGTTCACTGTTGCTCTTTTCCAATCCTGTATTCCCCAAACCCTTCCACTCCTTTGGATGGCACTCTTTGTAATGTCTAGTCAATGATTTTTTCACAGCATAGACTCTGCTACAGAACTGACAGTGAAAGATAACATCAGCGTGGTCTGTACAGTAATGCTTGCATAAAGATCGCCGACTTGCAAACTTCTGTTTGCAGAGTTTGCAGCAATAGGGTTTATGCTTATGAGCTGTATTGTGTTTTTCTAACTCTGTTCTATTTGTAAACACCTCAGAGCAGTCATTGCAAGAGAATTCCATGTTACTTCTGTGAAACCTCATGTGTTTTTCTAGTTTTGCTTGATTAGTGAACACTCGACCACACTTAGTGCACGTATTACGCTTTTTTTCTTGTTCTTCTCTTCCATGGTCTTCCAGGTGACTGATTAGCAACAAGCCATCTGTAAAGCTTTTATCACACTCTGAACATTGGTACTGAACAGTCTTTTTCTCCTTATTTGAGCTACTTGGAACTCCCTCATAACTTTGCATGGATGTCTCCTCTTCCTCTTCTTTGATTTGGAAGGAGTTGGCAGAATTGGTCTGTAAAACCCCAGCAGTAGTTGTGTTGGGTTCTTCTTTGAATGGAAGTTTACTGTCATTCAATGCAAAATCTATCTTTGCTTTCAAAGGAGCTTCCAGTCGTTGCATTGCCTTTGATCTACATTTTCTGTAGTGGTTTCGGAGTACAGTTTTATTCCAGAAGCCCCTGCTACATACTTTGCAGTTAAAAGGATGCTCTGTTGTGTGTACACGTTGATGGCCAGTTAGTCCAGCTTTACTGGCAAAGGACATATTACACACTTGGCAAATAAACTGTTGTTTGACTTCATTCGGAACACTTATATCTGTGTTACAGAATAAATGTGCACTGTTATCAAGTCCTTCTTCACAACTCTCATCCAAAGGTTCTTCTTTGATCTCTTGAATATTGGACAGAAGTTGTTGTAGGGGGGCGGCTGACACATTGGGGTTCAATGTTTCCAACTTGTGTGTACTCAGAAAATGCTCCTGCAGCTGTGAAAACAGCAAAAATCTTGAACTACAGTATGCACATGAAAAACCTTTTGGTGGGCTTTGAGGGGTTGCCTTCTGACCAGGGGAAACCGTTGGGGAGACCTGTCTTCTAGCACAAGCTTTTTTGTGGTTTTCAAGCTGGCTTTCAAAGAAAAATCCTCCACATCTGTCACAGAGGACTTTGCTGCGCTTAAGCATCTTGGAGCACCTAAAAGTATGTCGCTTCAAATAATCCTTTCTTATAAATCTCTCTCCGCAATACTCACAAGGATAAGGTCTCTCTCCTGTGTGTAGACGGGTGTGCACACCCAATTGCCAGCTGTTTTTAAAACTACGAGGGCAAAAACCACATACATACTTAAAGTTTTTGTTTAAGAAAGGCTGGATCCTAAGCAGGAGTCGCCTTCTTACTCCATCAAATGGTTTGGTAACATTTTCTGCTTGCTGATCAGCTTCAAGAGGCAGAGAAGCATTGATTTCACTGGGGGAGCTTCTGCACTTCCTTGTTTTTCTGTGTCTTTTTAGAGTTTTGTCATGAGAGAAAGCGGCGCCACAACGAGAGCACTTGAATGGCTTTGTAGCGTGAAACATGGTGAAGTGTCTGGAAAGCTTAGATTGAGTTGGGAAGCTCCTCAGGCAGACTTCACAGTCAAATGTCTCCTGCTTTTCATGAGTCAATATGCCCAACTTATTTTGCCAACCTTTGCCAACATCATCCAAACAAATTTTTGGGATTCTGACCTCCAGTTGCATCTTTTTTATTTTGCAGCGAGTCTGGTGCACTTTTAGATGATCGTACCTTGAAAAACAGCTATCACAGCCTTTGCAGCGATACGGTTTCACTTCATTGTGCCTCAAAATGTGATATCTCAGGTTTCGTGCTTTTGTGAAAGTCTTGGTACAGAACTTGCACTTGTACTCAGTTTCACCCTTCTGGAGGACTTTTTGGGTCTCCTCCCTAAGGGAGTCCATCTTTGTGGCAGCTTCACTTTTGACAACTGCCTGTCCAGCTTTGTCAACACCGTCACAGAAAGCTTCATGCTTGAAACACATTGTCTGACTCCCAAACCGTTGACCACAGCGCACACATGCATAGGGTTGCACACCGGTATGTGAAACAAGATGTCTTAGGTACAACGATCTGTACCGGAACTTCTGTGAACAATAGGGGCATTTGAACTGTAACATCATGGTTGCTTTGGATTGTGGATATGTCCTCTTGACATTCTCCCTTGCTTGTGAAGAGGTTTTCTTGAAATCGCTGGAAGTTGAATTTTGAACATTTGGGAGTTTTTGAGCTTCGCCACATTCTGCCTGATGTCGAGCTATTTTGTTAGGTCCAAAATACTGTCCACATTTTGAACACAAATGCAGGGCGTTTTTCCTGTGGGCAATGAGATGCTTTTGCAGCCGGTCCTTTTTACAGAACCTCCTTGGACAAATGGAACACGCATACGGTCTCTTACTGTCAAGCTCCTCCACTCCAAGCTCCTGGGTCTGAGGAGGTGCACACCTCTGAGTGTGAAGATCAAGGAACATTAAGCGGTAAAACTGTTTACCACAGTTGGTGCAAGAAAAAGATTTGTCTCCTGTGTGTTTGACCATATGACGCAGCAAATAGCGGCGGGTATTAAAATTTTGCTTGCAAAATGGACACTGATTTGAAGCTGACCCTGATATGTGTGTAAGACAGTGTTTCCTCAATATTTGGGGATCATCAAATACTTCTTTGCATAAAGAACACTGTACCGGTTTTGTTTCATTCTGGTTTTTCACTGTTTCTACAGACTGCTCTGGCTTTGTTGGCATTTCCTCCTCAGGCTGTTGTGCCTTGTTTTGTTTACTTGCATGCCTCTTAAGATGTCTAAGTAGGTATACAGGATACTGGAATTGTGCTGAACAGTCTGGGCACTTGAGCATTCCCTTTTTATGGTGGGAGCGCCTGTGTTGGAGCAGTTCTGCAACAGTTGGTAGAATCTTTTTGCAGACTGTGCACTGTATCCTCTTTTGATGAACAATTTTATGGCCTAACAAATGGGCACGTTTCTTGAATCCCTTTCCACATTCCAAACAGCGGTATGGTCTTTCACCACGGTGATTACGCTCATGTTTCTTCAAGTATGTTAATGTATCAAAACATTTTCCACAAAAGTGACAGCTCAGAGCAGGTTTAGCAGTTTCCTCAGATGTTTTCAGTTGATCAGTGCTCTCTTCAGTCTTTGTAGAACTTGGGGTCTCTGGTTTCGGCATTAAAGCCAAAACGGAATTTCTAAACTTGAACATCTTTCCAGTGAGTTTAAACAATTCATGCTTTTTCATATGTCTATATTTCCCAGAGGGATGAGAAAAAATTGCAGGGCACTGATTGCATTTGTAACATAGCGCAGGCTTGGAGGTTAGTAATCCTGGGAGTGCTTTCTTTTTTGGTTCATCTTTTTTCCATTGTACTTTCTCCACGTTCATCTTTGACTCGGCATCCTGCATATCGACATTTGACAATGTTTTCTGTTCAATATTCACAGTTTTTTGTGATTTTGTCTCATTCCTTGTCTTTGTCCTTTCCCGTGCAAGACGATAAAGAAACTCTTTTAGGCAAGGTCCTTTAATATGTCTATATCGGTTGGATGGTAATGTGAAAGTAGCTTTGCACAAGGGACAAGCATACTTGTCACCAATTTTTCCCTTGCCACCATATGTAGCATTCCTAACGCAATCACGTAAATGTCGAGCTCTGTTATAGGAGTACTTGAAAAGCCGTGGACAAAGAGGACATTTATATTTTCCTTTTGCCTCATTCTTGATTGCAGCAGTATGAGTACTACTTTCATTTGAGGTGGACTGAGTTGCTGTAGTGGCCATTTTCTTTCTCTTGTGCACATCGTAAATGTGCTTTTTGGCCTTCCTTGCAGAGGGAAAGTTTTTACCACATATGTGACATAGATTTCTCTTAGAGATGTCAATAAGCTTTACGTAACACTTCCTCAAGCTTTCTTCCAAAAGGATTTGTGGCACATTTTCTGTTAGATCTTCTTGGGGTTCATTTTCTTGTGGGAGATCTTCTTGCAGTACAGTATCCTGTGGTGGTGATTCAGTTTCATTGGCATTTGAATTTGAAGCTACCGACTGGGATGCTTTGCATCTTTGAGGTACATTTTTGTGCCTCCGCAGTGAGCTAGGCTGTGCAAAATACAAGCCACATCCATTACACCTATATGGTGTTTTGCCAGTGTGAGTCCTCATATGTTTGACGAAAAGAAGTATTTTTGAAAATATGAGTCCACACCTCTTGCACTTGTGGCGGCCATGAACTCTCCTTTTCCTCAGTGGGAGAGAATTAGTGGAAATGCTTGGGCTTTCTTTTATCATGCCACAGAAATGCCTTTTGCCCTCTTTGTTACTCATCAGATAAACATTACAACTTCTGCAAAATAGAAATTCGATCTTTTGATGGCAACTGTAGTGGTGCTCAATTAGATGATCTACATTTTGCGTTGTGAATTGGCAATCGGTACAACGGTAGGAGTCACAAGTTCCATTTTTTGACTCCAAGGTGTTCAATACCACAACTGGATGAAACAATTCTCTCATTTGGAGAGAAGACTGGAGTTCAGTTGCTGCTTCCTCTGGAACCTCCATGCTATCCTCTTCAGGCTTGATCAGAGATATTCCTCGATACTGGCTTGAGTCAAGATTTGTTTCGTTGGAGTCACAAGAGTCTTCTCTTGACAGAGGCTCCCCATACAGTGGGTCAGGCACTGACTCATCCTGTGTGAAGCATTCCAACTCACCAAATGACTCTCTTGCATTTTCAGAAACCTCTTCAATAGGACTTAGGGGTTCTTCTGCTGTGAGACTTCCATGATGTGATTGGTACCTATCTGATAAGGTGGTTGTATTTGAATTCTCCAGTGGACTCACACATTGTTCCTCAAAACATGACTCTAATTTGGTGCTTGAGGTATTTGGCTGTAAGCAGGATTCTGAACTACGGTAAACACCTGGCATGTTGCAGTTAGTTATCACATCTTGACTACTATTGTCTGTATCTGGAGGAGAGGCTGTAATTGTGCTATCAGCTGGACTTGCCCATTCCTTTGCAAGACAAGGACGCGTGTTTGTATCCAAGTTATCCGACTGCAAGCAAGATTCTAGTTTAGTTTTAATACTTGGCTTTTCCTTATCACTTGCAACAGAAGAGAGGTGGTCAGTTTTGACACTTAGACCACTACATTCTGGATTTGGAGAGATTTTTTGAATTTTCGTCTCTGCTGAACTTGTGTGTTTGTCTGTGCCTGGAGATTGTGTCTCTAAAAAGAATTCTTGATGACTTTCAATACTTTTGTTGTTCTCAACACTAATATCAGAAAGACTATCAGTAATATCAGGGGGACTGCAATCTGGATCTTTTGAAAAATGTGGGGCCATCTTCTCTAAAGGGCTAATTTCCATTTTTAGACTAGGAGGAATGCTGACACTTGACCCATTGGGCTGTATGGAAGAGTTTATATCAACATCTTGATCTTTTTCAGCTCTGGTATCCTTTGCCATTTTGTCAACGGTGACAATGGGACCATTACAAGCTGGATCCAGGAAAAGCACTGGTGCCTTTACTATACTTGACAATTGTTCATGTGTATGAGAACTTGCCCTAGTGCTTGAACTGTGCAACTGCAAGTCAGACTCTACATGACTAGTGTCTCTTTGCTTGTCATCATTAGTATCTGTAGAAGAACAGTCACTGGACTCTGAAAGGCCTGCAACATTAGAAGAATCACTCAAATGATTAGATCTCATCTCAGCAGGGCTTTTATAGCGGTCATCCTCAACTACACTTTCAGAAGACTGCTGCTCAGGCAACACTAAAATAGATTCACCATTATGGCTATTATTGACATAAGTGCATTTACTCTGTTCCTGACAAGCAACTCCTGAGCTCAGTTCCTTGATAACTGGTATGTCAGAAGACTGGGAGGTATTTCTCTGGATTTCTTTCTCTTGAAAGCCAGTTTCTCCGTTTTTAACTGAACAATTACTGGAATTGGGAATTTGCGATTTCTTCTCATGAGAAATCTGTTTTTCAGGTGAACCAGTTTCTACTTTTTTCCTTTGTAGGGCCTGAGTATTTCCCAGTACACCATCACTTACATTTCTATCTTGACCATCAGTTGATTCTGGATGCCTAAAACCCTTGTTACTATCCTGTGTTTCATTGAGGATTTTTTCATCTGCATTATCTTGCTCATTGTCAAATGCAGCTGGAACTGTAAATATGCTCTGCTCCTCCTCCTCCTCCTCCTCCTCCTCCTCCTCCTCCTCCTCCTCCTCATCATCATCAAGTGGACACTGTTCAACTCCATCTCCGGTAAAGTTTTCACTCATTGAGCAATCTGGATATGTATGTTGTTGAACATCACTTTCCATGTCTTGCTTTTGATCTTGAAAACCATCCTTATTTCCATCAGGTGTGGTCTCATTCTCTGTAGTTGCCACTACAGAAGAGGTAGTAGAGGACTGATTAGGTCCAGCAGAAGCTTTGATTGCTTTTTGTGAACCTTCGAACTTGTCTTTCACACATGATGCCATGTCTTTTCTTTCTTTAACATTTGATGGCCAGTTAACATTAGTCTCTGACGTATCAGCACACAGGCCATCACTCAAGAAAGGTATATTTCCAGTCCTACTGAAAAAACATGCCAATGGACTCTCTTTTGAAAGACTGTCAATTTTTTGATTTGAGAATGATTCACCTTCCATGAATTTGCATGAAGGCCTTGTTTCAGTGGCATCTGTATCCGAACAGCTGCTGACATCTGAGTAGTTCCCAAGACATGATGAAGCTAGCACTTCACAACCTTGCTTAAGTCCTTGTATATCAGGTGCCAGGGGTGAAGAAAGGGTTCCTGGGGCTGGTATTCTTTCTGCTGCACAATTTGAGATCTCACCATTTCCACATATCTGCAGGTAATCCTTTTCCAGGTATTCTCCATCGGTTTGCCATTGCACTTCACTGCAGTAGTTTTGATAAACGCAGTCTGAACTTGAATTTCCAGTACTGTTATTTGAGCAACTGTTCACACTGAGGCTTGAATTCGGTAATAGGGCTTCTTGTGAAGCTGCTGTGCCTGAGAAAACATTATGTCCGGTGAAGTTTTCTGCATGTTGGGGAAATGTTCCCTCGAACTCAGCTGTCCTCAGAGTCCCAGAATCCGATGAGAGAGGTGGGAAATTGTGGTAATATGAATTCCATCCATGAGCCATTTTTTACATGGACTGTAAATTAGAGCTTGTTGCACCAAACCCTGAAAACATATGAAAGTACAGTATCCTTACTGAGAAATTACAAACAATATCTTATAGAGTGAAGAGAAGAGAAAATCCTTACCTCTCCAAGGACATACAAGGACAATCCAGGAGGATTTCTATCACTTCTGTTTGGGAACCTGTATACAAATAAGTAGAAAATGCAAATATTTTTTCACAAACCACAGAAAATCTAAAATGTTATTTATCTCTGGTAATCAATAAAAAGGCTGTACACAAAGAAAAGCTGCTGAAAGTACAACCATGTCATCAGCAATCAAAAATTAAAAGGTTTGAAGTTTGTTAAGGCTCTTATACCAATGCTTCTCATTTCTCAGGACTCACTGCCCTGCATCTTTTAGGCCCAAACTCAATTCTCCCCCTTAGCCATACACCTTCACCTGTTTACAAGACGCACAAGTAACACAGCGCTCACAATACAAGAGGAAAAAGAGCCGTCACTTCCAGCTTTCTAACTACAGAAATAAAAATTACGTATATCGTTATAATGTTCCCCAATCAAAACCTTTATGCAAATTACAAACTATTATTTCCAAAACATGGGTGGGGCTGTCAGATGGCGCATTTTGCCATCATAGGTAAACCTCTACCTTATTGGAAAGCTTTTAACAACAGTTTCATCAATCCACATCAATAATTGTTAATGTTATTTACGAAAAGGCACGTGTCTTTCAGTGACATGGCTATTTCCTGCATGAAAGCACAAAACTCCTCCAACCCTTTACCCTAAGCCCTTCCCCTTGGTCCGAAAGAGAATCGAGACATCCCTTTGTCTCTCAAGAACGGAGAGAAAGGGCTATGGGGGATAATTGAGATTGGGCCTTAGATGTGTTCCTACTCCAACACACTTGATTTAAAATTAATGAACGTTCTCATCATGTTATCTGCAGCCTGTTAACTAGCCCTTCATTGGCAACAGGTGTTTTTAAAAAAGGTCAACTTTAAAATATGCTGGGCAGTGGTTCCTAAGGACCAGGATTGAGAAACACTGTCTTATAAAACAAACTGGAGGAAAGGATCTGCAAGAGGATGGAAGTTTCCTCTCATCTGCAAAGTCTGAATAAGCAAAACTGTACCACAGTATGAAGATAACATCTATCTTTTATAGTCATATGTCAGGAAATAATCTCCACTAAAGGGGCGATAAAAGTATGCTGCAGAGTGAAGCAGGAAACAAGGTAGATTTAAAAAAGAATTAAGTCTGAATATGTTCCTGTCTTGCTGAAACTGAATATATACAGGTGGTACAGCTGACATATACAGGGATCACTGTCAGAAAAAATCATGAATACTAATATGAATGGATACTCTGACAATACCCAAGTGTAACTGAATCTGAAAATCAATTAATATAAAAGCATGCAAGATCACTGATGATTGACCTGTTTACCTCTCAGAAACAAGCACCCCATTGAAGGTCTTTTTCTCTTCAGTTATGCTGCCCTTGAGTCTTTCACAAAGGTCGACACATTTCGAGTTCTACTGCAATCAGTCTGTAAGAATGTTGGGTAAAAAAAATCTATTAATGAAATGGAATCCAAAAACGTAACATATTTTCCTACAGATTTTCTAAAGCAATAACAAAAAGGGGGGGGAAAAAACTAAAATGGACAAATGTTAAAGAATTTTTTACCTGGTGGTGAGATGTCTGCTCGTATCAAGGTCTTGAAGATGTAAAATCTGGGTCATCTGCAAAAGAGAAAGGCATTTTTATTATAAGGACTACAAATGAATGGATAGGCCTCGGAAAAACAAACTCTTGGGTCGGAGTTAAAAACCGTCTTATCTGCTTAGCCAGCTATGACCACGTATCGGAACGTAGTCATAACAGTACACATTCCCATAACTCCTGTACAGAAAGTCTGTCCCAGCTCTGCGGGTGTCTAGTCTTACCCTTTTAAGTTTCACTAAAACTAACTTGAGCCAAAGGCAAGGAGAGAGACCTGGCTACTAACTGTCTTTGTTCTAGTGCCAACCCTTCAATCTGTTGTACAAACGTTCAACTGATTGACCACAGGGAGTAGATATGTTTACTACACAATAATTTAAAACTGTTGTCTCATCATTATACACTGGTTGGTTGACTGTCTGCTTTGATGAAAGCACCAATGAGATGTTAGGTTATTTGGACAGATTAACATTTAAGAAACTGAAGTTTGATGTTGAGTACCACTTTTGTCTACCTTAGACAGTAGGACGTGTAGGGCTGTCGCAATAACCGCAATATCGCAATACCACGCTATTGACAAGCATAATCGCAGGGCGTTGCAAGCAACCGCCACCACCGAGTGTCCTT
>JBBDHI010000006.1:16114300-16125009 GCA_037177115.1 Craterocephalus stercusmuscarum | reverse complement strand
ACAGTTCTTCTTTATTGTTCTTAAAACAGTTGCACTGTGCAGCCGTCTGCAGCCGACTGTTTTAGACGGTTAGACAAGGTTGTCAGCGGTGTGGCAGTATTTCACACTGAATATTCCCACCAGCAAGACTGCATTTGAAGATAAATGGCTTCAGTTTTTATTCATTCACCTTTTACAAACAGTTTAACCTGAGCCAGGCCTTACCACAATGCTAATCGTATCGCAAACATGCAGGTGTTATATGACATTTGTGTTATAATATAGTGGTATCGGTACTTGGTATCGGCCGATACCCATAGCACAAGTATCGGAGGAATCGGGAGGAAAAAAATGGTATCGGAACATCTCTAATGGTAACTTGCTTTTTCTTTTCTTATAAGGCTTTAAGGTTTTGACATTTTTTCATCTGAATCTCCACACTTTAACTTCTGCCTCATTTTTGGTTGTTTGTACCTTTTTCGTACCAGTGGCCTGCTGAGTCCTCAAGCCCAAGCAGGTATACCCGATGAGCCATGATTTTATCCATTTTTTGCTAGGGAAAAATCCAGTTTGTGTATTTTGCACACATACATAATAAGGTACTGCACAGCAGTACAGGAATCTCCATATGTTGAACATACCTCCTCTGCAAACCTCCATATAACTTCAATCTCATTTGGCAGGTCAAATGGCACATTGCACCACATTCTGCTCCTGCTGTTCTCCATTACTTCAATTTCTTCGACTGAAACAAACACATTTCCACCCACCCACACGCACGCAAGCAGACACACACATGCACAAAGATAACAGTCACAGGGGGCAGCTCTTAAAGTCTGAGCTCTCCTTAATGATAATACTTAAGCCCAGTCTCTGAGGAGTGAGTAAAAGTGATGATATGCTAAACATTGGCTGTGCTGTACAGGGGTGATAGGAATACCATCATGTGTGGGAGTCAGCTGTCACCTTGCATAAAGAAGCCAAGGACTTAAAGATCACCTCGGGGGCTTATTGGAAAAGATATAATGTGTGGAAATAAAACCTTTTCACTGTCTCTTTTTCAAATCCTGAATTCTTGCTAAGAACATTTGAAGGATCAAACGCTTAGCATTTCGGGGATCAGAACTGGATGCTTATGAGTGTGAAAATACGGTTATATAGAGCGTTATGTCGGGTCTGGATTAGTACATCTTCTTTAGCTGTTTGAAAACAGTGATGTAACGAAATCTGTTACGCAGTGTCTTAAAAACACGCACCTGGACAGTCGAGGGGAAATTCACAGGAGTCATACCGGCAGGTGACACAGTTGTATACGTTACCTGAACTCTGAAAACCTGTTAGGTGCATAAAAAAAACACTGAACACATGGAGCAGAAAATTTAAAAAATAAAAAATGATGATATTGAGGAAACAAAAAATCTGTAAAGCACTAACCACATGGAGGGAAACACCCCGAGACTGTGAAAAGAGTGAAACATTGTACTTCATTTAGACCCAGCATTCAGAAGTAAGAGTCAGTTCAACCTGACCGCTTCTTTTATTCTCAACAGTGTTTGAGAGGCAGTAATAACGTAACTGGCTTATTACAGAGTGGGTAGTGAGATTAGAGGGAGCAGTAATGACCCAATATAAGCCTTAGTTTAGATGAAAAGATGAAGGAAAGAGACCATGTCTTACCTCTAGGCAGTTTGGAGACAGCTGCGATAAAATTGTCGGCTGCTGTCTGCAGCCTTTGCTCATACACAGTGTCTGATAGAGAGGAGGAGGAGGAGGGAGACAGAAATATTTGGCTCAACACAGCTTGGTGAATTGCATGCTTCAGGGCATCGTTTCTGAAATCTCTCATTCCAAACTACCGTCTCTTTCTGACCTCACTTCATTTTCATGCTGTAAAGGTTTATTTACTTGTGCATCTAGAAAATATCCACTTGATCCGGTGTTTACTCACCGTTGTTTAGCTTCTGGTCAAACTCCTTCGCCAGAGGGAGAATCTCTCTATCTAGGATCTCCTTCAGCTTTTGGTCATAGCCTTTACCTGGAAGAGGTACAAATAAAACACCAGAACATTTCAATTGATTACATGACATTGATGCAGCTCTTTGATCAGATGTAATGCTGAAACGTGATCCTTACCCACTCTTCCAGCCTCAATCACTCTCTCGTTTGTGTTAAATATGCGGTCCAGTTTCTCGAAGCAGGCATCGACGTTTCTGACTTTGTAGCGAGTCAAAACATGACCCCAGCATAGGCGAAGACTCTCTTCTACATCAACAAAGCACTGATAGCAGCTCAGAGAGTGGCGCAACAGCACGCTAACACACACAAGCCAAAAAAGAGGAGCACACATTTTCCAGCACTCATCAAATGCTTGTTTGCAAGCTGTTTTTATTCAAACCCTGGTCTCATAGTGACAGCAATAGTTACAATTCTAAGAGTTCCTGTTACAGAGGAAGCTTGAAAGTCTTTCATATGAATTTCTTTTGCATAAACAAGATTTTGAAAGTATGCTGTTCCCACAGCGTGCTTCGGTCTGAGAGGCGAGCGTCCCCTCTATACTTCCCTCTATTCTATTGTCTCCATTTCCTGCTGCCTCAATGCACCAGTTTTACTGCAGAGCTCAGAGATGGAGCGAGCCAAGGAGGGAGGTGGTGATGGTGAGGGGGAGAGGGGCAGACGGAGATGGAGTTAAACGGCTATATATCTGTAGGGATAAAGCGAGAAGGATGTCGGCGAGACAACCCAAGAGGCATTTACAGATAAATGTCAGGCAGTGTGGGGAACGGGGAGACGGAGCCAAATTAGACAACAAGGAACAAAAGGGGCTTAAATGAACTTAATTCCTATGCAGGTGAGGTGAAGAAAGTGCAAAATTCTCACTGATGAAGTTGAGGAAATCTTAAAAGTGGCGCATTAGAGGGAAAAGAAACTGAAGTGAGGAAAAAGAAAGATGGAAGAAGAGGGAGGAGGGGGCGCACAAGTGACAGAGGTAAACGAAGTGGGAACAGGACTACAAATCAAGTCGGCTGCTTCATCACATCCTGTATCCCCCACTCGTCTCCCAGCCTCCTCATCTCTCCAGCCCCCCTCCTCCTCCCCGGTCCCCTGCTCTGGTGCATCTCCATGGCAACCAGACAGGGTGCCTAATACATGAACTTAATATATTTCCAGTGGCCGAGTGAGCTGGGTACTAATGCATTCATCTGTCTCCTCACAGACAGGCCAATCAATATCAGGCAAGAGTGTGCTCCAGGACTGCCAAAGTCTGATAGCTGCGCTGGTGGCTGGATGAGGAAAATCCAAAGCAGGCGTGCGCCATTGTGGCTATTTTTGAGGAAAATACTTTGAAGGACTTCCTCCACATGCATAGAATATTCATATTCTGAAGCATTCATAAAACCTTTTTAATACTAATATGTAATAAATGTGCAAAATAAGTCAAAGTAGAACTTTATTTTTTTACTATTCTTGGGTCTTTTCAGCTTTACTGAGAATCAACTAGGGCACATATGTTTTTAGGGATTGTTCAGAACATTAATCAGCACACACATCGCTTGTAATCCTATTTATTAACACACAGAGGTAAAACAGAACAACTTTTCCAGCAAAAGATGAAAAGCTGAGCTCATGGTGTTTGAAGGTGACATATATGACGGGATCGCAACCCTCGGCTGTCTTCCTATTGCCCCACAGAGGCTATATGACACAAAGCCAGCCTATAGAGTTGGCCCCCTGAAAGCGCCTTTGCTGCAGGAGATGTGGTTGTCCTCTTTCCAACCTGGAGAGCCTTGATTCTGACACGACAGCTATAAAAACAGTCTGAACACTCACACAGACTGGCCAACGAGTTTCTCAGACTGTCAAATTGTATCATCTGAGGTTTTTCCTCCATTTCGAGCCATTTGGATGACACGTAAAACATTAAAAGAGAAAACTTCCTGGAGAGATTTTCATTGTCAGATTGCTGAAACTGAATGCAGCCCTGTTCCCGAGGACCTCACCTGTGACCTGCTTTGACCTCACAGGTTAAGGGTCTCAGGGACAGAGGGGCATACGGTAAAAGTAAAATACACGGCCGTTACTGTACAGAAAAACCCAGCAGTGAGATTAATTGTATTAACAGCAAGAACCGCAGAGCAGCAGCACCGAGACAAAGACATGACCTCATCTGACATTTGGATTCTGCGGCACCAGCCGGTCTCCTGGTTCGCTGCAGATCATAAGGGAGGCGATCGGTCCAATTAGAATATACCTGCTGCATAATCATCACACATTTATTCACATTCCATCCAGTTTTCTTTCATTCGTCTCCTGTCTTACTGCAGCAATCAGAAGTAAAGCACATTTGTCACAATGGGCACAAATAATCTCACCGAAGCAGCAGATGAATTCATTGTGGAGCAATTAAATGATGAGAAAACGTTTATTTAAAATTGGTGGTTAATGTTGTGGGTATTTTGTACATGATTTATTGAACCAACCTTGTTGAAATATCTTGTCTAACGGCTTTTCTGAGCTCAGTAAGCTGAAGATGCTTTAAAACTTACTGTATGCTCATCTGCATAGATAACTAAAGTCTAGGGCATGACTCATTTGGAAAAAAAGGAAATGTTTATTCTGAAGCATTAGCATCAGGAATAAATTAATCAATATTTGCTTTGAACATAACATATTTACCAAGGACTCATAGTTCTTCATAACTATTTGAGTATTACTGTTTTATTCTCCACAACTCTTTGAAAGGAGAGCTTAGGAAGAGTAATCGTGAATACCGTCTACAAGCATCTAATGAGTGGCACTTTGTGAGAGTTTTACATGTTTGTCAGTATTTTCATGCAGCAGTTTTTATTTCTATGCCTTTCTGTGTTTTGTAAGTCCAGCCGTAAGAGACAGAAACAAGACAGAATCTGCCTTCTGACTCACCAGTTCAAAGCTGAATGAAAAGGATGATGAGAAAGGCAAGTTTCCACCTGTAAAAAAGTAATATAATGACATCAGGCTCTCTGTTAAACTCTGTGTGTATTATCAGTGATGAAGGAAGAAAAAATCATTGCGTAGAAACATTAGGAGGCAATGCCACCCACTGGTAGACAGACAGAATGACACGTATGGACTGTAAAGCAGCACATGTTTGTACAACGTTGAAAAGAGAAGGGGAATCTGTACTTGGTCTTACTACTCCTTCATCCAAATGTTTGTTTATCGTGTTTCAACACAGTGTCAATGAAGGTGCAGTGTGTCTGCGTCACAAGCTGCATTAAGATTAACCGCATTTTTTAAGGTAACATACATCATTTGGTATACTTTTTGAGCGATAGGCCTCAAAATTTTGGAATGCAGAGGTGTGATTTTTCCATGTTTTCTTTGTTAATGTTGCATGTGACAGACATGGCAGCTGCAGCAGACCACAGGAAACAGCAGACATTTGTCATAACTGGAATGAATAATGGATTTGCTGCAGCTGGATTTGAGGTCTTGTCAAAATGATCAATGACACAAAGCTTATTTACCTCAATAGAGACGAAAGTTTTCTGCACTGATTGTGCAAATCAAGCGTTCACAATGTTTAAATTACTTGACATCGGCTCCATTAAAAGTGTTAAAATTTAACGTGTAATATTCTTTTTTTTTTTTTAAAAAAAAGAGCAAATCAAAAATAAAATGTAGTCATGACCTCTATACAAGCAGCCTAAATACTACAGTAGATATTTACTAAAAGGTTTTCAATCACATGCAAATACAGACACAATGGCACATAAATTCCACAACAAGCACATTAAAAAGAAGGATTCAAGCAAGCGCATATAACCTGTACATTTAATCAGAATCAAAGGGTTCGGACACTTAGCAGAGAAAAAGTTCCAGATAAAAACCCCGCAGAGATTAATGCACAATCCTTGATCTACATTTACCTTAAGAGTGAAAATGCAAAAAAGAAAAGCGACGATCACCTTATAGTCAGCCTCTTCTTTTCCTTCCTCTCCCAGAGTGATTCTGTGTCTCCTCTCAGCTCCCTCTTTCTCTGTTGGTCTCTGCCGGGGCCAGACAGGGAGCCCAGCGGCAGGTAGGTTACAGACAATAGTATTGATTCCATTATTCTGCTCTCTACCTACCTGACAACATCTATGCAGCGCTTCACCTTTTGTCTCTGCAGGGCTGCTGTCACAAAACCCACCGAGCTGCAAACAAAAGAGAAAAAAAGAAGAGGGAAAAAGCTTGCTCACTTGTGCGTTCACGTGCCTCTGTACACGGCAAACCAGCTGGTGCACATGCTATTCAACACTTAAGGATGACACACACACACACACACACACTATTACCCTCCATGCTGCATTAGTGGTCTCCAGCCATCTCCTTTTGCTTTCATTGTACCTTAAAGTCTCTTCTCCTCTACCTTCTTCCTTTTTCACACTCTAGTCATCTTCCTTCTATCTCCCCCTTTCTCCTCACATGTTTTTCCCAAGCCTTACGTCTCCCCTAGCCTAGTAAACCCCCCTAATACACACACACACGCACACACACACTCCTGTCTATGAGCTGCGTTTGTGAAAGTGTGAGAGATAGGAGAGTGCAATGAGTGCATGCACGTGTATGTGTGTGTTTGTGTGTGACTACGAAAGACGGGGACTGTGCGAGTGTGGGGGGCAGAAAGAGGGAGGGATGTGGGGACGAGCAGAAAGTGAGGATTGAGGGGGAGGGTCAGAATCTCTAATAGGATGAGAATAGAGAGAAAATATGAAGCCCGGGAGTCTTGTGAACCTGAGAGCCTGACATTACTGCCTTCCCATATGTGTACAGCAATCATACCGTCATCAAATTGATTACAGGATTTATGGTGTGGCTCCAGCACTGCTGTAAATTGCAGCTGGAGTGACATCAAACACTAAATAAACCCATCATGGAAAGCTCTGCCAATTATAAAATATGTCTTGATTATGTAGCCTGACGTCAGAGGTGCATAGCATGTGGTTAGCCGTTTGGTCACACCAAATCAGCTCTGTGTAACATGGAGAAACTAATCTACAACCTGCATGCACACCCAGCCTTTGTGTTGCACACATAAACAAAGAAATTGCAACGCTTTGCATATTTCATGTTTTCAATATTAGCGTTTATTGTTTAATCTGTTGTTGTGTCCAAAGGCAGTTTGACTCTAATATCTGTGCTTCTGTCTGTGCAGACAGAGAGTTAACGCTGCGTTTGTTGGATAACAGAATCCTACAGCCCCGAGGGAAATTCAGAAATGAAAGTAAATCTAATTTCGAGCCACTGATTGGCTGTCTGTTCAGCGAGATGGAGCATAAACACTACACTTGATGTGTAAGCATCATTAATGGCCCGAAAGTGTTCTGACCATGTTGTACAACACAGCACATCACCAATGTCTCACACATTTAGAGAAAATTAGGGTAAACAGGTTTCACCTCGAAAAAGGAGCAAGAGCGGCCCCATGACAAAAGCTCTGTGATGGAAATCAAATGAGCGAGTGTGTGAAATTAGGAGCAGATAAGCTGAATGTAAAATCAGGTGAAATGATACAGCCTCACTGAAAAGACAGAAGAACAACACTGTGATAGGAATAGGTTCAAACTCGTCTTCACCCTTCGTCAGACAAGGCTCCTTCCTTATTCATAAATATGCAAAACCAGGATCCAACCTTTTAGAACTGTAGGTAAGAATAAGAACACAGCACTCTACGCTCATAATACCTCTTGAATAATTATGATGTATCCTCACTGCCTATAGGCTGGTCTCTAGCTGTATTCTGATCACACAGTGGATGCATTCCCTCCTTTCATCCTGCTCTCAATTGCCACCTTATTCACAGCTCCGATGCACTACAGCCGCTTCAGCATCTTCCCTCATAGCTGCAATCATACTGTAAAGCCATGACACCTTCATTTGCATAGAAACAACATCCTGCACGTGTTTACAATCTCTCTGCTGGGTTATGTGCATTGAGTGTTCTGCACTGTCCCTGTTCAGTTTCTGCTTGTGCAGCACATATCTGATCCGCATTAATGCCAAATGCCTGCATATTTCCAGCACATACAGTAGATTCTCGTTGTGTTTACATTATAGCATGCAGGTATCTTCGCCTGCTCTGCTTCATCTGTCCCATTAAAGCACCCCTTTCCAAGACGGAGGCTATCTGGGCGCCATTTTAGCGCAAGAAGCAAGAAAAAGCGTCCTGACCTCAGTAGCGTCCGAAGCTGACAAATGAAGACTACCACAGACAGGTGTGTGTGTGTGGTTGTGTATGTGTGCATCTGTGTTCCTAAGGCTGTACTCTGCAGTGTCACACAGAGACAAAGCCCTGGGAGTGCTCCACAAGGATGACATCATCAGTCTGGGATGGTGTCTGCCTTGTCTGTCTCAGGATCGGGATGCTTTAGTATGCCGTTGCATCCCAAGAGACTGCGCAGAGCATTTGTTTTTGGCAGTGCTGCTACTCATTACAGATGTTTTTGTTGGGTGGTTTGTGAGCATTTTTGGTAAGTGTGAGCAGGTGCTTTACAGAACGGATGAGGCTTTATACTAACAAAACTCGTGGTGTTTTCCTCACAGTTTCAAGCCACAGTTTGAAGTCAGCATATGTGCATGTGGACGTACGAGAATATGCTTGTATGACAATCTGCTCACACAGCCGCCGGGTGCAAAACGAGCCAAGTGAAACCAGTCACTGGTATGAATTAGTTTTTACGTAAGAGAGAGGCATATAGAGAAAGATGGTAATGACGCTTTCGATCATGTACCGTAGATTATTCTCGCTCCCCACACAACTTGAAATCACCTGATGTTCAGCTGTCCAGTCTGGAAGGGAAGCAGTGTTGTGTGGTGGGTAATAAAGAACGCTGTACGACTGACAGTGCAGAATCAGCACAATTCTGATATATGCCCCCCTTTTTCATCCTTCCAGGCGGGGAGTAGGAGCTGGCTGCAATGCACTGCAGATGGCTGCTGTTTCGAACTACTAGTCTGTCTGTTGGTGGTGGTGGGTGGGGGGTGGAAGTCGTGGAGAAAACAAAGGCAGATGGTAAGACGGTGTAGAAATTGCATAAAAACGATGTAAAAGCATAACGTCTGGCAAACAAAGCTTCCCCATTTGATGTAGTGTATAATAATACATAGATATGAGCGAATACTGCAAAGCACAAGCAGAGAGTTCATGACTTGATAGTCGAGTTAAGTCAAGTAGGTTTTATTGCCATTTCAACCATTTCCACCACACGCTGTGAAGTGAAACAATGTTCCTCCAAGAACAAGGTGCAGCATAGAAACTAGAAACTCAATAGCACAACACAGGATGTACACAGGAGCACAAGAAAAGCGTGGAATACTTGAAATAGACAAGAGCAAATGATACGACAGAACAGAGGCAGTACAACAGAGAGTACAGCCAATAATTAGCTGTGTCTATATAGTAATAATACTGATAATACTGTGTGAGCTGTGCTGCATCAGAAACTGTATTCTGGCAGCAGGTATGTTGTGCAAAAATGTAAAAACCAGCTGCAACCATAGTCAAATGTACAGCACACTAACACATTTATGATGTTAAAGTAGCCTTTGCTATTTTTCTATTTTAGGTTTAAGTTGGTTTTGGTGACCAAAGTGCAGCCATCAATGCCCTGTTCTGATCAGGTGTTAACTTCCTGCCTGATTTTACAAAGTAAGAGTGCTCTGACTGCTGTCTGCCGCAGGTAAAACTACTACACAACTAAGCTTTCTTTTTCATTACGAATATTATGGACTGCTTATTCAGGTTGCTGTGAGACAACACTGCACACAATATGCACACTGATCTTGGTTTTGATGCTTTTACAGTTTGTCTGATTTCATGAATTGTGCTTCTCTTTTTGTTTTTGCATTTTCCCAAATCTTTCATGGCATGCTGTGTTTTTGGTTATACAAAATTCAGCGATTTTCATTGGGCTTGTGGAGTGTTCTTGTAACATTTGTTTTTTTGTTTAGTTGTTTAGTTTTTATCTATATATTGTCTTGAAATATCTTGAGGAAAATATTGCATTTTCTTTTATTCACATATGATCCCATAAAAATTCAACTTTATTATATAAAGATGTCGCATTGTGGTCCTAACATGATATTATATTAGAGAGACTCATAGTTCTTTACAACCTGACACAAACTGTCCAGTGGCAACACATACTTATAAGACCATAGGAATGAAGATTCATATGAACTCGCTATCAGACCGTGACAGCACTAACAGTGCAGCAAAGCTCGGTGTGAAGCACCAAGAGAAGCTAAACATACTTACCTCTCGGCTGGTGGCGCACTAGTCGTGGCAAGAGGTGACTCCGCAGGGAAAGCTAGAAGGTTGTACAGTTATCTCCGTGCTGTTTATTATGCGAAACCATACAACCAACTACCTCACACTGCAGAGCACAGATTGTAGAGCTGCTCTCCAGACAAGATCTTCAACAGCAAGACGTAGGTGTCTGTGTACACACTCTGCAGCTGTCTACCTCCGCTCCTCCAGACAACCAGTTACCTCATACCACTATTTACTCTTTTTGCAGCACATTCATGCATTTGATTCTCTCATCACTGAATCATTTAGACATTTTAAAGGTTTAAACCATACAATTTCAAAAGGGATTTTCCCCTTATGACTCTTTAATTTAATGTGTTTGTGTATGGAGGACCAGGAGAGTCATTGAAAAAGGAATACGGCATTTCCATGCTGATTAATCAATTGTGAAATAAAA
>JBBDHI010000006.1:16095558-16110544 GCA_037177115.1 Craterocephalus stercusmuscarum | reverse complement strand
CATGTTATTTTTGAAAAACATTCTCTGCCAATCGTTAGCGGCTAAGAGGCTAAGGGGGCGGAGTCGAAACAAGAAAATTGCAGTTTTACTTTATATAAACCATAAATGAATGATTTACATGTGAAAAGGAAGGATTTAAAAGCATGATATAATTCCTTTAAAATATTTCAGTCTGGTGATGGCATGCATGGGATGAGTGAAATACACTGAAATATTAGGCAAAGATTACCTTGAAATCACAGTTGATGGAGTCAGTGAGATGTCAACTGCAAGCCAACTGAAAAACATGAAAAACCGCACATGAACATCAAAGATGGAGGGAACAAAGCTGTCCTCATGAATACAAAGACTGTTTGACTAAAATTTGAACACCTCAAGTTCTGCAAAACCTCTCAGCAAGTGAGTTACTAACCTACTATTTAGCTGCTTTGACGTACATCACGCGTTTGCTTCCAACTAATAAATAAATTGAGATAGTTATGCTGCTTGTCTGAGATAGTCTCTACATCATAATTACTCCAAACAGACAGTATGTTGAATTTCTGCTCTGAATTTAATGTTCATGCAATATTAAATATATTTTTAGTATGATTTAATACTGTTGGGAAAGTAATCAGTAAAGGGGGCAATTCATTTAACAGTTAATTATAATTGCAGAAACTTTATAAGTTGCATTCAATTCCCTCTTTTAACGGTTCTTAAGTGTTGGCCATCGAAAAGTTTCGCTCGAATACTTGCCAACATGACCAGCAGGAAATCAGGAAGTACATAAGAACCAGTCAGAGTGCTTAAATGTATCAAAAAGATGTTACTGGAGTCGAAGCTGTAACACAGATTCTATTTTACGTTTAAAATTCTGTCCTTCGATTCGTCCGATAGATATTTTCACAGGGAATTTTCAATCTTGATATGCGAAAGGTGTTTCAGCGCACACATGCGTTCCACAGTATGGATAAAGCAATGCACCAGCTTGGAACGCTAAGCCTCCTGCTCTGGGTTGATAAATATAACTTCAAAAGAAGCAGCCAAACAGCTTTAGCTGGCCGACTGCACAATAAGCATAATAACTCCCCACCTCCTGGGAGCTCCAGCCTAGTTCATTTACCCTTGCAGAGCGCTGCTATGCCTGCATGTGCACATGTGTCTTTGTTTCGCTTCAAGCCTCTTGGAGGCTCCCCACCTTCTGCTCAGTACAAAGCGGATGTATAGAGGAACCTTTTGGACCTCATTTTAACAGAGGAAATGCCCCCCCCCACCCTTCTACTCCCTTCTATTTGCCCCTCACATGTAATGCCTGATTTACCACAGAACCCCTTAAAGAGGTCAAAGGGCAGACAAAACAGTCTGGTGTCATGGCAACCTGTGTGCCACCAACCAGAATGGCAGGAGTGGAAGAAGTGGGGGGGGGGGGGGTCAGATAGGCTGTCGGTTAAACCTTTCAAGAACCCCGCTTTGTGCTCAGTCTACTGTGTGTGTAACATACAAACACGTACATGTAATGCACCTGCGCTGGGAAATGGACCCTCCTAATTTGCACTCTGCAGCCCAGAATAATCAAGCCAAATCCCTGTGCGATGCAGTTAAGTGTGGTACCAACTGGAGTGTGAGCTGGTGTGTGCGCCAAAGTCATTTGTGCTGCTGCATGTGCAGGGGCTTACAAGTGTGCGCCGTTTGTGTGCATGTAAGATACTCCGGTGTGAAAGGTTCTTTGTGACCGCTCAATGCAGTGGCAGTGCATACACGATGGGGGAGGGATGCTAACGGATAAATGGGAAGCAAATGCATTCAAATCAATACTGAGCTGAGAGGGCGAGAGGGGTAGAGGAGAGCGAGTGGAAGGTGGTGAGTAGCGAGGGAGGGACCACGGAGGGACTGATTAATCATTCCTGCATTGTTATTGACTTTCTGTTAAAGGTAGTGAGTCAGACGCTGAATTATACGCCTGTGTGTGAGTGTGTGTTTATGTGTGTGTTTGCTGCACTGTATTTATTGAGAGCACAAAGTCATCAATTACAGCCCTCAGCTTCCTGAAGGTTTGGCACAGTAGCTGGTTCAGTGCAGCTCTGACTAGCTTCTGCATTCCTAGTGTGCGGTTACAACTTTTAAGCCGCTGGTTCCCATCGTCAGCACGCAAACTGTGAAGGATTTAATTATTAATGCTTTGTAAAAAGAGCTAATACGCTGCTCCATTTTCAGCAGGAATGGGGAAGTGAAGGAGGCGAACAGGAAATCCCCCCGTGAGGAGTTAATGAGGAGCTGACGACTGAGCAGACACAACATAGAGGGAAGGGGAGGGAGGCAAGCTGCTGAGGGTGGAGGAGGGGGGAACTGCTGCCCTGACATCTGACCCACCGGCTGTGACCTTGTTCATTGTCTGCATGGGGCAGAGGGTGGACACACCTGAGCACAGACCACATGTGAGGAGAATACGCTCATATTTTAAGATTTTTAGATATAACTTTGCGTCAAACCGGCCTGTGATGCCCCCTCCCCATTCCCTCCAGTCAGCATCAAAACTCCTAATTAAATAGATAAAACTGACATAATTAGTTTACAATTATGACAGCATGACACCATCAGATGATGCCATGGGCCATGTTTTCCTCTAATTACAACCCTTTTAAACGTGGCGACTTGTCACACGCTGGCGGGCTAAGTGAATGAAAATCCTATTCAGTTTTACCTTGAACTTGAACAATGAGTCTGGTGTTTGTGCGGGGGCCACTTCCTGACCTCTCCTTCCCCCTTTGGAAGCAACCAACCGTAGCCTCTCCTTTCATCTTACAAAAGTGACCCCGATGACCCTCGCTGACCAAAGAACAGCCAGCAACGGCAGCTTTGGCTTCTGCTACAAACTCCTTCATCCTTGACTTGTAAAAGTGTGTTTGCCGCTACATTCATACAATCATGATGCCGTTGCGGTGACGGTTGGTTCTCTGAACCGTGAGGTCCATTTTGAAATGACTCACTGAGCCGACCGACATTAAATGCAAATAATCCTTCCTCTTGCTCCCTTTCACTTTCTTCGCCTAGTCCCATTCACTTGCACGAAACCCTTTCTTCTCCCTCAGACGCTTTTCTGTCTTGCTTTTTCACCCACTTGTCTCTACCTCTCAGACGGCCTGTTTCTTTATGCCTTCATCTCTATTTCCCCCTATTTTCTCTCACAGCATACTCACCCCTCCTCCTCTTTGCCGTACTCCCTCCTCCTCCCCCGTCTGGCACCAGGGAGCTGGCACGCTCGAGGGAGTCGTTGTGCGATGCGGGCATCACTGACACCTCCAACACCATTGAAGCGCATGTGTATCACTGCAAAGTGTAATGGAGAGCCTTGTGAATGCTACAAATATGTTACCAAGAGTAGATGTAGTGACACTTTAAAGCACTGTCAGTAAATTAATATGCTTTCAGCACACAAACACATTTCACCTGCTTTCTTGCGCTTCATAATAAAATGAAATCTCTATCGTAAGTGCTGGTTTAAAGAGTTAAAGCAAAAACAAAAAGGTATTTTCTACTTTCTTTTCCTCAAACAACTTTAGGAGCAATGATGTTAAACTGTACTTTAACTGTTAAATTGGCTTCAAATGCACTGAAAGCAGCTGGGAAACTGTTAATCTGGCTTCATTTACAAGAAACCAAATCTCCCTACCAGCAGATAAGAGCAATAGTGGCTGCATTTCTTACTTCTTAAGAGAATGATGTGCTATCACATCCCTGTTATGACCAAGGATGGTATTGCAATGGCATTTTGTGTCACAGATGGATTGGCCATAAGAGGCTCGCTACAACTTACATCATAGTGTCAATCTTAAGAATTCATGAAAAATCACTACATTTATATTACTGCATTGTGTATTTTCCAAATTTAACTCTGCCCATAGCAGCAATATTGAATGACTTGTAAAAATTGCCTGAAGAGTGCAAAATCTGCAACATCCAGGTGGATGGGCAGATTGAAGTGGTTTAAATGTGACAATTACCCCCACCCAGCCAGAAGAACCCAGATACAACAAGATCAAGAAAAAGATAAAATGCGAACAACCTGTTTATTCTACTTGTTCAGCAACATATAAATCATACTTGTGTTTCATCACATGTCAGATGGAGGAGAATCCATTCTAGCAAAAACCAGGCAGCATCTTTCTTTTGCATGATGGGATTAGAGGGATCCTCTGTAGCCTCACCCTGTGGGGAACTGTCTTTTTTAAACCTCAGGTCTGGTACTTGGCCATCTAGAAGTTGGTCTTTATTTGAACCAGGGGTGAGCCATTATGATTAACACAGAGTATTCAGATTACTTCTTTTGTGTGACAAGTAATGTAGTACTTTCAGAGCTCATTGTTTACGATCTTTATGACCTTGCATGTTTTGTTGCATCAGAATTTCTGTTTTACATGTTCTGTTCCTCAGAAAGAGAGGATAGCTCTTACTATAAGGAAGGTCTTACATCATTTTGAATTTGTTAGAAAAGGGTGGGCAGTGGGGAAATGCATATTGCACCTGGGTGATAAGTGTTTGTCAGAAACTAACTCTACTTCAGATCTGAAGAGGCGCCTGCAGACTTATGCTAGTGTTGCTGTCGATGCTACAACTTCACAACATGACATTGCTAAAGCTGGCACTCCAAGGGAAATTAATGTTGCTGTTCATGTGGCGAAGGGATGATACCAACAACTGTCAACCATTCCCAATAAGATCATTAAAAAAGTCACTACATGCTGAATAACAACAATGAAAAAGCTTTTAAGACTTTATCAAGAGAATGACTTAATTCCACCAACACACTGATTAGATGGACATTTCATGAAAGCGATTATAGTGAAGGGTTATTTAGGGTCATTTGTCAGAATACTATTGGCACTGAGGCCTTAAACAGAATCTCTTTAATTACAGCACTTACACATCATACTGTATCTGAATGCATAAACTGCACGACTAGCCACTCAAATGATATTTCTGCTTACTTCTACTCATCCTAAAAAGCGTTCACATATTTGTTTACTGAAACATAAAAAGGATACAAATATTTCTTAAAAACTCCCACTGGTATGTTTTCTCTTATGGGTCAGAAAGGGTCAGATTTGTCAAGGATTTCATTTCAGCACAATACGGGTATTTTAATTTCTTACAAGCAGTCACAATAAACTGTTTCTGCATATCTTTTAATTTTTATATTTTAAAATTACACAAAGTGAATAACGTTGTACAGTATGTTTATATTCTGTTTTTAATGTTGCTTGGTAACACTTTTTCTCAGGGTGGTCAATTTCCTCTCAACTTATTTAAATGTTCTGACAGCAACTCGGACAATAACAGGGACAGAGTCACAACAAACCGGTACCTTCACAGTCATAATTAGAGCAAAAATGTTTAGAATCAAGTCGTCAGTGACGGCAGGTGATGTTGCAATGTCAAATAGGGAAGGATGATACCAAAGTGTTTATTTTCAATATGATTCCATTAGGGTATAGTAATTTTTCAACAATATCAATAACAATACTTTCTTGTCCCTTAAATGGGATACCGTGTAACTTTAGACTCAAATATCAGCCTAATGAGAGTAATTACAGCAGATGTCTGGTCAAGATCAAGAGCCTCCATTAAACCTGTGAAATATTCAAACATCATCTCCAACACAAGCATCATCATCTTCATCTTCATGACATAACATCTGATAATCATGTGATGCAGAAGAGACAGAAGGAATTACACTGTGCCAGGATTTTGCTTGGAATCTCATTGCTAAAAACTCAGAGAATTGAAAACAAATCGCATGTTTTGTATTAGCATTATTAAAGATGCAATTAATATTAGTGGTATCGCAATATTTTAAGAAGTGCTGAATCTGTTATTTTGTCTGGAAGATATCAAAGAATCAACGTCCATCCCTAATTTCAATCGCTTCGGAACAAAATACATCATCCGGAGTATTGTCTGACATTCATGCAGCGTGTCTAGTAACCCTAAGCTGAGATGAAAGTGACCAAATATGTCAGAGGCAAGAGTTCTGGGTTAGCAATGTTGATAGCACAAATTCAATTTCTGGCTGGGCAGAACTGACAATATTTACTTTGCATAATGTTGGAACACATGTTCCCTCTGGTGATGTTTTCTAAAAAGGGCTTCCTCTATTTAAATCTATAGAGACATACAAAGGATTTGCCTTTCAGATGTAAAATTACCTTGTGGTTTTGCTACATAGCTGGTTGTAATAACATATGTCTGTGTTGCAAGGACATGAAGATGGGGCATTAAGCAGACATTCAGGTTGGGTTAACATTGGCCTTCAATGAAAAGCTACATATTGTATAAATCTTGCCAAGGTAAGTTCAGGTGGATAAGTTTCCTGTCACTATGACTACTGTCTTCATTTCACAGCTATACCAGCTAATAATTTTAATATCTGATTTCACGGGGGGCAGTTAAACTAAACTTATAAACGGACAAATGACTGATAAGATCAACAAAGCTTGTTCCTCAGGAGCCTGCTCCATAAATCATACATGACTGGTGTGAGGTGGAGAACGCCAGGCCAGTAGGAGAGAGAACTATGCACTAACATTATCACACTCATACACAGTTGCACTATCTTTGCTTTTTACCCAACCCCCAACTCCTGAGGCTCTAAAGATGTCTGAGACATCTAAAGAGATGGAGAGGAGAGGGGGAAATGGTGAGGATCAAAAGTTGAGAGGGAGCATATAGAAGAAAAAGATGTGCATCGAGAATGAGACGGGTAGGAGCGTGGTAATAAAGATGAGAGCGGTATAGGAAGAAAGAGGAGACAGAAAGAGGGGATTGATATCGGGGAGCTAAGAGGCAACGCTGTGACCTACTAATGCAGAACTGAGGAATTCTCACTGCTGACTGCAAACACATTCCTGCAGCCTGCAAATATTAACCCCCACCTCACCGCCTCTGCCTGCTTTTCAACACACAAGGCAGCCACCTGGCCCCTCCATGAGGAAACTATTCATTGATATGAACTCACTTACTGGAAAAGTCTAACAGTAGTGGGAGGGAGGTACAAAGATGAAAGACACCAGCACGCATAAACTGTGATATTCACTGGTTGTTTGTAGTACAAAGGAACCGTGTATCATCACGTAGGCAAACTTCATCATAGGATTCGAGACAAAGGCTGTGATTCTGTCTATAATGCTGGAGGTTAAAGGAAAGCAACAGTTACAATGTCACACTTCAGACTGGAAACACACTTTATACTGAGGAGCTCAAGCTTGTTTTGTGTAGACATGTTTAAACTTGTACATATGACCAAATGTTAAAAAAACAACCTAAAATTCTTGGTAACTGTTCCCAAAAGGAGTGCCATGCTGCTTTGCTTATCCAGATGTGAAACAGGAACACATAACAAACAAGATGAACAAAGATGCCATAGTTTTTTCTTTTTGTTTTAGTTTGGCTGATTCTGAATAATACACGATTACATTTCAAACTGTTTTTGTTTTATGATACAATGATGTTAGAAAACAATGTAATCAAAGGTAAAACTCCAGTGGGAGCACATGGATATGAATATTCACACACAGAGGTTGGAGGGGTGGTGGTAGATAGGGGACTTGTTAAAATACAGATTTAGGATGAGTTTATTGGCTTCACTCGTGTTTATTTGATGTTCCATTTCTTTTTCATTCATTGTTAAGTTTTGCTTTTAGTCAACTTATGGTTTGGTTAGTTTAGTGCTAACAGTGTGCCAACATAAGTGAACCACTGTGGGCCCCTGAGTAAAATGGTATGTGACTTTATGATGCCAAAATATACCGACCAACTATGACTATGTATTTGATTTCTTTAGAGCAAAAACTGCCTAGCCTAATGCGGAATATTAGAGTAAAAACTAACAACAATGGCGGATTAACTATGTAATGGTAGTTTGTTTTTTTATAATCTCAAACATATTTGGGGCATCCACATTGCAATTACTCTTTAACTGACATAAGCTAATACTATTATATCTGATATACTTTTCTGGCCATGTAAATGTATTAGTGTTGCTCTGCTTTACATAATTCCATTTAATCTGTGGCTCAAACCCTGACTTTTCTCTGTGATATTAGGCTTAAATCTGAGGAGCAAAAGATACTATTTATCTGTGAATGAAGTCTTCAAGTCTTCTACTTCAGACTAAAGGACTATATCCCACTTGAGAAACATTAAGCTTTAACAATATCTTTTCTTGCATGAAATAGATGCTGAAAAAAGAAAAGGAAGAGCACTCAGAATTACAGTGTACGGATCATAAATCTCTGAATATAGGATTAATGATATTTACGAGTTAACATATTAATATAGTTGGTCTTGATTAAGCTTATTAACAATTAAATTAGCTATTTTGTGTGAAGCAATTCATCATATTTTACAAGATAATTACGGGTTTAGTTAGCAACCAATTAACATCAGTGTCATATCAAAGTAATTTACAGAATTTATAAATTGCTAAAAGTCTCTCAGCAGGACCTCAGACATATCAACATTACTCAACAGTTGAAAGTAATAAAGACATGCACCTCTTGCATTTGGGGGGAAAAGAAAAATACAAAACCAGTTAGAGATTCCAACTGGTGCAACAGAGAGAAACATTATCAGTGGTGTGCTAATAATGTAGAAAAACCCTGTGGGTATCCAGATGGAGCTCTATCAGCTCCAGCCCCATTTCAGCCCCCATGTCCTAGAGAACGCAGACAAACACTGATGCAACTGGAACACTGAGTCCAGGGGGAATAGCTCTCACTCAGGCCGTGAGAGCGCGCAAGTACATATCGCAGTCACGTGGTGCAGTACTTTCTCTTCATGCTAAACATCACTACCCGTTATGTGTGGCCTCCCCCCCCCCCCATCTCTTCACACCAAAGCAACATAACAGATAATGAAGGCTAAGCAATGCTTTCTAAAGTGCAATACATCCCTGGCTTCCCTACCACTCATGTTCAGATGTGCTGGGGTCAGTAAGTGGTGTACTAGAGTTGAAAAGGTTTTGAATAACTAATAGGTTCTTTGTTAGTGCAAAAATCCATGGCAATCCATTATTTCTGCCAAAGTATTTAGTATTGTTACAGTAAAGCAGCCCTGTGGTGATGCTTTGAACGTCTCAACTGCCTGTAAAATCTAAGTGTTGCAATATGAATAAAGCGTATTGATTTCTGCTCTTCATAACCGTTATCTAATACAGGTTCTACTTCACTGTGTGAAAAATTGATATTTCAGAAAAATGATCCCAAAACAAAATATTTACTTTGGCCAAGCCACAATTTGAGTGAAACATAAATGAATGTGTAAGTGAACGCTATGGCACTGGTAATAAAATGATGATGATGATGATGACAGGAAGGGCAGAAGACCAACACCGGATTGATTTTTTAACACATAAATTAATAACATCAGGGGAAAATATGTAGTTTTATGCAAACATAGAGTTTTAAAAAATCTGTCCGTCAGCTGTCAGGTGTATTAGGGTCAGAGGACACAAGGCTATGGCTCCCAAACAGCTGTACTGGATAAGCACCACAAATCATCGCTCAAGCAGAACTCGTACCACTTTGTGCTTTCTCTGCCGGATAACATCGCTCCGCTCACAAGGTAGCTGTCCTCTTAATTATCCTGATTATTTCTATATCTTTCATAACTGAAGTAAATCTGCAGAAAATACATCTTCACCTTATCTGTGTTCGCAAACTAAGCATGTAAGATGTTAAAGGCAACAGCTTGTGCTTGCCAGTAGTTAAATTATCCATACTTAAAAACAACAAACTGTGAAGTTCTTCTTATGCAATGTTGGAGTAATATCCCTTTTGTTTCTTTTAAACAAAACAGTTTTTTTAAACTGGCTGGTGTAATATGAACTTTAAGAACTTTGATTCTCATCATTTTCAATGCATCCGAGTTCCGTGAAGAAGGTTGAAATAAAATTGTGGTAAAACAACTACGAAAAGGCAGCCACAACTTCATTCTTTCTTTGGTTCTCTTATTCGTTGCGCTTTCTTTAGCAGCCGTAGTAACTCTATCATTCAAGTTCATACTTCAACTTCAAGCCATATTCAGAACAAAATTGTAGACAAATGAATGACTGAGAAAAGTTGTTCAATCACCATAACCAAATATTTTTAATCCTCCTTTCCAGCCATTGCCTAAACAAGCTATCAGCCATTAAGGTTTCCCATTTCAGCCAGTAGTTTCAGAGCTAAGTCATGCATGGCTATCAATACTCAGGACTACCATAATCCCTGCAGTCATCCTCACCCTCTGATCCACAGATCAAGAAAACCCTCATTTTGGCTGAACGGCGCTCAGTGGCAGGAAGATGACTGGGGTATCTTTATATTTGTGTGCATGTCGGGGTATTAGGACTGGGAGCATGAGTAAGGTTGCCAAGGAGACACACAGGCTTGTTAAGAACATAGATGAGGAGATTTTACAGATCTTCAATGCGAGAAGGACGCCGATATTAAACAATGGAGGCATAGCTGTGGTCTGGCTGGACGGTGAGCCTGTGCCTGCACAAAGTACAATTTTATTCTGTGGTGTAAAAGTGCTGCTGTTCGCTTAAAGACACACAGATGAGGTTTGGTTATTTGTGGCATAACAGGGATGCATACTGCAACCACAAACAAACAGTGAGGGGAAGTCGAGGGTGGGACGTGTCGATGCCAGAGCACGGAGGCTGACGGCCAAATAATTCACAAACTTTGTGACAACCTTTAGCTTCATAATGGTCGAAACCAAGAACAAACACCAGGCCGAAAAACACTTACAGCCACAAAATGTAGCAATAACACAGTTAACAGCAGGATTCCCGGTGATTGACACGACAATGGCACAAAAGTGAATGTCCCAACCTCGTTCTTCCTTCCCCTTCATCCTCCCAGCTGGGCCCCAACATCAGCCTTTAGCTAGAACTGAACTTGTTTCCAGGGAAAAGCTCTGTCAGCTAACACACATACTCTGCCAAGCATAAACAGGAGATAAATTACATGGCTGGGTCTTTGGAGAAACTGGAAGCTGGGCAAACATTCCCGTTGGAGTGGGAGGAAAGAAAATTACTTTACAAACAAAAAGGAACCGAAGCAGACTCGGGCTCAGAAAACCCTGCAAAAACTATAAAACAGAAATAACGGGAGAACATTTCAAGTAATTCATTAGATGAATGACAAATTGTACAAACACCACAACCAAGTTGTTTCTTTTTTTTTTTTTTTACCTTTTCCCGTTTCCTTCCTGAATTCAACTTGCTTGCTTCTCTCCGTCCCCCTCATCCTCAGTGCAGAGTTTCTGCTTTCCCTCTCGGGTCGCAGCCTTGCATCTCTGTCAATCCAGCCGTGGCACATTTCATCCACAGCTGCCCGAGCACCTCTTCCTCAAACACGATCGCATTTTCCCTTCATCCCCTTGGCAATCAGGACTTTGAAGGGAAACGTGCTTTACGGACAAAGGAAGTCAGCACCGTGAAGGAAGCGCAGGGGGGAAAAGCAGGGGGATAAAGTCACAGTCAGTAAAGTGAGAAGCAGGCTGATCCGCTGCTGCTGCTGCTGCTCAGTTTGTGGCTGGGACAGCGTGTGCCAGAGCTGCGAGGAACTGGTTCCAGCGTACGCTACACCCAGAGGAGAAACGATCAAAAGTCTCAGTGGTGCAGAGAGAGGCTAGTGAAAAAACAGAGCGCGCAAGAGGAGGGAAAAAGGCATCAGTCATTGCGCGAGTGTATGCATGTAGGATAGCAATGAAGAAGAGAGAGGAAGGGACGGATTGAAAGAAAGGAAGGTGGGAGGGAGTATACGTGGAAAGAGGAAAAGGGGAGGAGACATTTTTCCTCAGTTTTCCTGTTTGCATTTTTTTTTTCATTTCTCCCGCTTTGTGAAATGATCCCCATGCTGCCTCTGTGTACACAACTACCTTGTCAATAGTTCATTATCCTGCCCTTCCACGACTGTTTTCTCCTCGTCATGCAGCCCTTTGTTGAAGCCAGCTGTGTCTTTAAGCCCCGTGCACTTGAACTCGGAGAGCGCTTTTCTTTCTCAGTGTACTTCCCCTCTGCTGGCCCCCAGCACACAGGAAAGAGAGGCAGCTTGCAGGAGAGACAGAGCAGGACAGAGGGGCAAAAAGGGGCAGAAAGAGAAATGCAGATGGGGGAGGGGAAGGGTTTGTAAGTGGGGCTTCAAGGCTCTGGAGGATCTGCTCAAGAAATACATGAGACATAAAGCATATGGAGAGCAACGAATAAGCGTGGGCTGATTTTAGAGGAACGGTTCACGTCTGTGAGGAAATCTCCCAAATAACTGAGTGCTGCTGAAATGCTGATTTACTGGATGAAGTACAGCCGTGCGTTTGTAAAATCATGACGGCGTGCAGTCGAGTGAGTGCAAGGTTAAGGTCACACCATTAAGCGCAGCCTCACATATCTGCACAAAATCTCCATGGCAACTGCTGGCATACAGGTGAAATGTTTCATAATCAAACAATTTCGTTTGTGCTGTAGGTCATAAAATGGGCTCACACAGTTTTTTTTTCTCCACGGCCCCTTTCTTTCTTTTTTGATAAGAGAAAACGAGTGGGCAGTCCACTCACCTTGACTGATTTAATTGTTGAGACAGCAGGAGGGGCTGGGGGAGAGGCAGGCAGGATCAGATAGTAGGCCACAGGCACACAGTAAACTGTGCTTCTCACAGCACAGACTTAATGCTTCTTCACTGTGCAAGCAGTCCCTGAACATGTACAGATCCTGGGTTTATGCATCAGGTTGTTTACTCTGTTGTATCTCTGACTATTTATGAGTCTTGGAAGAGAAAAAGATGCATCAACATGCATCAAATTCAACACACAAAAAAAGCATCTAAAACAATAAATAAGCAGCGAGTAATTTGACCTCATACTGACCTTTTCTTACACAGGAATTCATTTTTCTCCAGTAAAAACTAAAATATAAAATCATGCAGACTTCACGGACCTTGAAAACTAATATTATCGAAATGTACAGCATAATGTAAGTTAGTGCCGGCAAATCGTACCAGCTCGCTCATCAACACGGAGCTTCAAAACATCGACACATATGGAGGTGACTGGAAGAACTCGAGGGCATGTGAAATTATTTTTCAAAAACAGGAAACGCAGTTTGCAAGCTTTTTCAATTTGAGCCATATGTTTTATACAAACATGACAATCCCTTGAAGTTCGTTGAACAATTATTGATTTATTCTTCTCAAAGCTCATCTTATGTATTGCCATGTTTATTCATAACGCACTTTGAAGACAGTTGAGGCTTTAATGAATGCTGTGTTCAGATGGAACCGTGTGAACCAAGGAGAGGAGCTGAAGTATAGGTAATTAATAAGTCCCCAAATGAATAAAATCTAGTGGGAAAAGATTAGAACTTAGCTTAGAGCTTAGAACAACAACATATAAAGGGTGATGTAATGCTGTCTTATCTGCAGAGAAAACATGAGCAGAGCAAAAAAAAATGTCAACATGACTTTGAAACCAGGAGCCGCGTGCAACAATGAGGAGAGGCGAGGAAGATTTTCCTCCTGAAACGTTGGAAATACTCTTATTAATTTGTTAGTTTACTTTAGGTGAAAATACTGTCTTCTTGAAATTTACTACTGGGGAATTTTGCTTTGGTAAACGTAATTATCAGTATGGGTTTGACCCTTCCATCATAGCTCGGTGGCTTTTTCCAACCATCTCATTTAAATAAATCTTGTATATAATACATGTGAACTGTGCAAAGCTCATTCCAAAACATTAACGCTTTCTTTTCAGGTTTCCTGAGAAATGTCAACTTTCAACTCAAAGAAATGTGTGAAAATATACACAATATTAAAAGCTAACTGAACCTTTTTTTTCTTCATATTTATACATGAAAGACTAATATTATGTGAAAGGAGTAACTCATAAACACCAAAGACAATCTGAATTCACAGTTTTGCTTCGCTGCAGAAAGCTTTATTGTATTTTTCAGCGTTTTGTGTTGGTTTAGTTCCCAGCAGTGGTGCTGTTTTACTCCCACTGCTTTCTTCAGAGGGGTATTTGGCAACAGCAGGCAGCTGTTTGAAAGATATTAACTTAAAAAGGAACAACACTGTACAATTTGGCTGAGGCAGAGCAGTACAAACTGTAGTACTGTAGCTGATGAACATAATTAGGTACTTATAATTTAAAGGTCATAAACTCAAGAGGACAAAAGATTAATAAAAATTAGATTAACTAACATTAGCCACGTTTACACGAGAGTTTTATTTTCTCTTTACTTTAGAATAAAAAAATTAATAATCTTAAAAAAGATTAAATATAACCTTGTAAATGTTAAAATCAGAATGAAAATGAACTTTGATCATTTATATGTTCATTCTGCTTCAAATGAATTCCGCTCGTTCTGCGCATGCTCATTAATTTGATCTGCCGCATATTCTGTGTTGGCCACCCAAAGCAAGCGTTGGACTTGAGCTGAGACTAAGCAAAAGTGAAACATGTTAGTGTCCAACTACTGCTGAGCTGTTATCTTTTTTGTCTAAAATTCTAATGAAAAAGATGGGAAAGTTGGAAAATTAACAAACTTTGGACTCAGTTCCACCCACATATCCCATCCTTGCATGTGTTTCAGGACATGTTGAAAACATGGCAGTGCCGTAATGAGGCGGTTACATATTTGGAGATGAGACTGTACTAGGTGTGAGTCTTACCTCTCGCTAGTGATAGTAGTCATAAAGGAGCATACCGGCTTTGACAAAAAGAAAAAAAAAAAACGTTTGAACACTGTATTTAGCATGAGAGCTAATATTAGCAAACACCGTTAGCCAAACTCACACTTCCATACAAATTAAAAGAAACATTGTCAAATTTACATTTTATTTTCAAATACTTTTAAATAAATTTAAAAACAGCTTGAAAAGACCCCAGAATGACAACAACAATGAAAATACGAGCTGCTAGCAGGTCATGGAGGGATCGGACTAGCATTTGCTAACAACACATTGGT
>JBBDHI010000006.1:16030557-16046752 GCA_037177115.1 Craterocephalus stercusmuscarum | reverse complement strand
TTTCTAGCCTCCATTACATCTTGTCCAGTCCTACTTTTCAGGCTGCAATCTTCCCACTTTTTGCGAGTTACATCTCAAAATGAGTTTTTATGATAAACTATGGGGGTTTGCTTTTAAATGACTGGAGATGATTTTCCTGTCTCTCCAGATAAATTAACCTACAAAAATCTCTCTTGGACTTGCTGAAAAATACTATGGGAGATTGATACCAAAACTATTTCAAGCTTGTAGCCTACTGACTTAGATATGTGTTTTTCCCAAGGCAACAACATTAGACATAATCATCTAATAGAATATGATGCCCTTTCCTTCTAAAGTTAAATATTAAAGTAGCTCAGTGAAATAAAACACACACATTCACTATGCAATAAAAGTGTTTATTCACTTGTAGTTAAGTAAGGTTTTGAATACAGGATCTGTTTAAATACATCAATGACTTGTGACCATGTTATCCCCACAGACCAAGCCAAAGTCAAGTGATGCTTTGCTTCAGGACTTCAGCTGAGTCACAATCGCACTATTCTCTCATGTAGTCTAACATTTCATTGTACATCAGACTCCTGTGGGCAAAACTCCAGCGTGACTGCTGCGATAAAATAACACACACCATTTACAGGGTCGGTGGGGTTTCTAAGAGTGAGGGGAATCACATGAGATTTTAAAGTTTGAGAAAGTAAGTCATAAGAATGCATTTTAGATTTCAGATGCGGTCTCACTGTTGTAGATGAGGAGAGGGTGGCAGTAGGACGTTAAATGGTTATACCCAGAACCTTTAATCAGGACAAAGGCACAGGACATGGACAGTCAATGGAGAGTTCATTGTGTGGTGAAACATCACATGTCTGTCTGCAGGAATGTGAAACTCACCCTCTTTTCTGTGGTCCTCTGACCTTTATGCACATTCCGCCCCTACGGGAAGCCAAAAGAATACAGACCATATAAAGCAAAATATCCTCAAATCACTGCTTGACACTTTACTGGGATTTCACTAATAATATTCCTTGTTTCAGCTTGGCATTATTCTGGTGATTGTTTTGATTGTAGGATATTACCTCACATTACCTCTTGGTCTGACTCCTTTAAATACGTTAAATTTAATTCTTCGATCCCTGTTTAGGTGGTGTGGCTCCCTCTGAGCGAGGCCTGGTGTGGCGTTTCCTGTTTGGGATGTATCCATGTGGCTCGACTGCTTTGGAGCGCTCTCTTCTGCAGGAGCAGTTGTTCATTCGCTACCAGGTCATGAAGAGAAAGTGGCAGCAGTTTCTTCCCTCTGCAGTGCAGATACACCTCAACGGCACGGATGGTAAAGGCTCGAGCAAACAGACGCTGCTGTTCTGTCCTTCATGTAAGTTCCTTTCCTTTCTTGTCTGACCCAACCATCTTCTTTTTAGCGGAGCTGGTTAAAGCTGTGAGCTACTTTGACCAGAGGGAAGCAGAGATGCAGCAGCAGGTGCAGGACCAGTCTGAAGAGGTCAGGGACAGGCTGGCTTTCTTGGAGCTTCAAGCACAGGTTAGGCAAATTAAATAGTCTGTATAATGATATTAATATGTTAAAATTCCATTTTATATGTCAATTTGTCCACAGTAACTTCTGTTGTTTTTTGTTTTGTTCTATAAATACCTTTTAATATTATCTGTGGAAGAATGTATGTTTAAAACTAAAGCTGTGAAATGCAGCTGTTCGGGTAAGTTCTACATCTGGATCTTTTTCTTGTTGGTCTTAAACAACCTCCCTTTTATTGGCTGTGCTAATATTTGACCTCTTTCTGCTATCTGAGGCCTAAACTGCTTCTGTCTGAAAAGTATGCCTACTTACCGAAAGCAGAAAAGCCTGTTCTGCAGAAGCCCTTTGTTACAATACCCAACCAAATATGAACCATGCATTATCATTACTATGCGATTTCTATTGAATATAACCAAATTAAAACTCAATGACCAATATTCAAATTAATAAATTCCATGAAAATTAAGGGTACTAACATCTCAATCGTTATCATCAGGCAGATATTAGGACAGGTGTTAAACGAAAAGAAAAGTCCTAGTGATTCAAAGAATCACTAAGATGTTGGCAGTGCTGCTCAACATCAATGATGTGTTAAACAATTTCTTCACCACCATCTCCAAACACTGAATGGCTTCATTGAAGTGTTTCATCCCTCCAGTAGAATTTCATCAACTTGTAGAATCATACTCCTCACGTTTCTCTCCGTGTCTCCCTGGGTTTGCAGATCTTATTCGAGCGGGTCGGATTTGACCAAGAGGAGCTTCAGGAAGCCATACGAATCATTAACAAGGATGTGCCCCGAACCAACAGAGATCTTAACTATTACCAGTGAGTTCCACATTCAGCTGATTACTAGTTCAGGGAATTCAAGTTGATGGATGCAGGTGAAAGTTGTAAAGGTGTCTCATGGCACGGTGGTACGGTGAAACTGAGATTTCTGATAAATGAAGAACATGCTCCAAAGGTCAGTTTTTGGTTTACCCCTGTGTCGAATAGTGTGCTGATAAAAAAATAAACAACAACACCAATTTGTTAAATTTCTCTTTGTATCAGGTCTTTTGAACATCTTCATGATAATAAAGGTTAAATACCAGTGATAAGCATGCATATATTAGTTTTACTAATCCTACTTACTTAAACATCACAAATTATTCATGTTTCCACAGAAATAAAGGTTTAGGTAATCTGTTGGTGTTGAGAGACATCCTCATCACTTATGCTGCTTTTCATCCAGGTAAGCCTCTATAATCACCAGATTAGACATTTTTGTAGTTAGTGCTACAGCTTTCTGTTATAATTCACAGTTTCCTTTTTTTAGATTAAAGGAAACTGGAAATGATCAAAGTACATGACAAGGAGCTTTCTGTTGTTAAGTGTTTGTTGTCGCTGTTGCCTCAGAGGTTAGTTATGCCCAGGGTATGAATGACCTGTGCAGCCGGTTCCTGGAGGTTCTGGACTCTGAGGTTGACACTTTCTGGAGTTTTTCATGCTACATGGAAAAATTTTCGAGGGATTTCAGAGCTGATGGCCTACACAGGAAAATAGGTAAGAGTACTTGAGAACATTAAGTGTGCCCCGTTATTTCCTGCAGAAACTTATTGTTACAATAAAGCCCTTTGGTTTTCTGTTCCACCTTTTTGCTGCAGAGTGACCAGTTTGTGCTGCTATCAACTCTTGTCGTAAAATCTTCATATCAAACTGACTTAAGCGTCTTTCACTTCATCTCCAAATTGTGAAGTTGTTCGTAACTTTTTGTCAGCGTTTATATTGAAGTCCTCTGCTACATGCCTTAATATTCATCATTTGTTATTTCTATATTTAATGTTATAATGTAGACCACTTTTTGTTGATGCATGTTGAGGTAGGAAACTGTAGATGATCGATAATGCTTTAATGAACCATGGACAGTGCCAAAAAAGACTTTACAGTGATGTTTATATTTCCTCATTGCAACTTAAAAAATATTTGGGCCCTCTAGTGGTAGAAATGGTGGTATGTCAGGAGTTTAGATTAAAGCAGAAGAATTAAGATGCATAATGTCTCCAAAACCAGATTCAAAAGGCTCCTAAATATCAAAGAAAACTGATCTGAATACAAGTTTTGTTCACAAATAAAATAATTTTAATTTTCAACATCTTCCAGAGCTGGAAGCTGCCCTGTTGAAGGAACTAGACCCTCAACTTTATGCTCATTTGGTCAAAGACAGCATGGAAAGCTTCACATTCTGCCACAGGTAGATCTTTAGTATCCACATCTGTACAGTTTTATGGATGTTTATTCACTTTTGTATTAAATGTTTTTAACATGTTCCTTGAAGGTGGCTACTGCTGGGTTTCCAAAGGGAGTTTGAACACAGTGATGCTCTGCGTTTGTTTGAGATCCTGAGCTGTGATCACCTGGAGCTCATCTCACAGCAAGTTGACCGCGCCCGATACCAGGAAAGATTGGCCCAAAGGTTCTGCACAGGTGAAGCTCAGGAGAAAAAGCAAGACACTAAAACTCTTTCTGAAAGTTACTTCTGTAACGTTTCCTAGTGATCCATCATGGCTTTGTGATGTTTCCAGAGGACTGTCCTGAGTCAGAGCTGCAGGCCTTCAATACTGACTTTACCTTTGAGCTCTTCATCTGTGCAGCCATCCTGCTGGAGAACAGGGAGTCTCTGCTGCGGTGCCGAGATGATGTCCAGCTCATCCACTTCACCAGCAGGTTGGTCTGTACATGTTGTGTGAGGGATTGTTATGTATCTGCACATACAGTATGTACAAAGAACCAATAAAACCACCCCATTTTGTGCAGCCTTCAGGGAACACTGGACCTGAACAGCACGCTGAAGAAAGCGGAGCACCATTTCTACAACTACTGCAAGCGTTGTGCATGGGATTATATGAAATGGCGCTGCAGAGCAAACCAGAGCAAAGAGGAGGACTTTTTTTATCAACTGCGTAGTTTATTTGTTTTAAAATGATAGCTATTATATGTTGCACGAACCTTAAATTATGTGACAGAGGACATTCCTTCATATGTGTAGTTTAGATGGCACAAATTGTTAGATTTACTTTTTGTTTCTGAGGGAAATACTTTGATGTACCAATGGCTGCTTATCTTAAGTGACACACTGTTACTGTTTATTATTATCTTTGTACAGTATTTATTGTATTGAAAGCTGACCAACATCTGAGACTTACTTTATTCGCTCGCTTGAGCAGTTTGGAAAGAGAAAATCTAAAGCTGAATATTTCTATTACCTCATTTGGAGCTTTAACCTGTGTTTTGTCATGGTGTTTTGCAATATTTCAATGATAGCATTGCACAGACGTGGTCTGTCACAACAGGTGTTGAAGCAAACTCCAGTTATGTTTATTGCCAGATGGCAGCGGGGTCAGAGAGGCCTGTGGTACAAGAATAGAAGAGCTCTGGCAGAGAGAACGTCCAGTAACAGGGAAGAAAAGTGCAGCACGACTGTGCTTCAGTGAATGAAACTCCGTATTCATCATTTAAAGAAACTGTGCCTCAATAAAGTTCATTCTTATGCTTTCTGATGTTGTGCTTGGGCTATTCCTGCTCAGTATTTAAGACTTAATAGATTAACTTGGATAGCTTTGTTTTTGTTCATGTTTTGAATGTTTTTTTAATAACCAGAAGGAAATAAAACTAAATTTTAAAGTATTCTCCAGAAGACTGAGTTTGATAAGAAGTAATACAACAAAATGGATTTTTCCAAAGAAACACAATATAGAATTACTTGAGATAAATTCTGTCCTGCGGGAAATGTTAAGTATATTTATGTATAGAAAGCAAACCACTGCTAACAGTTGGTATCTGAAGGGAATTAATAACACAGGATGTCTATTTGTGCATCTAATGGCTGAGATCAACAAAGGTAGATCTTTAGTATCCACATTTCCCCCTCAAATTGTCAAATTGAGGGGGAAAATAACTTAATTTGCTAACACTGTGTACCATTCAGTATCTTTACAACAAGAGTGCTTTAAGCATGTGAGCAACATTATGCATATTAAGGAATCCTCCTTTTAAGGCTGCATGAAAGACTCATATTTTCCTGGCAAAATATATTTCATGTGCCTCTAGAAAAAGGCTACAGCGATAAGAATAGCAAGCTTTCATTCAAGGAGATCCATCCAGTTAGCAGAAACATGGGTCCAGAACTTTCCTTGGTGGAGTCACCTGACACCCTGATGGGCTCTCCCCACACAGAGGTCTATATACACGGGTAAGCAGAGACACTCGCCCTCTTAGTCTGCCTGCCAGGAGAGGGAAGGAGTGCTGGAGAGGAGCTCAAACGGCTGAGTGCGCGGTGAAAACAAAGCATCACTTTAATTCTGTAAACTTTCAACGTCTAACTCCACAAGGTAACTGCTTTTATGAGAAAACCTGGCCTGGCTTCGTAGTCTGTCTTGTTTACTGCTTTAAAGTTTTAACTCAAGTAAAAAGTTCCCAAGTGGGTGAAACTTGCATGCTTTTTTTCTCAAATGGCATGGCAAACTCAGCAGAAAACACAGGAGGGAAAAACAGATAGACCATTCCAGCCAAGGTCTGGCTAGACATGTCAGCATTTTCTGCTCTCTTACACAACCAGATAATAAGTGATGATTCAATAACATACTGGCTGCTGCGGTTGTCAGAAAGCAAAAGAAGGTTTCATCCACCATTTAAATCAGAAAAATGTGGGAATGTAGAGGAATAGTACAGTACACTGTGTTTGTCATATTCACAATTTCTTAATAAAGGCTTTATCTCAAGCCTCTCCCCGGTGTGCACACCCTCATGAGTTGTGGAGACAAGAGGATTTTGTGAATTAGGTGTACGGAAGCTTGTATTTTTAAGCTATTTGGTTAAAAGAACCCAAGAAAGTTTTATTCGAGAGTCTGATGGCTGGTCCTCAAATTTCTACCCACCTACCAGTCAATGGCATGTAGACATGCTGATGCTTATTATAGCAACTGCATGCTATTTGGAGTCAGGTGTCAAAAAGTATATGCACGGATCATTATTGAAGGATCAGTTAATCACATTTGAAAAGCCTGGCTGAGACTCTCATGTTTTGCTGCTCGGGGAGGAGAGAGTCTATGTAGATTCAGAATTAAATCATGTGTGGCACTGTCTAGTCATTTGGTCGTCAGTATGAGTGCAAATAATCTATGTATGTTGACCTGTAACAACATCTGCCCTGTACAGTATATAGCAACAAAAGTTATGCATTGGTAATTGATAATTAATTCAGCCAAAGGACAAAAAGAAAAGTGATTACCAACATAAAAAAATACTATTTGATTCACGAGGCATGCACTAATCTGGGATTGCACTCTGAAATAAAACTATAACTAAACTTCTTTTTTTTCTAAGATGTCTAAAGGACCAGCTGTAGGTATTGATCTGGGGACCACATATTCCTGTGTTGGAATCTTCCAGCATGGCAAAGTGGAGATCATTGCCAACGACCAAGGAAACAGGACCACTCCCAGTTATGTGGCCTTCACCGACACAGAGAGACTTATTGGAGATGCTGCCAAAAACCAGGTGGCAATGAACCCATCCAACACTGTGTTTGGTAATTACCACAAAAAAGCACAATCATAAACAAGATACAAAAAAAATTAATAAATTCCCCTCAGTTTGAGGCGACGCTGAACCAAAACACAAAATAAGCACTTATTCAGATGGATTAGATTCTAACAAAACTGAGTTCACTCATTCTGTCAAATAATTTTCATCGCATTAAACTATTTCTCTCAAGACCTGATGTCTTGATTGAAAGTGTACAAAGGGGTGTTTGAAATATCTTATACGTCTCTAACATCCCAACTTTTGCATTGCACATAGCTATAGTTTTATTTGCACAAGGAACACATTATGTTGAACATTACAGAACTAAACAGGTTTATACAGTTGCTTCATGTTCACTCATCTGCATTTCACAACACAGCTCCAGGGAACTTTTGCAAGGCTAATAAGAAGTAATATAAGCACACAAACCGTTTACATAAGAAACGTCTCAGTTAAAAAGGTTATTTCGCCAATATTTTTTGCAAACATCAATAAACATTGATGCATCTAACAGGTCATGCCTACTTACTGTACGATGCAGCCACTGCTGTCAGTACTGATCAGTATAATTCATTTAATTAAATGTATTCATAGAAGTTTAATTGAAAGAAAATCATAAATTTTTTAAATCAATATTTGTGTTCAAATCTGAGATTTAACCCATTATTTTATGTCACTAGCGATATTCATTATTGTATTTAATAACATCCTATAGTGTAACATCTAATCCTTTCAAAGAACGTTGAGCATTACTAAACATGCATACAGTGTGAACTTTATATATTGCTAACAAAGTCTTGTTTTTCTCTGTTAAATTTTTTAAGATGCTAAGCGTCTGATCGGTCGCAAGTTTGACGATCCTGTGGTGCAATCTGACATGAAACACTGGCCCTTCAAGGTTGTGAATGACTCCTCCAAACCCAAGGTGGAGGTTGAATACAAGGGCGAGATCAAGACTTTCTTTCCTGAGGAGATATCATCGATGGTTCTTACCAAAATGAAGGAGATCTCTGAGGCGTATCTTGGCAAGGTAAATCATGATAAAACCATCAAAGAATAGTAATGATGGGTAGTAATGGATTAGATTGATGAGGCAAAGAGGGTGAATTGTCTTTCTCAAGGACACAACCACACTGGCACCCAAAAGGAATTATTCTTTAGAAACACAGCAACTTGTTCATTTAGAGAAAGTCTTACTTTGTAAGCTTCACATTGTTTCAATGTGTGGAATACAGAGAGAAATATTATTCATTAACATTAAGTCTTATTGTCTTTCCAGCCAGTGAATAATGCCGTTGTCACAGTTCCTGCTTACTTCAACGACTCCCAGCGTCAAGCCACCAAAGATGCTGGAACCATCTCTGGCCTCAATGTGCTGCGTATCATCAACGAACCCACTGCGGCAGCCATTGCTTATGGACTGGATAAAAAGGTAACTACCTACCCAACCACATAGATGCACGCCTCATCCTGTTTTCTGTTCCTCTTAGTAATTCCTTCCATTTACTTCAGGTTGGTTGTGAGCGCAATGTTCTCATCTTTGACCTTGGCGGTGGCACTTTTGATGTGTCGATCCTGACAATTGAGGACGGCATCTTTGAGGTCAAGTCCACAGCAGGCGACACACACTTGGGTGGTGAAGACTTTGACAACCGTATGGTCAACCACTTCATTGCAGAGTTCAAGCGCAAGTTCAAAAAAGAAATCAACAACAACAAGAGAGCTGTGCGTCGTCTGCGCACAGCATGTGAGCGGGCCAAGCGCACCCTATCCAGCAGCACCCAGGCCAGCATTGAGATCGACTCCCTCTATGAAGGCACAGACTTCTACACCTCCATCACCAGGGCCCGTTTTGAGGAGCTCAATGCAGACCTGTTCCGTGGAACCCTTGAGCCTGTGGAGAAGGCCTTAAGGGACGCTAAGATGGACAAGAGCCAGATCCACGATATTGTCCTCGTAGGTGGTTCCACACGTATCCCCAAGATTCAGAAACTACTGCAGGACTTCTTCAATGGCCGGGACTTGAATAAGAGCATCAACCCTGATGAGGCTGTGGCCTATGGTGCAGGTAGGTCGCTACAGTATTCAGCATTTAATCTGGTTTGAAATGAGCATAATTATGAAGTTTTCCACGTAAAACGAATTAATTCTTTGGAAACTTTGCAGCTGTGCAGGCAGCCATCTTGGCTGGTGATAAGTCTGAGAATGTACAGGACCTTCTCCTGCTGGATGTTACGCCCCTTTCCCTGGGAATTGAGACAGCTGGAGGAGTCATGACTGTCCTTATCAAAAGGAACACCACCATTCCTACCAAACAAACCCAGACCTTTACCACCTACTCAGACAACCAACCGGGTGTGCTAATTCAGGTAAATAACAAAGAGCAATTCACACAATCCCTCTGAGCACTGAAAACGGTCACTGATGTTTTGCAATCTGATTTGAATACTGTATATCTAAAGGTTTATGAAGGTGAGAGGGCCATGACCAAGGATAATAATATCCTGGGGAAGTTCGAACTGACTGGTATTCCTCCGGCTCCCAGAGGAGTCCCTCAGATAGAGGTAACCTTTGATATTGATGCCAATGGCATCCTCAATGTGTCTGCAGTGGACAAAAGCACCGGGAAGGAGAACAAAATCACCATTACCAATGACAAAGGTGCGACCATCGTTAAAGCACTACAAAGTTACCACAGCATAAAAACTGGGGGAATATTCTCCACAACTAAATGAATGAATTAATAAACCCTTGTATTCCTTTCTTCGATAGGGCGTCTGAGTAAGGAGGACATTGAGCGCATGGTGCAGGAGGCAGAGCAGTTCAGGTCTGAGGATGAGGCCCAGAGAGACAAAGTCACAGCAAAGAATTCCCTCGAGTCTCTGGCCTTCAATATGAAGAGCACAGTAGAGGATGAAAAGTTGCAGGACAAGATCAGCCCAGAGGACAAAAAGACCATCGTCGATAAGTGCAATGAAGTTATTGCCTGGCTGGACAAAAATCAGGTAAAAACTCTGCTGACCTGAGCAGAAATTGAAAAAGCAGAAGTCAAGAGGTTGTGTATAGTAAGAAACAATTTTTCACTTCCCTCTAACATTGTTTTTATAAACAGGCATTTGAAAAAAAATCCTCTGTCACAATAAAATGTACTCTCCTTATTTTGCTTAGATGGCAGAGAAAGATGAATATGAACACCAGCAGAAGGAGCTAGAGAAGGTGTGCAACCCTATCATCTCCAAGCTATACCAGGGGGGCATGCCAGGAGGAATGCCAGGAGGAATGCCAGGAGGGATGCCAGGTGGTTTCCCAGGTGGGGCTGGAGCTGGCTCCTCTTCCGGCCCAACTATCGAGGAGGTCGACTAAATACATCCTGATCTCCTACATCGTATCACATGTGTAGCTAAATAAACATTAACACATTATTGACTGTCTCTATGCTATTCTCTTACCAACTGGGCAATCCATTCAAATACAGATTCATTTCTGCTTCAATTTTTGTGTTAAAGTTTTCCAATCTAAGCAGTCAGACATCAACATCTTGTCACATATGATGACTACTTGTTATCTGTATGATTTCTTTAACATCAAAAGTTTGGACAAATCAAATAAAGTCTCCTACCAGATTCTGAAGTTTAATATGCATCTTGCCGTTTATGGTTCTAAATGTTACATGCCTAGTTCAGAGGATCATTATTAATGAGTAAAAAGTCTGTACAGCATGTGACTCAGATTGTACTTCTTGGAACTTGCAACATAACTTTATTCCTGTGAACAAAAAAAAGTGTTGATCTGTCTGTTTGTGGTATATTAACTTGTTTCTCGAAATGTGTCATCCTGGTGAATGTGTGAGAAAAAGAGGTAAACGGTTTGGTTAAAGTCAAGCAAATACAATTTTTATGTTCATATAAGAAGTTTAAAACTGAGATGCAAGCTTAACTTTCTGAATGTTATGCAAATGCAGTCAAAGGGAAGCACATGTTGCTGTTTCACTGATATTAAATGGTGATGCAATTTGTTTTCAAAAAGTTGTTTAGTCAGAAAAAGTCTGAGATACAGGACTTTTCATCAGATGGCCTCTTCTCAAGCTGGAGCAGGTGAATTGGGTGGGGTGTGTGTTGAGCAACACACTAAACTCAGGGTCAGGCATATCAACTAAAACTATAAAAGAGAGAGTCGCACACAGATGAAACACAGGGACGTGAATTACGGCCAAGTCACAGTTATGTTCTTGCTCTTTAGTTGTTTTGCTCTTGTGGCCTCTACACTGGGTGAGCGATGGAGGTTTATTTTCATACAACACTTTATCTGCACATAGTATCAACAAGGGTGGTAGAAATTGTGGGTTTTATTTCTACTGTATGATAAACTGCATTTCCTAATGACTGTAAGCACTATGAACAGAATTCTGGCAGTCCCTTCGCATATACTTCACAGTTTGAAACAAAAACATGATATTGGATTGTCTCATTGGGCCTTAGGGTGTGGAGTGCCAGCTATTAAACCCCAGGTCAGTGGATACAACAAGATTGTGAATGGGGAGAATGCTGTGTCTGGGTCATGGCCCTGGCAGGTTTCACTTCAGGTGAGTTATCTGTTCTTTGCACCCACTTCGTTCGTATCTGTTCGTATCTGTTTGTTGTCTGCACCCACTGTTTACTTCACCCACAAATACCTCAGCAATTCACACAGGATATATAGCTGAAAAAGGTTTTGTTTTATTCCTATCTAAGGATAGCAGAGGATTCCACTTCTGTGGGGCATCCTTGGTCAATCAGTACTGGGTGGTCACTGCCGCTCACTGCCGTGTGACGTAAGTGAATTGCTGTGCCACTAAACTCAAAGATGAACTGTAATGGGAGGCAGTCCTAATGTTTATTTTCTCCAGTCCAAGAAGCCACTTTGTTATCCTGGGGGAGCATGATCGTCAGTACAACAGTGAGCCAATTCAGGTCATGAATATTGCAAAGGTAACGAAAGACGTCACAAACCCCGAAGGATCATTTATAGAAATGTAAGCTCTTGTGTGTGTTGTTTCAAAAAGACATTTGTGTCTAATTTACCCTCATTCTCCATCCAGGCCATTACACACCCTTACTACAACTCCAACAACTTTAACAATGACATCACCCTCCTGAAGCTGTCCTCCCCAGCACAGCTGACATCCCGTGTGTCTCCAGTTTGCCTGGCCACCTCCAGCACTAGCATCCCCTCCGGAACCAAATGTGTCACCACTGGTTGGGGTAGGACCGGACAAACCTGTAAGCCAGCAACTTCATATACACTTATCAATATACAGTATCAATGTGCATGTGTATTAGCATGTGCACAGCGTAAAATGAAACAACCACTCTGCTGCATATCTGACTCATCTTTTCTCTGTTCACAGCGAGCCCTCGCTTCCTCCAGCAGACTGCCCTGCCTCTGCTCAGTCCCGAGCAGTGCAGGAGTTACTGGGGTTATAACAGAATCACTGATGCCATGATCTGTGCTGGTGCTTCTGGAGTGTCCTCCTGCCAGGTAACATTTAATTCAATGCCTAAAAATGATGCACAGAAATCAATAAGCATTAGGAGACATTCTGCGCACTGCTGCACAGTTTAGCAGAGACACTGAATGCATCATTGCCAAGTGAAATCAGGAAACAGATGCAAAAACATTTACAAAACTTTTTTTTTCCATTTAAGGGTGACTCTGGCGGCCCTCTGGTTTGTGAGAGGAGTGGAGTGTGGTCCCTTATGGGTATTGTGTCTTGGGGTACCTCCAGCTGCGATGTGCGTGCCCCTGCTGTGTACGCACGTGTGTCCTACCTGCGCAGCTGGATCGACCAGACCATTGCTAACAACTAATCTGTTGGAACAAACATACCAGCGTTGTCACACTGCACTAATGTTTGATGCATTTCTAAGAAATAAGGCATTAAATCTTAAAACCACTGGTGCTGGTTTCATTTCTTGTTTCATTTAACATGTGCAATGTTATCAGTCAAGTTGTGAAAGCGTGACTGCAAGTTTCTGTTATGTGTGTTTATGAGTTGGCATCTTTTACCAAAGAGATTTCAGATTTCAGAATAAATATGTGTTGTATGCAAATTTGAAAGTTTAGATCGCCGTCGGGATTTTTTTATTTTTTATTTTTAAGCTCATAGGTGTACAAGTTAAGGCAGCATAAACTTTAATGGTTGCCTCCCACAAAGTTCACAATACAAGGTTGAGTGAGCAATTAAAATAGCTGAAATGAAATCAGATATATTTTATTTATCCCAAAGGAGAATTACAAATGAAAAGTACAATTTGCAACAATTAATACCCTTTTAAAATAGCGCAATTATGTGATCAGAAGCTGAAGCTTAAGTTTATGATGACAAAATAAATGCATGCTATCAGCCATGCATGCTCGTTTTATCAGTTTATACTCCTTACACTCTTTCAGAGGGTACTGTAGAGCTGTGGAAAGATCTAACCCTCCTTCAAATTGTCTCCCTAATCAAGCATGATTTTCTTCTTCTTGTCCTCTTTGTCTGGTGATTTGCTTTCTTAATGACTAGATGCATGTGCGGCGTCACGTAAAATCCTCTCACTTGAAGGGTTTTGGGCTGTGTGTGGTCAGCTGTAATGAAATGCACTTTTGAAACTTCAGATGGGAAGTATTTCATACAGGCTTTGTGTGCAAGAAAACAGAGTTTAGTAAATCTGGCTTCATTCAGGAGTCCTCCTCACTTCCTGTTTTTATATCACTGCCCAAAGTACAACAATTTCTTTGGCATTTAACTTCACGCTTTTTTGTGATTTTCTCTTTATTTATTTCATTTGTTTTTATTTGTCTGTCACGTGTTTTATACGTTTCTACTTCTTACTGTTCTTATTATTTCATTGTTTTATTTGGCATAAAGCACTTTGGTCAACTCTTGGTTTAAAAGAGCTACTGTATATAAATAAAGTGGATCATTCGCAAGCAGATTGCAGATGGTCTGCACTCATACAGCACATTCTGATTTTAAATGGGTAGCTTTGCAAAATGTTTTTCATCGAACCATTCACCAATAGCTGCTGTGTGCAAGCTGTGTGCAAGCTGCTACCCCTGGGAGGAAGCTGATTTCAGGTCTTGATATGAGTTTTTTTATGTGGTTCAGGTTTCAAGAAGTAAGATAACAATGGCTGTAACATCAAATTTAAGGCTTTAAAAACTGAATGACACCTAATGAAGGTGTGTGTGTGTGCGTATGTGTGTCTGAAAATTTATGTTTATTAGATCAGTGTTTTTTCTTTTCTTTGTCAGAATCTTTAACTCTTACAATTTCTTGAAAAAACAGGCATTTACCTGCAAGCATTCTCCTTTTCCCCCATATGGATCTAGATTTGGACAACAGCAGGAACAAATTCCATACTTATTCAGACATTGCAAAACTGCATCAGAATACATATTTGCTATTATTTCTTTATGTTTCCTGTACATTTCTGCACTCTCATTGGCTACAAGCAAAGGAGGCGTTGCCATAACGGATCAAGTTTAGGCAGGACCAGATAGACATCAGCTTAGAATAAAGATCTGCTCTTGCAACAAGGACGATGGGAACTGGTAAGACTTTTTTTAAAAATGCATTTTCCAATCAAGGCACAACCAGATATACTATTCTATGTAAAAAGTTTGTAACTACACCATCTATGAAGTGGGTGTCAGACTAATAATAAATGTAAAACATGTGTTTTTTCAGTGCATATTTCAGAATAATGTGTCAGCCTTTATTAATCTTATCCGGTAACTTTACCTCCACAGGGGGTCAAACATCTGGACTGGAAGCAACAATACGCACAGTCACAGTGGTCATCTACTCTGTAGTAGTCATCACTGGGACTGTTGGCAATGCTCTTGTCATCTACGTGACAGGCTTCAGAATGAAGAAAACAGTCAACTCTGTGTGGTTTCTCAACTTGGCCCTGGCTGACTTCCTCTTTACGGCTTTCCTGATATTCTCAGTCATTTCTGTTTATCAAGAGCACCACTGGCCTTTTGGACTGGTCATGTGCAAGCTAAGCAACTTTGTGAGTATAGTCAACATGTTTGCCAGTGTCTTTTTCCTGACAGCCATCAGTCTGGATCGATGCCTGTGCATCTGGGTGGTGGTGTGGGCTCAAAACAAGCGCACAGCGTGCAAGGCTCAGATCATAAGTGCTTTAATCTGGGTAGCTGCTGGAATCTGCAGCACCCCTTACACTGTTTTTCGAGACATTACAGGGAGAAATAAGACGATTTGCATTTATTCAGGAATGTCAAAAGATAAAAAAGTGAATCTCTACATTTTCCGCTTTGTGGTGGGTTTCATCATCCCATTCCTGGTAATACTCATCTCCTATGTAGCCATAGGAATCCGAGCCAGGCGCCTGCAGAGGGCAAGGACACGGAAATCTTGTCGCATAATTTTCTCCGTAATTTTTGCCTTTTTCATCTGCTGGCTGCCATTTCATGTTTTTAGTTTAATGAGCCTTTCAACAAACCCAGGTCCCAGGAACATTATTCGTACTGGAACTTCCATGGCTATATCTCTGGCTTACATTAACAGTTGCCTGAACCCCATTCTGTACATCTTCATGTGCCATGAGTTCCAGAAGAAGCTTCGCCAGTCCATTTGTTTTGTTCTGGAGAGTGCCCTGGCAGAGGACCATTTGTCATTTGCATCATCTCGCTCCTTGACGTCATACTTCTCACGGAAGTCCCGGAAATCAGATGCCTTAGATGGAATTACTCCCTTAAGCCATGCAGAGACCAAAGTGGTTTTCACTAAGGGGGACACAGACACCACAGAGGAACCCCAAATCTGACAGGGTTTCTTCTTTATGCAAATTTTGTAATAATAAACAGAAAAATAAACAGTCCAGGAGATGACATCTAAAACGGACTTGAACAATACATCTGTACAGAGAAATACAATGATGGATTTTTTACTGCTTTTTTTCTCTTATGTTGAATAACTGTTCACCAGCCTACCCTATGACTTCTGTTAAGCTGTATGATGCCATTACATAGTTCTTTCTGTCTTTACAATGTAATTAAACAGAATAAATGAGTGAAAACATATGTATCATAAAGTTGCAAATACTTAGTTCTCATGAAACTAAAAAAACACACACA